>NC_069447.1:36398029-36426916 GCF_026875155.1 Cherax quadricarinatus
GTTTTATGTTTTGTGTTGTGTGTGTGTATGGTGGGGTATGTGTGTGGTGTGTTTTGTGTGTTGTGTGTGTGTAGTGTGTGTGTTGGGGTGTGTATCTGTGTGTGTGTGTGAGTGCTGTTGTGTGTGTGTGTGTGTGTGTGTATGTGTGTGTGTTTTGTGTGTGTGTGTGTGTGTGTGTGTGTGTGTGTGTATGTATGTGTTTGTGTATGTGTGTGTGTAGGGTGTGTGTGTATGGGGTGTGTGTGTGTGTGTGTTGTATGTTTTGTATGTGTGTGTGTATGTGTGTGTGTATCTGTGTGTGTGGTGTGTGTGTGTGTGTGTGTGTGTATGCGTGTGTTGTGTGTGTTGTGTGTGTGTGTGGTGTGTGTGTGTGTGTGTGTTTTTTGTGGGGTGTATGTGTTTTTGTATGTGTGTGTGTATGTGTGTGTTGTGTATGTGTGTGTGTATGTGTGTGTGTAGCGTGGGGTGTTCTGTGTACTCACTATTTGACTCACTATTTGTGGTTGCAGGGTCGGTCTGTTCCTGGCCCCGGCCTCTTCACGGTTGCTACTGGGCCTCTCTTCCCGTCCATGGCTTATAAAACCTCGTCTTAAACTGTGTAGGTTCCTGCCGCTACTGTCATTTCTAGGCTATTCCACGCCTCAACTCTTGATGAAGAATACTTCTACTATCTCTGGACATTTGTGTCTTCAATTCCATTGTGGCCTTGTTTCGTGTCCCCTCCGGGGAACTTTCCGTCCTTGTCACCTTGTCATTCACGCAGTATTTTATGTCGTTATCATGTCTCCCTGACCTCCTGTCTCCGTGTGGTCGTGTGTGTAATCTGTGTGTTTGTGTGTGTGTGTGTGTGTGTGTGTGTGTTTTGTGTGTGTGTGTATCTGTGTTGTGTGTGTGCGTATGTTTTGTGTGTATGTGTGTGTGTATTGTGTGGTGTGTGTGTGTGGTGTGTATGTGTGGTATGTTGTGTGTGTGTGTGTGTGTATGTGTGTGTGTATGTGTGTGTGTATCGGGTGTGTGTGTGTGTGTATTGTGTGTGTGTGTGTGTGTGGTGTGTGTGGGGTTTTGTGTGTGTGTGTGTGTATCTGTGTTTTGTGTGTGTTGTGTGTGTGTGTGTGTGTGTGTGTGTGTGTGTGGTATGTGTGGTGTAGGGAGTGTGTGTATCTGTGGTGTGTGTGTGTGTGTGTGTGTGTGTGTGGTGTATGTGTGTGTGTGTGTGTGGGTGTGGGGTTTGTTTTGTGTGTGTGTATGTGTGTGTGTATCTGTTGTGTGGGGTGTGTGTGTGTGTGTGTGTGTGTGTGTGTGTGTGGGTGCGTATGTGTGTGTATGTGTGTGTGTGTGGTGTGTGTTGTGTGTGTGTGTGTGTGTGTTGTGTGTGTGTGTGTGTATCACCTAGTTGGGGTTTTGCAGGGGTCGAGTCCAAGCTCCGGGGCCCCGCCTCTTCATGGTCGCCACTAGGTCACTTCCCTGAACCATGAGCTTTATCGTACCTCTGCTTAAAGCTATGTATGGATCCTGCCTCCACTACATCGCTTCCCAAACTCTTCCACTTTCTGACTACTCTGTGGCTGAAGAAATACTTCCTAACATCCCTTTGATCATCTGTGTCTACAACTTCCAAACTGTGTCCCCGTGTTGCTGTGTCCAGTCTCTGGAACATCCTGTCTTGCCCACCTTGTCAATTCCTCTCAGTAGTTTTGTAAGTCGTTATCATGTCCCCCCTATCTCTCCTGTCCTCCAGTGTCGTCAGGTTGATTTCCCTTAACCTCTCCTCATAGACATACCTCTTAACTCTGGGACTAGTCTTGTTGCAAACCTTGCACTTTCTCTAGTTTCTTTACGTGCTTCGCTAGGTGTGGGTTCCAAAACTGGTGCCGCATACTCCAATATGGGCCTAACGTACACGGTGTACAGGGTCCTGAACGATTCCTTATTAAGATGTCGGTAATGCTGTTGGGGTTTGTAGGCGCCCATATGCTGCACATTATTTGGTTATGGCCTCAGGAGTGTGCCGTGTTCCCCACCCAATTTTTCCTTGTGAGGTATCTTTTCCCCTCTTCTCCTCTCTCTCTTTTCCCTTCCCCTCCTCTGCTTCCTTTTTTCAAAACCTTTCTCCTCTCCCTTCCATCCTTTGTTTCTCTGTCTTCTCTTTCTTCTCTCCCTCCTCCTCCCCCCCTTTTTTCCCCTCCTCTCGCCAATCCAAAACCCCTTCCTCTACCCTCCCCCTTCCTCTTTTTTTTTTTTTTTTTGTTTTTTTTTTCTTTTTTTTTGTGAAACCCAAAAACACATACCACCAAACCACCTAAACCCAACCACCCCTCCCACCCCTCCTTCCCGGGGTCCCCTCCTCCTCTCTTTTTCTTCTTTTCTCTCTTCTCTCTCTCTCCCTTCCCTTCTCCGCACCTTCCCTTTCTCCGCCCCTCTTCCCTTCTCCCCCTTCCCTCTCTTCTCTCCCCCCCTTCCTTTTTCCCCTCCCCTTCCCTTCTCCGCCATCTACTTCCTTCTCTCGCCCTCTCTCTCTCCTCTCTCCTCTCACTCTCTTCCTCTTCTCGCCACCCTTCCACTTCTCCGCACACCCTTCCACTCTCCACAACCCCACCACACCCATCACCCACACCACCACTTCACAGCCCACCCTCCCTTTCTGACCCTGGGGTCCCAGGTTTCAGTCCAGGCCAGTTTATTGTCACTCGAAGTTGCCCTTCTCGCCACCCTTCCTCTTCTTCCGCCACCTTCCCTTCTCCGCCACCCTTTCCCATTCTCCGCACCCTTCCCTTCTCCGCCACCCTTCCCTTCTCCGCCACCCTTCCCTTCTCCGCCACCCTTCCTTCTCCGCCACCCTTCCCTTCTCCGCACCCTTCCCTTTCTCCGTCCACCTTCCTCATCCGCCACCCTTCCCTTCTCCGCCACCCTTCCCTTCTTCCGCACCCTTCCCTTCTCCGCACCCTTCCTATCTCCGCACCTTCCCTTCTCCGCCACCCTTCCCTTCTTCTCGCCACCCTTCTCTTCCGCCCCCTTCTTCCTTTCTCCGCCACCCTTCCCTTTCTCCGCCACCCTTCCCTTCTCCCACCCTTCCTTCTCCGCCACCCTTCCCTTCTCCGCCACCATCCCTTCTCCACCCTTCCCTTCTCCGCCACCCCTTCCTTCTCCGCACCCTCCTTTCTCCTCCACCTTTCTCTTTCTCGCCACTCCTTCCTTCTCCGCCACCCTTCCCTTCTCCGCCACCCTTCCCTTCTTCGCCACTCTTCCTTTCCGCCACACCCCCTTCTCCGCACACCCTTCCCTTTCCGCACCCTTCCCTTTCCGCCACCCTTCCTTCTCCGCCACCCTTCCCTTCCTCCGCCACCTTTTCCTTCTCACTCCCCTTCCCTTCTCCGCCACCCTTCCCTTCCCGCCACCCTTCCCTTCTCCCGCCACCCTTCCTTCCTCTTCTCCGCCACCCTTCCCTTTCTCCGCCACCCTTCCCTTCTCTGCCACCCTTCCCTTCTCGCCACCCTTCCTTTCTCCGCCACCCTTCCACTTCTCCGCCACCCTTCCCTTCTCCCGCCACCCTTCCCTTCTCCGCCACCCTTCCCTTCTCCGCCACCTTCCCTTCTCCGCCACCCTTCCTTTGCTCACCCTTCCCTTCTCCGCCACTCTTCCCTTCTCCGCCACCCTTCCCTTCTCCGCCATCCCTTCCCTTTCCGCCACCCTTCCCTTCTCCGCCACCTTCCTTTCTCCGCCACACTCCTTCTCCGCCACCCTTCCTTCTCCGCCAACCTTCCCTTCTCTGCCACCCTTCCCCTCTTCCGCCACCCTTCCCTTCTCCGCCACCCTTCCCTTCTCCGCCACCTTCCCTTCTCCGCCACCCTTCCTTCTCGCCACCCTTCCCTTCCCGCCACCCTTCCCTTCTCCGCACCCTTCCCTTTTCCGCCACCCTTCCTTCTCCGCCACCTTCCCTTCTCTGCCACCCTTCCCTTCTCCGCCACCCTTCCTTCTCCGCCACCCTTCCCTTCTCCGCCCCCTTCCCTTCTCCGCACCCCTTCCCCTTCCTCGCCACCTTCCTTCCGCCACCCTTCCTTCTCGCCACCCTTCCCTTTCCGCCACTCTTCCCTTCTCCGCCACCCTTCCTTCTCCGCCACCCTTCCTTCTCGCCACCCTTCCCTTTCCGCCACCCTTCCTTTCCGCCACCCTTCCCTCTCCGCACCCTTCCCTTCTGCCACCTTCTCCTTCTCCGCACCCTTCCCTTCTCCGCCACCTTCCCTTCTCCGCCAACCTTCCCTTCTCGCCACCCTTCCCTTCTCCGCCACCTTCTTCTTCCACCACCCTTCCTTCTCCGCCACCCTTCCCTTCTCTGCCCCACCCTTCCCTATCTCCGCACCCTTCCATCTCCGCCACCCTTCCCTTCTCCGCCACCCTTCCTTCTCTCGCCACCTTCCTTCCCGCCACCCTTCCTTTCTCCGCCAACCCTTCCCTCCCACACCTTTCCCTTCTCCGCCACCCTTCCTCTCCGCCACCCTTCCCTCTCTCGTCACCCATTCCCCCCTTCTCTGCCACCCTTCCCTTCTCCGCCACCCTTCCCTTCTCCGCCACCCCTTCCCTTCTCCCCACCCTTCCTTCTCCGGCAAATTCCCTTCTCCGCACCTTCCTTCCCCGCCACCCTTCCCTTACCACACTCTTCCCTCTCCGCACACCTTCCTTCTCTGCCACCTTCCCTCCATCACCCTCCCTCCGCCACCTTTCCCTCTCCCGCACCCTTCCCTCCTGCCACCTTTCCCTTCTCCGCACCCCTGTGCATCAGAGTCATTTCCCAACACTGTATACCCACATCCTGGATGACTCAGTTCCGTACTGAAGCACCCTTTGCTGAAATGCGACATACCTCTTCG
The DNA here is from genome assembly GCF_026875155.1 of Cherax quadricarinatus. NCBI lineage: Eukaryota > Metazoa > Arthropoda > Malacostraca > Decapoda > Parastacidae > Cherax > Cherax quadricarinatus. Next base: position 36,402,895 of record NC_069447.1, read on the forward strand.
ACCCGCTGACCTCCCACTCGGCTGACCAATTTCAACCCTGTATGAGCACCATCCTGTGTGCTGGACTACAACACTGTATGAGCACCATCCTGTGTGATGGACTACAACACTGTATGAGCACCATCCTGTGTGATGGACTACACTGTTTGAGCACATCCTTTGTGATGGACTACACTGTATGCACCTCTTTGCTAACTTCATCCATTTGTGATGGACTACACTGTATGAGCACCATCCTGTGTGATGGACTACACTGTATGAGCACCATCCTGTGTGATGGACTACACTGTATAAGCACCATCCTGTGTGATGGACTACACTGATGAGCACCATCCTGTGTGATGACTACACTGTATAGCACCATCCTGTGTGATGGATACACTGTATGAGCACCATCCTGTGTGATGGACTACAACACTGTATGAGCCATCCTGTGTGATGGACTACAACACTGTATGAGCACCATCCTGTGTGATGGACTACCACTGTATAAGCACCATCCTTGTGATGGACTACACTGTTGAGCACCATCCTGTGTGATGGACTACACTGTATAAGCACCATCCTGTGTGATGGACTACACTGTATGAGCACCATCCTGTGTGATGGACTACAACACTGTATGAGCACCATCCTGTGTGATGGACTACACTGTATGAGCACCATCCTGTGTGATGGACTACACTGTATGCCCCTTCCTGTGTTGATGGATACCACTGTATGAGCACCATCCTGTGTGATGGACTACAACACTGTATGAGCACCATCCTGTGTGATGGACTACAACACTGTATGAGCACCATCCTGTGTGATGGACTACAACACTGTATGAGCACCATCCTGTGTGATGGACTACACTGTATGAGCACCATCCTGTGTGATGGACTACAACACTGTATGAGCACCATCCTGTGTGATGGACTACAACACGTATGCCAGCACCATCCTGTGTGATGGACTACAACACTGTATGAGCACCATCCTGTGTGATGGACTACAACACTGTATGAGCACCATCCTGTGTGATGGACTACACTGTATGAGCACCATCCTGTGTGATGGACTACAACACTGTTATGGCACCATCCTGTGGATGGACTCACTGTATGAGCACCATTCCTGTGTGATGGACTACAACACTGTATGAGCACCATCCTGTGTGATGGACTACACACTGTATGAGCACCATCCTGTGTGATGGACTCAACACTGTGTATGAGCACCATCCTGTGTGATGGACTACACTGTATGAGCACCATCCTGTGTGATGGACTACAACACTGTATGAGCACCATCCTGTGTGATGGACTACAACACTGTATGAGCACCATCCTGTGTGATGCTACACCTTATGAGCACCATCCTGTGTGATGGACTACACTGTATGAGCACCATCCTGTGTGATGGACTACACTGTATGAGCACCATCCTGTGTGATGGACTACACTGTATGAGCACCATCCTGTGTGATGGACTACACTGAATGAGCGCCATCCTGTGTGATGGACTACACTGAATGAGCACCATCCTGTGTGATGGACTACACTGAATGAGCACCATCCTGTGTGATGGACTACAACACTGAATGAGCACCATCCTGTGTGATGGACTACACTGTATGAGCACCATCCTGTGTGATGGACTACACTGTATGAGCACCATCTGTGTGATGGACTACACGTGAATGAGCGCCATCTGTGTGATGGACTACACTGATGAGCACCATCCTGTGTGATGGACTACAACACTGAATGAGCACCATCCTGTGTGATGGACTACACTGTATGAGCACCATCCTGTGTGATGGACTACACTGAATGAGCGCCATCCTGTGTGATGGACTACACTGATGAGCACCATCCTGTGTGATGGACTACACTGTATGAGCACCATCCTGTGTGATGGACTACACTGTATGAGCACCATCCTGTGTGATGGACTACAACACTGTATGAGCACCATCCTGTGTGATGGACTACACTGTATGAGCACCATCCTGTGTGATGGACTACACTGAATGAGCGCCATCCTGTGTGATGGACTACACTGTTGACACCATCCGTGGATGGACTACACTGTATGAGCACCATCCTGTGTGATGACTACACTGTATGAGCACCATCCTGTGTGATGGACTACAACATGTATGAGCACCATCCTGTGTGATGGACTACACACTGTATGAGCACCATCCTGTGTGATGGCACTACACTGATGAGCACCATCCTGTGTGATGGACTACACTGTATGAGCACCATCCTGTGTGATGAACTACACTGTATGAGCACCATCCTGTGTGATGGACTACACCTGATATGAGCACCATCCTGTGTGATGGACTACACTGTATGAGCACCATTCCTGTGTGATGGACTACAACATGTATGAGCACCATCCTCGTGTGATGGACTACAACACTGTATGAGCACCATCCTGTGTGATGACTACACTGTATAGCACCATCCTGTGTGATGGACTACACTGTATGAGCACCATCCTGTGTGATGGACTACACTGTATAATGCACCATCCTGTGTGATGGACTACACTGAATGAGCCCCTCCTGTGTGATGGACTACACTGTATGGCACCATCCTGTTGATGGGACTACACTGTATGAGCACCATCCTGTGTGATGGACTACACTGTATGAGCACCATCCTGTGTGATGGACTACAACACTGTATGAGCACCATCCTGTGTGATGGACTACAACACTGTATAAGCACCATCCTGTATGATGGATTACACTGTATGAGCACCATCCTGTATGATGGATTACCTGTTGAGCACCTCCTGTGTGATGGACTACAACACTGTATGATGCACCATCCTGTGTGATGGACTACAACATGTATGAGCACCATCCTGTGTGATGGACTAAACACTGTATGAGCACCATCCTGTGTGATGGACTACAACACTGTATGAGCACCATCCTGTGTGATGGACTACACTGTATGAGCACCATCCTGTGTGATGGACTACACTGTATAAGCACCATCCTGTGTGATGGACTACCTGTATCACCATCCTGTGTGTGACTACACGTATAAGCACCTCTGTGTGATGGACTACAACACTGTATAAGCACCATCCTGTGTGATGGACTACACTGTATAAGCACCATCCTGTGTGATGGACTACAACACTGTATAAGCACCATCCTGTGTGATGGAATACAGGGGGATAAATCTAATCTTTGCTCCTACTGTGTAACTCATCTAGAATAAGGTAGCAACACACTGCTGATGTATCCAGTTTTGCTACATAAAAAAATGCCCTTCTAACATTGTAACATTCAATGTTTTTTATTCTTTTTTGTCACTGTCCATTCCTCAATGTGCTTTTGACCTCCCTTGAGCACCTTCCCTCACCTCTGACGCATACCAAGCACTACCCCTGTCCTCCAGGTCACCAGTATTACCCTTGTCCTCCAGGTCCCCAGCACTACCTCTGTCCTTCAGGTCACCAGTATTACCCCTGTCCTCCAGGTCTCCAGTACTACCCCTGTCCTTCAGGTCACCAGTACTACCCTTGTCCTGCAGGTCACCAGCACTACCCCCTGCCCTCAAGGTCCTCAGTTCTACCTCTCTCCTCCAGGTTCCCAGCACTACCCTCGTCCTCCAGGTCTTCAGTATTACTCCTGTCCTCCAGGTCACCAGCACTACCCCTGTCCTCCAGGTCCCCAGTACTACCCCTGTCTTTCAGGTCACCAGCACTACCCCTGTCTTTCAGGTCACCGGCACTACCCTGTCCACCACGTCCCGCACTACCCCTGTCCTTCAGGTCACCAGCACTACCCCTGTCCTGCAGGTCACCAGCACTACCTCTGTCCATCAGGTCACCAGCACTACCCCTGTCCACCACGTTCCAGTACTACTCCTGTCCTCAGATTCCCAGTGCTACTCCCCTGTCCTCCAGGTCCCCAGCACTACCCCTGTTCTTCAGGTCACCATCACTACCCCTGTCCTCCAGGTCTCCAGTACTACTCCTGTCCTCCAGGTCCCCAGCGCTACCCCTGTCCTTCAGGTCCCCAGCACTACCCGTGTACACGAGGCCCCCAACACTACCCCTGTCCACCAGACACACCAGCACTACCCCTGTCCTCCAGATCCCAAGCACAACCCCTGTCCGCCAGGTCCCCAGTATTACCTCTGTCCTCTAGGCCCCCAGCACTACCCCTGTCCTCCAGGCTCCCAGCACTACCCCTGTCCTCCAGGTCCCTAGCGCTACCCCTCTCATCTAGGTCTCCAGTACTACCTCTATCCACCAGATCACCAGCATTACCCCTTTCTACCAGGTCCCCAGCACTTCCTTTGTCCTCCAGGTCCCTAGTACTACCCCTGTACTCCAGGTCTCCAGTACTGTCCCTGTCCTCCATGTCTCCAATACTACCCCTGTCCTCCAGGTCTCCAGTACTACCCCCGTCCTCCAAGTCTCCAGTACTACCCCTGTCCTCCAGGTCTAAAATACTGCCCCTGTCCTCCAAATCTCCAGTACTACCCCTATCCTCCAGGTCCGCGTCACGTGACCTGTAGTTGTGCTTGACAATCTTAGCCAAATTAGGTTTCAATATTTAGTGCTTTCACTCAGTGACACTCCACACCTGTGTGTTAGATAGCACTCCACACCTGTGTGTTAGATAACACTCCACACCTGAGTATTAGATAACACTCCACACCTGTGTGTTAAATAACACTCCACACCTGTGTGTTAGATAACTCTCAACACCTGTGTGTTAGGTAACACTCCGCACTTGTATGTTAGATAACACTCCACACCTGTGTGTTAGATAACACTCCACTCCTGTGTGTTAGATAACATTCCACGCTGTATGTTAGATAACACTCCACACCTATGTGTTAGAATTCACTCCACACTTGTGTGTTAGATAACTCTCTATACCTGTGTGTTAGATGACACTCCACACCTGTGTGTTAGATAACACTCCGCACATGTGTGTTAGATAACACTCCACACCTGTGTGTTAGATAACACTCCACTCCTGTGTGTTAGATAACATTCCACACCTGTGTGTTAGATAACACTCCACACCTGTGTGCTAGATAATATTTCACACCTGTGTGTTAGATAACACTCCACATCTGTGTGTTAGATAACACTCCACACCTGTTAGATAACACTCCACACCTGTGTTAAATAACACTCTACACCTGTTTGTTAGATAACACTCCACACCTGTGTGTTAGATAATATTTCACACTTGTGTGTTAGATAACACTCCACACCTGTGTGTTAGATAGCACTCCACACCTGTGTGTTAGATAGCACTCCACACCTGTGTGTTAGATAATATTTCACACCTGTGTGTTAGATAACACTCCACACCTGTCTGTTAGATAACACTCCACACCTGTGTGTCAGATAGCACTCCTCACCTGTGTGTTAGATATCTCAGTAGTAGTATCAGTTCCTAGTAACCAGTTACCAGTAACCAGTGTACCAGTAGATGACTCACTACCAACCATCTGTGTGAATCACTGACTGTTATTCACGTTGCTGCTGACCATAGCATGTTTTCAAACACCGCTCACCCTGTAGGCACTGGTGGGTCAGTCTGAGATAGGGAGCAGAGAGAGGCAGGGCGGCTGATGGCGCTTCCCATACTTTCCGTTATAATTATACGTACTAACCAGCCTACGTGAGTATGAACCCACATGACAAATTGGTGACAGTGGTGTGGGCGTGGATTTACGGGTATTTCAGACGTTAGAAGATTGCTTGTGGGGTGCCGGCAGGTCAGAGGTGAACCGTCTCTGCCACCTCCAGCTAGCAGTTACCCTCACTCACCTCCACCCTGTGTACTACAGCCTGCAAGCCTGTTGCAGCCTCTTTTCAAGCTTCCTGGCTTAGTTCGTGTGCTAATTGCTTCAATCTCCGGATTTTGCAATTAAGCCAGCCAGTAAGCCAGACTGTGGAAGTGAGTGCTAGTCAGCCTGCCTCAGCCTATCATCCAACCTGTCTCCTGTCATCCACCTGCTCCTTCATGCTGTGTGCATCGTTACACGTCTTCCAGCCAGCCATTCTCGTGGGTTAAGCCAGTCAGTCAACCCAGCTTCTAACCCAGCTGAGAGAGAGAAGGAAGCAACGCAAGTTCTTCTGAAGTATTGTTTCCTATATTGCTTGTGCTCCCAGATGGATGCTGCTAAGAGTGGTCTTCACCATCCCTGTGGCATATTGTGGCTTAGTTAATTAAGCCACCTTCGTGAGTGGTGAGACTGTGCACCAGTGAGCGCCAGCGAGTTGACGCCCCACCCACCCACCACCCACTCTTCACCTCATCTACCTGTGGCTTTTTCCACCCTTGTACTGGGTCCTAGTACTGTTTTGGCTCACATAATTGGTCAAGAGATTGTAGCTGTGCGCCAACGATAAAGCCGGTTATGTGAGTTCACCTAGAAAGCGCATTTCTTCACGACAACAGTGTGAGAAATCGCCACCCGCCCACAGGACCACGTCTTCACCTCATCACTCGTCACCGCCTACCACTCCAGACTTCAGTGATAATTTTATGTTTAGAGACATTTTCCTGCATTTAAAGACATTTGCCTGTGTGACACATTTACAGTGAATTTCTTGTGTACTCTAAGTCTTGTGTTTTCAGTGTAGACTCAGTGTTTCTTTGACTCATTATTTTTACAATATTTTTTCAGTGTTATCGTTCATCTTTCGTGTTTCACTTTTATATTTTTATCTGTGTTTTTTTATGCTACTCCCTGCGTTTAGTAAGTATTATTTTGTAGTGTTCAAGTGTATTCCTTATTTCTGTGCAGTATTTTGTTCTTTACCCCAGTCATTCACTGCGTGTGAAGTAATTCATTATTTTTTTTATCTTGTGTTCTTTCAGCATTGTATTCTCAAGTATTTGTCACTATTCATGCAGTGATATTCACCCCAGTATGCTAAATTATCCATTTATTTCTATGTGTACCTTTTTTTTCGTATGCCAGCAGTGTCTCATTCCCTTGATCTTTTCGCAGACTTGTGTACCATTATTTTTGCCAGCAATTTTTGTCGTATCAGTCACAGCAAGATTTTGTTGTAAGAACATAATTGATAAATAAGTATACAATCCTTGTTGTGTGTGCCCCGCCACTTGTAAGTGTTGTGTGCCCCGCCACTTGTAAGTGTTGTGTGCCCCGCCACTTGTAAGTGTTGTGTGCCCCGCCACTTGTAAGTGTTGTGCCCCGCCACTTGTAAGTGTTACACTTCCAGTTTTGTTTCTTGTTTTATTTTTATTCATATTTTTCTTATTTCTTTGAACAAATTCACTCTTAGTGTAATTTCAATTTCTTTTTTTAACGTAAAGTGTTTTCTTTACTCTGTTTGAGTAAATTGTTTTGTCTAATTTACAATTAAGAGTTAAAGTGTTCAATCAGTTTTTCTTTCTATTTTTATTTTTATTATTTAACCTACATTTTCCCAGTGCAACTTTATTGCTGCATTGATTATTTCTGTGCCTTATTTTGTTGCACTTGTTCTGCAGTGAATTATTTTCTTTTATTGATATTTTTATGCATTATTATTCTCAGTTCATTATTGTTTGAGTGTCCTGTTTTTCATTATATTATTTTTCCTAATATTGCTTTTGTATTATATTTTTAATTTTGTTTATGCATTCTTAGAAAATATTTAAATTTCACAGTTATCTCTCTTTGCATACAATTTAGTGATTTTATTTTATACTTTTTACATTGATTTACAGTTTTATTAGTCAATTTCTTTATTAGCAAGAGTACAGACAGCTCATTTTGCATTTAATTCAGCCTCCAGTTATATTTTTACTTGTAAATTTCAATGTATTTTTTTTATCTTGGCCAGCAGTCCCTCACATTGAGTTGTCCTTCCTCTTGCAGTGTATCTTAGACATTTTTTTTATTACTTCTGCAGAATTAGTTACATCTCTTTTATTTCAATTTCAGCATTTTGTATTATTTTTATTATTCGTTATTTTTGCCTTATTTGTTCTTGTGCAACTTCTTTGCCATTATGCCTCACATACCTTCAAGTGATACTTTAGTGAATGTCGACACTCAGACCTCTCAGGCTACTGCTGCTGCTGTCATCAGTCCTCACAGTTCCTTACCGACTGACAGATCGACCCAGACACTGAGACACTACAGTTTTACTCGTGATTCCCTTGATGCGTTACCTTTATTCAATGGCCATGTACATAGTCTTGAAGCATGGTTTACTACCATTCGTTCTCGTGTTAATGCTCTAGTTGAAGGTCCTCCTTCAGAGGAAAGTCTTATCAGACTTGCGAAAGAAGCTCTTCATCAGTCCCCTGCTGCCGTTCACGTTGTTGATCTCCTTGAAATGCGAGACTTCAGGAATCTTACTAAGTGATCACAATATGAGGAACTGATTCGTTCTTTCCTTGTACCAGTAAAAACAGCTGATCCATATGTCGTTCTTCGGGAACTCGTGATTGCTACACCAATGACTAATGAATCATTGAGTGTATTTGCTGTTAGGTTAGATAAACTTTTATCATCATTTATCAATGCTGTCCAGTCCTCAGCTTTTGTCCCTGACGAGGATAAACCATCAACAGCATCGTTTGCTAAAATAGCAGCTTTTGGAGCAATCAGAGAACTAATGCCGCCTGCTTCCGTGTGTGCTTATGAGGCTAATCCTCCAACTGTGACGATGGAACCACTTACAGCCCTAAATCATGTACGTTCCTTGTGCCCCCAGGGTACTTTCCCATGTATCAAAAGTAATTTCACACCTATGCCTCAGTCTGCACCACCTCTTGTTTGCGTCACAGCGACAAATCGTGGTCGTCAACCATCGCAGCGATCACCAAGGACCAGTGTACAGAGTCATTATAAACCTCATAGTATTCATAGTACATTCAGTAACCATAGTCAGCGGACTTGTTACAACTGTGGTTTCCGTGGCCATATTGCAATTAACTGTCCTGATAGTCACCCTAAGAGGCGTCGTACTGATGATGAGTACCAGTCAGATCTGCCGTACTGTACTTATCATAGAATACATGGACATGACACATCTGAGTGCAATGCTCTCTACAACCTTCAGTACTCTAGATCTTTCCGTGGCCGTTCCAACCGCAGAACCCGTAGAGGAAACAGACGTGGTTCTCAAACTAACCAGAACCAGGCTCATTCTTCCAATTCGGGGGAATTCGAGCGCCGCAGTCAAACCGTCCCATGTTGACAGTAGGTGATAATGAGCACACCATCCCCGTTCACATTTCCTTTGAAGCCTTAAGCAGTCTCGAGAATGACAATCCTGCTGATGATGTTGCTTCACACGTCTCTGACGTAGATGATTTTGGGGATGAAGTGGAACAAATCTTTTCTGATGACAATCCACCTTTTGGTTTGCACATAACTTCCAATGCAAGCATCTGTTCATAATGCGCCCGTTCATTTGTTCATGGACTCTGGTGCGCAAATCAATATTATCAGGTCTAGTTTGTTTAGGGATAAGCAGTTACGACATATCCTTCTTGTAGAACCGACTCGTGTGCCCTCCCTTAGTGGAGTAGCTGCGTGTCCGAGGTCGGACTTCCCTCACCTTTTCTATCCAAGGTAGAGACTTACTGCTTCCTTCCTTGTTGTCGACCAGATTACTTTCCCTGGTGACCTTCTACTGGGATTTGCTTCAATGCGAGACTTACGTATTGTGTTCGACCCTTATCAGTGGCATGCCCAAATTGATGACTTGATCATACCATTTTGGGGTTACCAGCATGGATCCGAGATCTGCCATACTGCTGCAGTGTACGACGTTCGGATTAAGTCCTAACAGGCCAGTGCATTTTCCAGTAGCGTACCCAAGCGGTCAGGCACTGGTGATCCTGACACTCCTGTCTGTGTTCCTGCAACTTCAGGCTTGCAAGATAGTGTCCAGTTACCTCAAGTGTCAGAGGACGCTCTGACTACCTTGAGTGCTGAGCCTATCCCTGCAATGTCTGCTAGTTCAAGTAGTAGTTTCTCCACAGGAGATGCCTTGTCGGAAAACGATTACCTGCAACTAGTAATGCCATCTCTTGTTGATGTCACATGCCGTCTGCAGAAAGACGTTTCTGTCGTGGCTAGTGCCCTCACTAGAGTGTCTGTTGTTGTTCCTAATGTTCCAGATGGTGATAACGTCCTAGTTGACAGTGATTCTTGCAAAGTAAAAGGTCTATTTGTTGAATCATCCTTACATGTTGTAAGAGATAGTAAGATCCATTTCTTCCTAGCCAACACTTCTGGTCACAGTGTTCGTCTCAGAGCAAATACCAATCTTATTGACCTTGCTCACTATCCTTACCCTGTTCAGGTAGAGGATGAGTTGTCACCTGAGAAGTGGGTCGGTGCTATTTCTACCGGGGAGACCTCATCCACTTCACTGGATCAATCTGTTCCACCAGTTGAGGAGAAAGACTTAGCTCCCACTGACTTCCCAGACGAGGTCAAGCGTTTGTTGACTCTGTTGAACAAACGTCGTAAAGCCATTGCCTTACCAGGTGAGAAGATGGGTATAACGAACTTATTGTCACATCGTATTCCACTTGAACCTGGTACTAGACCTATCTATATACCTGTGTACAGAATGCCTCATTCACAAGTTGCTGTCGCAGAAGAATTGATCAATCAAATGCTTGATGATGGAGTTATTGCACCTAGCAATTCACCTTGGAATGCACCCTTGATCCTAATACCTAAGAAGGATGGTACTTGGCGCCCAGTGATTGACTTTAGGAAGTTAAATGCAAAAACTATTCCAGATCACTCACTTCCTGTACTGGGTGATCTTTTACGTAACATCGGAGATAACAAAGTCTTTTCAACCCTGGATTTGTTACAAGAGTTTTGGCAAGTCCCTCTTCACGAGGACAGCCAAGAGCTAACTGCATTCTCCACTCCTACAGGTCATTATCACTTCCTCCATATGGCCTTTGGATTACGATCCTCCCTTATCACGTTCTTAAGGCTCGTGACTAATATCTTTAGAGGTCTCATAGGTAATGCACTTATGGTGTACTTAGATGACGTAATTGTCATGTCTAAAGACGTGGATACACACTTGAAAAGACTTGATGTAGTACTTGGTAAGCTTGAAGAAGCCTTAAAGATCAAACTGTCTAAATGTCAATTTTTCAGATCAGAAATTAAGTTTCTTGGTCACGTAGTCACTCCTAGAGGGGTTACAACCGACCAAAGTAAAGTAACTGCAGTACTAAATTTTCCAACTCCCAAAACTGCTGATGCCGTAAGATCCTTTGTGGGCTTAGCAGGTTTTCATAGATCTTTCATTGCCAATTTTTCTTCCATAGCTGCTCCTCTAACTGAGTTGCTTAAGAAAGATGCTCCTTTTGTTTGGGCCTTCCGTCAAGAAAGAGCATTCCAAACTCTAAAAGAAAAGCTAACATCTGTTACAATTTTTAAATTTCCAGATTTTTCTAAGCCCTTCTATCTGACAACTGATGCTAGTTCTATTGGCATAGGTGCCATACTAGCTCAGAATACTGATGGCAAGTACAACGCAGTTGCATTTGCTAGCTGAGTCCTTACGAAGGCTGAACGTAATTATACAGTAACTGAGCAAGAAGCTTTAGCAATAGTATGGTCTTTAAAGCACTTCTGAGACATTATTTATCAGTACTCTGTTCATGTCTTGACAGACCATGCTCCACTGATACCTTTATTCCAGAATAAACAACCTACTGGAAGGTTAGCCAGATGGACCTTGACTATCCAAGAGTTCAATCCCACTTTTGAACACTTACCTGGCAAGTCAAATGTAGTCGCAGATGCCTTATCACGACATGTTAGTATAGTAACTGCAGACCCTCCATTTATTGCCAAGGATGTAAAGAATGCTCAACGAGCAGATCCCATGTAGTCTGGTGTGATTCGATTCCTGCTCCAGTAAGATCTTATTCTGACTGTGAAGCCACCAGCACCCATCAGTGACTTTGTCATGAACCAAGAATTACTGTATTGAACAGCCGAGTTGGGTACTCCTAGCAGAAGAGTATACCAGTTAGTAATTCCACAGTCACTAGTGAATGTAGCCTTACAGCTAGTTCATGATGTACCAGGTGTTGCGCACCCTGGTATAGATCGTTCAGTAAAACAAGCCAGATTGAAATACTTTTGGCCTCGTATGGCAACTGATATTTCTGAGTATGTTAAGAAATGTAGTGTCTGCATGCAACATAAAGGTAATGCTAATGGTCCTAATCCAATCCAAGTGTATCCAACTACTAGCAAACCGTGGGAAAGAGTTGCACTAGATTTGTTAACTAATTTCCAATGTTCCCTCCAGGGTAACAAACATCTATGTGTTATGGTAGACCATTTTACCAGATATTGTGAGTTAGTTCCTATTGCAGATAAGACTGCTGAGACAGTAGCTAAAGCATTTAAAGAACGCATTATCTGCAGGCATACCACCCCTAAGTCCCTAGTAACAGATAATGGAGGTGAATTCTGTAATGAGATTCTTGAAAATTTGTGTACCTGTACAAGATCTCTAAATCCACCATTGTTCCTCAACATCCTGCCAGCAATGGGTTAGCAGAACGAACCAATAAGAAAGTGCTTGATGTCTTGAGAGCCACTATCAATCCCAACAGTGAAACTTGGGATGAAGTTATACCTGATGTGCAGTGTGCTATAAATTCTGCTTACAATGTTTCTATAGGTGACACTTCACATTATGCATTGTATGGTGTAGATAAACGTTTGCCTTATGAGTTGCTATATTCTAATCCGAAACCAAATTACAACCCTGATGATTTCATAGCAACTCGTACCAGCTTAGCTCAAAGCGTCTTTAGAAGAATCCGTGAAACACTTCATAAATCAACAGCAGAATTTATAAGAGTCACTAACACTCGAGCAAAGCCGTCTGAAATCAAAAGGTTCGAGAGTTATGCTGACTAACTTTAACAAAACGTCTGCAATGCCAAAGCTTGATCAAAAGTTTGTTGGTCCTTATCGAGTAGTTGAACATATCACTGGTGTGAAGGCTTACTCAGCCCTGTAATAACTTCAGACAGTATTACCAAGGCTGGCTTCTCCTCAGGAAAATTAGTGAATAGAAAAAGAAATAATGACAGACAAACATAAACACTTTATTATATAGAAAATATAAAATATAAAACACTTAAATATGAAATATTAATCCTACATTAAAGAAAATGAAAAATGAAAAATATAAATGATGACTGAATTCAACGCTAATATAAAACTTGGGTGTCTGGTGTTGGTGACACTGTGTTGTTGAAATCGTAGCCGTTGCTGATGATGGGGGGGAGGGGGGGTCGCAGGTGTTGGTTACAACCCACTGGCTAGTTCTTCACAGTATAGCCTTGAGTATTCTATCCCGATGACAGGAAAGCAGGTTCTTTATCGCTGCAATGATGAGGGGTTACGTCCTGCAGTTTCATACAGGTGCACAGGTAATTAAATCCAAAAAGGGGAAGTCTCAGGACGTTAGTCCATCTCCATCAGTTCTACTCGTTGATTGGCAGGTGACCCTCTCTGTCATCCAAGCTGGAAAGATAGACAGGTTACCCACTGCTTAAGAAATCACTCTCCATGATAAGTACAATACCTAAAAGATGTGGTGATTATTACAACAGTCAACCTAGAGCAAGACTGAAAGGACTAAGTTTATTATTGGTCAAAAGTGAAGTTTTCAACCAATAAATCCACTAGAATACAAGGCAGGCATGTACTTACAGTAGTGCTGGGAGCTGTGAGTCTAGTGATTACTGTTTGGACCGGAGCCCCACACGTCACCTTTCGGGGAGGGGAAGAAGGAGGGGGAGGGATAGCGGGAGCTAGACTGACCCTACCTTAACATGCAGCCGGCAGTCAAACTATCACTTTCGGGGTGGGGGAAAAAAGGCGGGAATAGCGGGACCTTGACTTACCCTACCTTAACAAGTAGCCGGCAATGAAACTATCACTTTTGGGGAGGGGAAAAAAGGCGGGAATAGCGGGAGCTTGACTTACCCTACCTTAACAAGTAGCCGGCAATGAAACTATTGTTACTATATACTCCCTCTCTACTCCTATCTATTGAACTTTTCCCTCACACTCCCCCATACCAAGAAGTATAGTCAAGGAGTATAAGAAGAATAGGCGAGGAAAAAGTTCTAACATATGGAAGTCGTGTAAGGCAAGAAATCTTCTACTGTCACGACTTAACCAGTCAGAGAAATATTTGGATGAACCATTGATATACACAATATGGAACTTAAAAGCCTGGAGTGCCAATGTCCACCTCAAGAGGCGACTGTTGGTTCCCTTAAAAGTTTCTAGGTATATCAAAGGTTTGTGGTCCGTTTCTAAAATGAATTCTTTTCCCAGCAAATAAAATTTAAGTTTGGAGATTCCCCACACAAGGGCCAAACATTCCTTTTCTATGATGGAGTATCTCGTTTCTGTGGGAAGGAGTTTCCGGCTTAGGAAGCATACAGGGAAGGGAGTACCATCATGGTATTGTAGTAGCACCGCACCTAAGCCAATATTGGAGACATCAGTTCTTAAACAAAATGTTTTATTAATATCTGGAATCTTAAGTATAGGGTCTTTCGAAAAGATACTTTTAAAACTTTTCCCGAGCTACGTCAGAAAGTTCAAAAGGTTCCTTCACAGACTTTTTAAGGAAGTCGGATAAGATGCCTGTAAGATCAGTAAGGTTCGGGATAAACCGTGCATAAAAATTTACAGAACCAAGAAAGCTACGCATGAGCTTCTTGGTTTTGGGGAATTTAAATTCTAATAAAGCTTTGATCTTACTGGGGAGAGGCTACAGAGAGTTATTAGAAAGTATCAGTCCAAGATATCTAATCTTGTTATACCCAAGGAAGCATTTCTTCGGCTTGGCAGTGAGACCATGTAAGTGTAACCTACGCAAAACTGATGTTAATGTTTGGATATGTTCGCCCCACATGGATGTCATTACATAAATGTTATCAATATAAACTGAAACATTTGGCATATTACCCACGACCTTTCTCATCAGTCTCACGTAGGTAGCACAGGCAGTTACCAAACCGAAGGGCATAGTTCTATACTGCATCAGTCCTTGGTGTGTAGGAAAAGCGGTGTACTGCTTAGAAGAAGGATCTAACATTACTTGATGATATGCCTGTGCAATATCAATCTCTGAAAAGAAGAAGAGTCATAAAAATTTGTGTAGATCGCTATCTATTAAGGGCATAGGCTCAGCATCCCACCGAGTTATAGCATTAAGGCCTCTGAAGTCAATAGCAAGTCTATATGAATTATCCTCCTTCTTAACCATGACTACTGGTGAACAATATGAAGATACTAAAGGTTCAATGATCTTTAGTTTTAATAATTTGTCTACCTCTCGGTCAAATGCATCCCTAAGGTAAACTGGAACTGGTATAATTTTCGTTTGATAGGATTGTCCGTCACTAAGTCAATCTTATGGACTACCGTGGAGGTAACACCTGGAATATCAGTAAAGACGTCTGAAAAGCTACACACACATTGAAGTAGTTCATGTCTCTTATGGTCGTCCAAAGATTCATTAATATTAATGTTGGTTGCGTCCGAGTGGTCAAGAGTCACCAAGTCATGTAGTTCTTCATCATAGTCTAAGTTAGAGGTGTCAATTACGCACACCTTACATTCTTCAGTTGTCATATCAAGTTCGTGTGGAAAAACTAAGTCAAAGTTATTAAGGCAGTTAACCGAATTTCTTCGGTAATATTTCTTAAGAATGTTGATATGATAAAGCTTAGGTTTCCCCTTGACTTCTATGAGGTAGTCAACTTTCCCACAAATTTTTAATACTTTATATGGACCTTTCCATGCTACTAATAATTTATTGGACTTGATCGGCAAAAGTACAAGAACTTCATCCCCTACTTTAAAACTTCTCCTCTGACTTTTGGAATCAAAATAGGTTTTGTACTGGTCCATTGACAAGCTTAGGTTTTTCGAAACTATGTCAGAGGTCTCCTCAAGTTTGGATCTAAGGTCAAGGAGAAACTGGTAAGAAGACTGAACCTCAGCACTCACCTCCTCATTAGTCCATAAGTCATGAAGGATGGACAATGGGCCTCTGGCCTCTCTACCACAGAGAAATTCAAAAGGTGAAAACCCCAAAGAGTCACTGGGAACTTCCCTCATGGCAAACAAAGCACAGGGTAGGTAGCGATGCCACTCCTTAGGTTTAAGGGAGCAAAGTTTCCTTAAAATGGACTTGAGAATCCAATGCTGGCGCTCAATCCTCCCATTACAGCTGGGATGATAGGGTGTGGTGAAGAGAGGCTTCACTCCCAGAAGTTGGTATATATGTTGCATTAAGTCAGATGTGAATTGTGTCCCACGGTCATACAAAATTTCTCTAGGGATGCGAACTCTGGAGAAGATGGACAAAAGGGCTTCAGCCACCTCTGTAGTAGTTATGGTCTTTAAGGGAACGGCTTCAGGGAAACTCGAAACATAATCAACTAATGTTAATATATATCTATGTCCCCCAGATGAAAGTGGAGATAAAGGACCAACGATGTCAATAGCTACTCTTTCAAAAGGTACCGTAAAGAATGGCATTTTGACCATAGGTACTCGCCTGGTACCTCGGGAGGATGACAGTTGGCAAACTTTACACGATCTACAATAGGTAGTGATATCTGAGGACATTTTTGGCCAAAAATAGGTTTCCCTAATTTTATTTAAGGTTTTACGATGCGAGAAATGTCCGGCCACTGGAAGGTCATGAGCCATTTTAAGAACAGTCTCTCTGCATTGACTTGGAACAACTAAGATGGAATAGTCTGTCTCGTCTGAATTTAATTTGAATACTGACTTGTACAAGATACCTTTTATATATTCAAATTTATATGAAAAGTTTTTTCTTTGGATAACTTGATTTTGTTTAGCGGCATTATGGCAATTCTGAAGAGAAGGGCAATTACGTTGTAAATTGACAAAGGAGTCCTTCGATATATCTAAAGGCTTAAAGTCAGGGAAAATCAAAGGATGGATAGTAGAAGAAGCCTGGGCTTTGGTCTGAGCCCTAGTCAAGACATTTATGGTATCGGAGGTGATATCTTCACTTTCATCTAACAAGTGAACCGGTGATCCTACTACCTCGCTTTCGAGAGTATCATCACTGGTTTTTAATCCCACGTGAATCTCACGAGACATTGTCTCATCTGAACTTTCGAGGGACTTCTCTGACTCTACAGAAGGAGGATCTGAAACACCTATGTCCATCTTTGGTGATGAAAGGTCAACCTCAGAAGGAAGAATGGCACCTTTTACATTACCTATTAGTACGGAGCAAGAAGTGATGGGAGCTAGTACGGCTTCAGACCAACCTGTTAGACCTAATGTAACAATGGATGGTAGGAAAAGTGTCCGTACGGCCCAAGTAGTCTGAAAGTATAGCAGAGGAATGAGTTTCTTTAAGGTTAGGGAACAGCTTATCAGAAATGACTATACATGTGCATCCATTGTCTCGTAAAATGGTAGATACATTAAGTCCATTAACTGTTCCTGAACAGAAGGGTGCTTGGTCATTACAGTCTTTAAAACATCTTCCAACTTTTTGGACCTTCTTAGAAGGACAATCTGGACGTTTATGTTCCTTAACACCACACAAATGACAAACAGGAATAAAAGAAGTCATTTTACTTTCCACTAGAGGCTTTGATTTCTTAAGGTCTGATGAACCCTTGCCCTTAGGGTTCGATCCCTTTAGGTCTTTATAGGAATTGTGAGCCTCAGCATACAGGTCAGCAGCCTCAGCAACTTCCTCAGCTTTAATCAGGTTACGTTCTCTGATGAATGTTCGTATCTGATGGGGAAGAGCTGCCAGGAACTGGTCAGCAACCATGAAGTCTCTAAGAGATTCATAACTGCAATCAATTCCTGAACTCTCCATCCAAAAGTCGAACAAACGAAAGAGTGTTACCTGTAACTGCTGAAAGTTCTGGCCAGGCTGTAAGGTGGCATACCTGAAATCTTTCCTGTAAGAATTTGTGGTTTTTTGATATGCTTTAAGGATTGCCTTCTTCAGTAGGTTATAATTACATATGATATCCTGCGACAAAGTTGCATAGATATTCAAGGCTGTACCAGAAAATAACATTCCTAACCTGGTAGCCCAGGTGTCAGCAGGCCATTCACAGAGGGTAGCAGTATTTTCAAACCTGATAATGTATGAAGTTATGTCTTCCCCCTCTGTGAAGGGAGGTAAATTAGGTGTTGGAATATGTGCACTGACTGCACGTTGTTCCATTACTCCTTCCTCTAATTGTTGTTGTGTAAAAGTTAACTTTTTATTCTCTAATTCAAGGCGAGATTTTTCGAGCTTGCAATCCTTTTCTCTCTCTATTAACTCAAGTTCTCTAGCTTTTTCCTCAACTTCTCTATCGTTTGCTCTTTCCTCAAGTTCTCTTAATTTAACTTGTTCTTCACGTACTCTAGCTCTCTCCTCATGATCAAGTCTATCACACTCTTTTTTGTCTTCTCTCTCTCTCTTTCTAACTGTCTTTCTTGGATTTCTCTCTCAATTCTCTCTCTCTCCTTTTTCTCTTCCCTTTTGATTCTCTCTCTCTCCTTTTCTTCTTCTCTTTCTATTCTCTCTCTCTCCTTTTCTTCTTCTCTTTCCCTTTCTAACTGTCTTTCTTCTCTCTCAATTCTCTCTCTCTCAAGTCTTTCCTGGATCTTAGCACTAATGAAAGATTCTAAATTTTTCCCTGTTATTCCTAACTTACTTCCAGCATTCATCCAAAACTGGTATTCCTCCATGCTTGCAAGAATAACTTAAACTATCAGGGGGAAATGAAATGGGTATTAAAGAAAATGGAGGGTTCAATTCCTGCTCCGCTCAAACTGTAAATAAACCAGAGGGCTCGATCCCTGCTTCAATTACACAATATGTATTAATTAAAACGAAGGGTTCTATGCTGGCTCCGAGCAAACAGTAAGTAGAATGGGGTCACTTGACCATCCAATCTTCTCACCAACAAATCAAGAGTGTCCTATGACAGTTCCCTTGATAAAATAAAGAGCTCAATGAAACAAATTGTCACTGGAAAATCTCGGGTCCCTAGAGTCTAATCCTCCAAAGTGTTTCAAGCTCACACAAAAATAGATGGAAGAATTAACTAGTATTCCTGCCTTGACTTGACTTACAATAAATTGAGACTATAACAATCACCAAATCTTTTAAATACCTGTACTGTAGTCCTACCATAGAGAATGATTACTCATGGCTGGTGGTAACCGTCTGTGGTATGCAGCGTTGAAGTTCCAATGGTAGATTCGAGATGGAGTTGAATCTTGATTCAGTAGAGTTGATCCTGGCAAGGTCGCCACTTGTGAAGGCTTACTCAGCCCTGTAATAACTTCAGACAGTATTTACCAAGGCTGGCTCCTCCTCAGGAAAATTAATGAATAGAAAAAGAAATAATAACAGACAAACATAAACACTTTATTACATAGAAAATATAAAATATAAAACACTTAAATATGAAATATTAATCCTACATTAAAGAAAATGAAAAATGAAAAATATAAATGATGACTGAATTCAACGCTAATATAAAACTTGGGTGTCTGGTGTTGGTGACACTGTGTTGTTGAAATCGTAGCCGTTGCTGATGATGGGGGAGGTTGCAGGTGTTGGTTACAACCCACTGGCTGGTTCTTCACAGTATAGCCTTGAGTATTCTATCCCGATGACAGGAAAGCAGGTTCTTTATCGCTGCAATGATGAGGGGTTACGTCCTGCAGTTTCATACAGGTGCACAGGTAATTAAATCCAAAAAGGGGAAGTCTCAGGACGTTAGTCCATCTCCATCAATTCTACTCGTTGATTGGCAGGTGACCCTCTCTGTCATCCAAGCTGGAAAGATAGACAGGTTACCCACTGCTTAAGAAATCACTCTCCATGATAAGTACAATACCTAAAAGATGTGGTGATTATTACAACAGTCAACCTAGAGCAAGACTGAAAGGACTAAGTTTATTATTGGTCAAAAGTGAAGTTTTCAACCAATAAATCCACTAGAATACAAGGCAGGCATGTACTTACAGTAGTGCTGGGAGCTGTGAGTCTAGTGATTACTGTTTGGACCGGAGCCCCACACGTCACCTTTCGGGGGGGGGGGGGAAGAAGGAGGGGAAGGGATAGCAGGAGCTAGACTGACCCTACCTTAACAAGCAGCCGGCAGTCAAACTATCACTTTCGGGGTGGGGGAAAAAAGGTGGGAATAGCGGGAGCTTGACTTACCCTACCTTAACAAGTAGCCGGCAATGAAACTATTGTTACTATATACTCCCTCTCTACTCCTATCTATTGAACTTTTCCCTCACACTGGCAATAAGTATAAGGATAGAGAATAGTACTGGTCAGTATAAAGAATCGCATTTAGATCATATGAAGTTAGTATGTGAAGATAATGATGTTCCAACCCAGACTAATGTGACAGACTCTGACAATCCTCCTGATCCTGTACACTCTACCTCTGATACTCAGTCAGAGGATCAACCTGAATGTCGTTATTCCCTACATGCATGACAGGTATGGAGAAATCCTCAAGTATCATTTGTAACTACCAATTCAGATTTGCCTCAAATACAGCATGAGTTAGCCAGAGCAACAGAGTTTGATCCTCTCAGAGATGACACCCATTCTACATATGTCAATCTTACCCTAGCAGAGTTGGGGTTAAATGTAAATAACCTGTATAGATGAATAATTACAGTATCAACTTATCAGTATTCAAGAATTTTTTTTTGTGTGTTCACGTTCTCTCCGAATTCTGAGATTTAACAGTCTAGATTTGAGTGCACCGAATCTGCCTTTCTATTAAACACTTCTTTCTTTGTATGTATTTCTTCCTCAGAATCCGTAGATCACATGAATACAGATCGATTGATCAAATTTTTTTTTATCACTTCTATTGTGTAATCCCAATGTTGAGTCTCATTCGATGAGTTGTGCTATATTATACCTTGTAATGTGTTACAGTTTCATTACAGTTTCAGTTACATAAGCTTCCATTCCAATATTCTACTTATGTATGTTATAATGTTCAATTGTTGTGTACTTTGACATTGTATAGAATCAGCCCAAGCCATACACCTGCCGTCTCTAGTTTGTATTAGCTGTATGTCGGGATGACATACGTTAGCATTGCCGAGCTCTCAGCTGTAGTACCAGTTCCTAGTAACCAGTTACCAGTAACCAGTGTACCAGTAGATGACTCACTACCAACCGTCTGTGTGAATCACTGACTGTTATTCACGTTGCTGCTGACCATAGCATGTTTTCAAACACCGCTCACCCTGTAGGCACTGGTGGGTCAGTCTGAGATAGGGAGCAGAGAGACGCAGGGCGGCTGATGACGCTTCCCATACTTTCCGTTATAATTATATGTACTAACCAGCCTACATGAGTATGAACCCACATGACAAATTCTCCAAATTTATGTTAGATAACATTTTACACCTGTGTGTTAAATAACACCCCACACCTGTGTGCTAGATAACACTCGAAACCTGTGTGTTAAATAAGACTCCACACCTGTGTGTTAGATAACACTCCACACCTGTGTGTTAGATAACACTCCACTCCTGTGTGTTAGATAACATTCCACGCCTGTATGTTAGATAACACTCCACACCTATGTGTTAGAATTCACTCCACACTTGTGTGTTAAATAACACTCCACACTTGTTTGTTAGATGACACTCCACACCTGTGTGTTAGATAACACTCCACGCCTGTATGTAGATAACACTCCACACTTATGTGTTAGAATTAACTCCACACTTGTGTGTTAGATAACACTCCACACCTGTTTGTTGGATAACACTCCACACCTGTGTCTAAGGCAACACTATCATACCGAGGAAGATAGCGGGGAGTTTGAGTCTTCTAGCCATCCTTTACACGGCCTCGCTTCTCCTGGCACTCCACCACTACTTGTGAACCGTTCATTAATTACCTCTTTAACTATCGCTAGGTGCAAGTAGTCACTTAATCTCCCTTGTATATCACTTTTAATTGCCACTTAACCTCGTCTTAATATTTCATATAATATTTCTGGAAAATATCAAAGAGAACAAATGGAATACCAATGATACCAATAAATAATATGGTATTTTATTAATATTCCTTGGTCACTGGGAAGTTAATTGATGAAATATTACAGGTTAAACACTAACTGTTTAAACCCCTGACAGAGTGAGAGGAATACCTTACACTTGTTAGAGATACACTTACAGTTTAGAACCAGCACTCCTTGTTCGTAAGCTCTTTACCAGAGTGTGTACAAAAATCAGCTGCGTTCATTCCATACAATCGCTGACTGTGTACGCTCAGTACTTCTAACTGATGTTGTACTAACTATGCAAGTTTAGTACTTCTACCTGGTCCTCTCTCTCTCTCTCTCTCTCTCTTCTCTCTCTCTCTCTCTCCTCTCTCTCTCTCTCTCTCTCTCTCTCTCTCTCTCTCTCTCTCTCTCTCTCTCTCTCTCTCTCTCTCTCTCTCTCTCTCTCTCTCTCTCTCTCTCTCACTCTCCACAACTGACCACTAGTGTATTACGTAACCTGTTCATTAAACTGTTTCAGTGAAGAAACTGAACCGTACTTTCATTAGCTGCCGGTCTGCGTCCTTGCGTTCGTGCCCGTACTGCACAACATCCATGTATCAGTGCGTGAGAGTGGTCCTCAGCTAGTGTTGCACAGCATTCATACAACAGTGGATCCTAATCCATGTTATGTTCTCGTGTCGAATTTTTCGTAACAAAAAAATAAAAAACAGACAATAAGAGAAAGGTGGACAGGTCGATACTCATATATTTAGTTCAAGCCTCCGACCTCACCCGGTGGAATATTGTTAAGTAAACTGATGGAGGTTCATCATAATGAGAGATCACAGATATTCATGGTAAGAGCAACAGCAGGATGGGCGAGTATAACCACTAGTGTACCCAGAGAACCAGCTCTCTGGTTCGTGGGTACAAGCAACGCATTTGACCTTTCCGTTGGGTAGGCTTCATGCGCGACTCTGTTCCTGGATGAGAAAGGATAAAAAAAAAACAGAACTGGTTATTACAATTCTAGCCAAAAAAAAAAGAAAACTCAAAGTTATGAAAACTGGCACAGGGTAGAGGAAACTAGTCTGGGCACTCCACTTTGGGAAGAAAAAAATAAATCAAGAAATAAAAAAGCGTAGAAGGAAAAGCCTCATGTCTAACCTACTTCTGAAGTGCAACTGACATAACATCAACAGTGCATGCAAGCTTAGAAGACGCAAGATGGCCTTTAGGAGCCTGTAAGAGGAAACCTTCAAATCTCTAAACATCACTTATATAAGACTCTAGTAAGTACCATCAGTGTGAGGTTCTTACCAAACAAACAAAGAAAATGAATTCGACAGCAGGCAGATATCTGAACTAAGAAACAATGACTGAAAGCTATGCAACTTTATGACTGCTGGAGCATAGACTAACAAAGAAACATGTTCACTATACTATTAGACATAGAGATAGTGAGCAAAGACTAACTGTTCAGTTAGGGAGAACTGTGTTGTCTGAGTTCCATTACAAGCTAAACACTCGAATGATTTATGGAGTTGAAAAGTTATGAGAGGAAGATCCAAGATTATTATAGCTACGTGGAAGTGATAAACTCCTCTGTGGCAGATCCAAGAGCTGGAGCTCATTACCATTAATCTTAACACACACACACTCACACTCGATTGGGAGAACTTGGAGCCACATGGGGGCCAAGACACATGAAGGGCTAAGATGATGGAGGTGGTACTGGAAAACTTCATGCACCAACACGTAAGGGACACTACAAGAGAGAGAGGAGAGGATGAACCAGCAAGACTGGACCTAGTATTCACCTTGAGTAGTGCAGATATTGAGGACATCACATATGAAAGACCCCTTGGGGCCAGCGATCATGTGGTTTTAAGCTTCGAATACACAGTAGAGCTACAAGTGGAGGGGGAAAACAGG
>NC_069447.1:36427416-36452390 GCF_026875155.1 Cherax quadricarinatus
TATATGTTTGTGAGGTCCCTGTTTGACGAAATAATACTCATAAATTCTAGCGGCTTCAAATCGGGCAGGAGAAAGCTAGTAGGCCCACATGTGAGAGAATGGGTCTGTGTGGTCAGTGTGCACCACATAAAAAAAATCCTGGAGCACGCAGTGCATAATGAGAAAAAAAAAACTCCGACCGTTTTTTTTTAATTAAAATGCCGACTTTGTGGTCTATTTTCGTATAGTATTTGTGGTTGTATTCTCGTTTTCATGGTCTCATTTGATAGAATGGAAACTATATTATAGAAATGGAGGTGATTTTGATTAATTTTACTATAAAAAGAACCTGGAAATGGAGCACAAAGTACAGGAAATGTTTGATTTTTGCCGATGTTCAAAAGTAAACAAATGATGTCATTGTCCAATAAATGTCCAAATAGCCATTCTAATACGCAGTCATGAATGGGTTGATGTAATTTTTACAATTATTACAGTATTGCAGTAGTCTGCATAACAGTAAATCTTCTATTTTTTGTTTGAATAAAATTTCAAAATAAAAAGCAAGAGTAATATCACAGGGACCTGGAGACATGACTGATGAACAAAGAAAATCTTATTTTAGAGCCAGGAATGTCTGCATTGTTCATTCTGGACCTTATTTTGAAATTGTCGTATTTTTTAATTTTCGTGAAATTGGCCAAATTGCAAATTTTCTGACCATGTTATTGGGTAGTTGAAATCGGTAAATGGGCAGTTTCTTGTGCACAATCGATAGAAAAAATAGAGTTCTGAAGAAATAGTTATGAGTTTGGTTGACTGGAATAACGGAATTAGCCGAAAATAGGGCTCAAAGTGGGCAAAATTGCCGATTTTTAAATATCGCCGAAGTCGCTAACTTCGCGAGAGCGTAATTCCGTCAGTTTTCCATCAAATTTCGTTTTTTTGGTGTCTTTACAATCGGGAAAAGATTCTCTATCATTTCATAAGAAAAAATAATTTTGTTTTTTTTCGAATATTTTGCGACACCAGGAGCAACTTCAGGATTGGGCCCTTCGACAGTCAAAGGGTTAAAGACTGTAATGACCAAGCACCCTTCTGTTCAGGAACAGTTAATGGACTTAATGTGTCTACCATTTTACGAGACACTGGATGCACATGTATAGTCATTTCTGATAAGCTGTTCCCTAACCTTAAAGAAACTCATTCCTCTGCTATACTTTCAGACTACTTGGGCCATACGGACACTTTTCCTACCATCCGTTGTTACATTAGGTCTAAATGGTTCACAGGTTGGTCTGAAGCCGTACTAGCTCCCATCACTTCTTGCTCCATACTAATAGGTAATGCAAAAGGTGCCATTCTTCCTTCTGAGGTTGACCTTTCATCACCAAAGATGGACATAGGTGTTTCAGATCCTCTTCCTGTAGAGTCGGAGAAGCCCCTCGAAAGTTCAGATGAGACAATGTCTCGTGAGATTCATGTGGGATTAAAAACCAGTGATGCTACTCTCGAAAGCGAGGTAGTAGGATCACCGGTTCACTTGTTAGATGAAAGTGAAGATATCACCTCCGATACTATAAATGTCTTGACTAGGGCTCAAACCAAAGCCCAGGCTTCTCCTACTGTCCATCCTTTGGTTTTCCCTGACTTTAAGCCTTTAGATATATCGAAGGACTCCTTTGTCAATTTACAACGTAATTGCCCTTCTCTTCAGAATTGCCATAATGCCGCTAAACAAAATCAAGTTGTCCAAAGGAAAAACTTTTCATATAAATTTTAATATATAAAAGGTATCTTGTACAAGTTAGTATTCAAATTAAATTCAGATGAGATAGACTATTCCCTCTTAGTTGTTCCAAGTCAATGCAGAGAGACTGTTCTTAAAATGGCTCATGACCTGCCAGTGGCCGGACATTTCTCACATCGTAAAACCTTAAATAAAATTAGGGAAACCTATTTTTGGCCAAAAATGTCCTCAGATGTCACTACCTATTGTAGATCGTGTAAAGTTTGCCAACTGTCATCCTCCCGAGGTACCAGGCGAGTACCTATGGTCAAAATGCCAGTCTTTACGGTACCTTTTGAAAGAGTAGCTATTGACATCGTTGGTCCTTCATCTCCACTTTCATCTGGGGGACATAGATATATATTAACATTAGTTGATTATGCTTCGAGTTTCCCTGAAGCCATACCCTTAAAGACCATAACCACTACAGAGGTGGCTGAAGCCCTTTTGTCCATCTTCTCCAGAGTGGGCATCCCTAGAGAAATTTTGTCTGACCGTGGGACACAATTCACATCTGACTTAATGCAACATCTATACCAACTTCTGGGAGTGAAGCCCTATCATCCCAGCTGTAATGGGAGGATTGAGCGCCAGGATTCAATTCTCAAGTCCATTTTAAGGAAACTTTGCTCCCTTAAACCTAAGGAGTGGCATCGTTACCTACCCTGTGCTTTGTTTGCCATGAGGGAAGTTCCCAGTGACTCTTTGGGGTTTTCACCTTTTGAACTTCTCTATGGTAGACAGGCCAGAGGCCCATTGTCCATCCTTCATGACTTATGGACTAATGAGGAGGTAAATGCTGAGGTTCAGTCTTCTTATCAGTTTCTCCTTGACCTTAGATCCAAACTTGAGGAGACCTCTGACATAGTTTCGAAAAACCTAAGCTTGTCAATGGACCAGTACAAAACCTATTTTGATTCCAAAAGTCAGAGGAGAAGTTTTAAAGTAGGGGATGAAGTTCTTGTACTTTTGCCAATCAAGTCAAATAAATTATTAGTAGCATGGAAAGGTCCATATAAAGTATTAAAAATTTGTGGGAAAGTTGACTACCTCATAGAAGTCAAGGGGAAACCTAAGCTTTATTATATCAACATCCTTAAGAAGTATTACCGAAGAAATTCGGTTAACTGCCTTAATAACTTTGACTTAGTTTTTCCACACGAACTTGATACGACAACTGAAGAATGTAAGGTGTGCGTAATTGACACCTCTAGCTTAGACTATGATGAAGAACTACATGACTTGGTGACTCTTGACCACTCGGGCGCAACCAACATTAATATTAATGAATCTTTGAATGACCATAAGAGACATGAACTACTTCAATGTGCGAGTAACTTTTCAGACGTCTTTACTGATATTCCAGGTGTTACCTCCACGGTAGTCCATAAGACTGACTTAGTGAAGGACAATCCTATCAAACGAAAATTATACCCAGTTCCAGTTCACCTTAGGGATGCATTTGACCGAGAGGTAGACAAATTATTAAAACTAAAGATCATTGAACCTTTTAGTATCTTCATATTGTTCACCAGTAGTCATGGTTAAGAAGGAGGATAATTCATATAGACTTGCTATTGACTTCAGAGGCCTTAATGCTATAACTCAGTGGGATGCTGAGCCTATGCCCTTAATAGATAGCGATCTACACAAATTTTATGACGCTTTCTTCTTTTCAGAGATTGATATTGCGCAGGCATATCATCAAGTAATGTTAGATCCTTCTTCTAAGCAGTACACCACTTTTCCTACACACCAAGGACTGATGCAATATAGAACTATGCCCTTCGGTTTGGTAAATGCCTGTGCTACCTACGTGAGACTGATGAGAAAGATCTTGGGTAATATGCCAAATGTTTCAGTTTATTTTGATAACATTTACGTAATGACATCCATGTGGGGCAAACATATCCAAACATTAACAGCAGTTTTGCGTAGGTTATGCTCGCATGGCCTCACTGCCAAGCCGAAGAAATGCTTCCTTGGGTATAACAAGATTAGATATCTTGGACTGATACTTTCTAATAACTCTCTGCAGCCTCTCCCCAGTAAGATCAAAGCTTTATTAGAATTTAAATTCCCCAAAACCAAGAAGCTCATGCGTAGCTTTCTTGGTTCTGTAAATTTTTATGCACGGTTTATCCCAAACCTTACTGATCTTACAGACATCTTATCCGACTTCCTTAAAAAGTCTGTGAAGGAACCTCTTGAACTTTCCGACGTAGCTCAGGAAAAGTTTAATGAGATTAAAAGTATCTTTTCGAAAGACCCTATACTTAAGATTCCAGATATTAATAAAACATTTTGTTTAAGAACTGATGCCTCCAATACTGGCTTAGGTGCGGTGTTACTACAATACCATGATGGTACTCCCTTCCCTGTATGCTTCCTAAGCTGGAAACTCCTTCCCGCAGAAACGAGATACTCCACAATAGAAAAGGAATGTTTAGCCCTTGTGTGGGGTATCTCCAAACATAAATTTTATTTGCTGGGAAAAGAATTCATTTTAGAAACGGACCACAAACCTTTGTTATGCCTAGAAACTTTTAAGGGAACCAACAGTCGCCTCTTGAGGTGGACATTGGCACTCCCGGCTTTTAAGTTCCATATTGTGTATATCAATGGTTCATCCAATTATTTTTCTGACTGGTTAAGTCGTGACAGTCAGAAGAAGATTTGTTGCCTTACGCGACTTCCACATGTTAGAACTTTTTCCTCGCCTATTCTTCTTATACTCCTTGACTATAAGTCTTGGTATGGGGGAGTGTGAGGGAAAAGTTCAATAGATAGGAGTATAGAGAGAGTATACAGTGGACCCCCGCATAATGATATTAATCCGTTCCTGAGAGCTCATTGTTATGTGAAATTATTGTTATGCGAATGAATTTTCCCCATAAAAAATAATGGAAATAAAATTAATCCGTGCAAGACACCCCAAAGTTTGAAAAAAAAAATTTTTACCACATGAAATATTAATTTTAATACACACAAACTGAAAAAGACATGCACAATTACATGACACTTACCTTTATTGAAGATCTGGTGATGATTGATGGGATGGGAGGAGGAGAGAGTTTTAGTGTTTAGAAGGGGAATCCCCTTCCATTAAGACTTCAGGTGTCAAGTCCTTTTCTGTGGTTACTTCCCTTCTTCTTTTAATGCCACTAGGACCAGCTTCAGAGTCACTGGACTTCTGTCGCACAACATATCTGTCCAGAGTGGCCTGTACCTCTCGTTCCTTTATGACTTCCCTAAAGTGTTTCACAACATTGTCAGTGTAATAGTCACCAGCACGGCTTGCAATAGCTGTGTGAGGGTGATTTTCATCCATAAAGGTTTGCACTTCAAGCCACATTGCACAGATTTCCTTAATCTTTGTAGTAGGCAACTTCTTCAATTTCTCTCTCCCCTCCTCCGAACCAGTTTCCTCAGGTCTGGCCTCTTGCTGTTGAAGTTGATCTAGCAGCTCATCAGTGGTTAGTTCTTCATTGTCCTCCACCACCAACTCTTCCACATCATCCCCACTAACCTCCAACCCCAAGGCCTTCCCAATGCCACAATGGTTTCCCCTCAACTGGCATAGGATTCTCAGGTTAGGCTCAAACCCTTCAAAATCCCTTTGGTCTACACATTCTGGCCACAGTTTCTTCCAAGCAGAGTTCAAGGTCCTCTTAGTCACTCCCTCCCAAGCCTTACCTATAAGGTTTACACAATTGAGGATATTAAAGTGCTCTCTCCAAAACTCTCTTAGAGTCAGTTGAGTTTCTGAGGTCACTACAAAGCACCTTTCAAACAGAGCTTTTGTGTACAGTTTTTTGAAGTTTGCAATAACCTGCTGGTCCATGGGCTGCAGGAGAGGAGGCAAAAACTTCACCTTAATGAAGCTCATGTCCCCATTAAGTCGCTCTGCCACGTCTGTAGGATGACCAGGGGCATTGTCTAACACCAGGAGGCACTTAAGGTCTGATTTCTTTTCAGTTAGGTAATCTTTCACATTGGGGGCAAATGCATGGTGTAACCAGTCATAGAAAAAGTCCCTAGTGACCCATGCCTTACTGTTTGCCCTCCACAGCACACACAAATTAGCCTTGAGGATATTCTTTTGCCTGAACGCTCTGGGAGTTTCTGAGTGATACACTAATAAAGGCTTCACTTTGCAATCACCACTAGCATTGGAACACATCACCAGTGTAAGCCTGTCTTTCATAGGCTTATGTCCTGAGAGTGCCTTTTCCTCCTGAGTAATGTAGGTCCTGCTTGGCATTTTTTTCCAAAACAGGCCTGTTTCATCACAATTAAACACTTGTTCAGGTTTCAGTCCTTCACTGTCTATGTACTCCTTGAATTCCTGCACATATTTTTCAGCTGCTTTGTGGTCCGAACTGGCAGCCTCACCATGCCTTATCACACTATGTATGCCACTACGCTTCTTAAATCTCTCAAACCAACCTTTGCTGGCCTTAAATTCACTCACATCATCACTAGTTGCTGGCATTTTTTTTATTAAATCCTCATGCAACTTCCTAGCCTTTTCACTTATGATCACTTGAGAGATGCTATCTCCTGCTATCTGCTTTTCATTTATCCATACCAATAAGAGTCTCTCAACATCTTCCATCACTTGCGATCTCTGTTTTGAAAACACAGTTGAACCTTTGGCAAGAACAGCTTCCTTGATTGCCGTTTTGTTGCCCACAATAGTAGCGATGGTTGATTGGGGTTTATTATAAAACCTGGCCAGCTCAGAGATACGCACTCCACTTTCATACTTATCAATGATCTCTTTCTTCATCTCTATAGTAATTCTCACCCTTATTGCTGTAGGGTTGGCACTAGAAGCTTTCTTGGGGCTCATGGTCACTTATTTTGCAGATAAAATCACCAAAAACACTGTAATAATACGAAATGTTCAGACTGTATGCTTCTTGGATGTTACCGCGGAGGCTGGCTGGTAAACAATGCCACCGGCGGAACATGTGAGGCTGGCTCAGGCCGCACATTAGACGCGTCTCGGACGAACAGCGTTGAGCGGGTTTTTTAACGGTATGCAAGGCAAAATCTTAGCAATAAAATGTATCGGTATGCGGATTTAACGTTATGTAAGGCCAACGGTATGCGGGGGTCCACTGTATAGTAACAATAGTTTCATTGCCAGGTACTTGTTAAGGTAGGGTAAGTCAAGCTCCCGCTATTCCCGCCTTTTTTCCCCCACCCCGAAAGTGATAGTTTGACTGCCGGCTGCTTGTTAAGGTAGGGTCAGTCTAGCTGCCGCTATCCCTTCCCCTCCTTCCCCCCCCCTGAAAGGTGACGTGTGGGGCTCCGGTCCAAACAGTAATCACTAGACTCACAGCTCCCAGCACTACTGTAAGTACATTCCTGCCTTGTATTCTAGTGGATTTATTGGTTGAAAGCTTCACTTTTGACCAATAATAAACTTTGTCCTTTCAGTTTTGCTCTAAGTTGACTGTTGTAATAATCACCACATCTTTTAGGTATTGTACTTATCATGGAGAGTGATTTCTTAAGCAGTGGGTAACCTTTCTATCTTTCCAGCTTGGATGACAGAGGGGGGTCACCTGCCAATCAACGAGCAGAACTGATGGAGATGGACTAACGTCCTGAGACTTCCCCTTTTTGGATTTAATTACCTGTGCACCTGTATGAAATTGCAGGACGTAACCCCTCATCCTTGCAGTGGTAAAGAACCTGCTTTCCTGTCATCGGGATATAATACTCACGGCTATACTGTGAAGAACGAACCGGTGGGTTGTAACCAACACCTGCGACCCCCTTCCCCATCATCAGCAACGGCTACGATTTCAACAACACAGTGTCACCAACACCAGACACCCAAGTTTTAAATTAGCGTTGAATTCAGTTATCATTTATATTTTTCATTTTTCATTTTCTTTAATGTAGGATTAATATTTCATATTTAAGTGTTTTATACTTTATATTTTCCATATAATAAAGTGTTTATGTTTGTCTGTTATTATTTCTTTTTCTATTCATTAATTTTCGTGAGGAGCAGCCAGCCTTGGTAATACTGTCTGAAGTTGTTACAGGGCTGAGTAAGCCTTCACAAGCTACAACTAAATAATGATCCGATATATCAGTTGCCCCTCTATAAACATGTACATCCTGGAGCCTACCCATCAACCTTTTATCCACCAATACATAATCTAACAAACTACTTTCATTACGTGCTACATCATACCTTGTACATGTATATTTATTTATCCTCAGAGTTATTATCATTATTAACATGGCGTCCTCGAGACATAAGACACTCTTACTGATTTTAATGTGTACCTGTATGCCAGCAC
This sequence comes from Cherax quadricarinatus, assembly GCF_026875155.1. Lineage (NCBI taxonomy): Eukaryota > Metazoa > Arthropoda > Malacostraca > Decapoda > Parastacidae > Cherax > Cherax quadricarinatus. Next base: position 36,435,511 of record NC_069447.1, read on the forward strand.
AGTATGTAAGTTTACTTAGGTACAGTTACACATAAGTACACCTACCATCTGACTTACGACCTGCTCGACTTACGACCACTCGACTTACGACCGTGTTTTTTATGCCAAATTTCTGGGAAATAAACAACTACGGTGGACCCCCGGTTTACCATATTATTTCATTCCAGAAGTATGTTCAGGTGCCAGTACTGAACGAATTTGTTCCCATAAGGAATATTGTGAATTAGATTAGTCCATTTCAGACCCCCAAACATACACATACAAACGCACTTACATAAATACACTTACATAATTGGTTGCATTGGGAGCTGATCGTAAACCGGGGGTCTACTGTATTTGTGTTGTACAAAGTGTTTATCCTAAACCTTACAGTATAAAATACAGTACTAACAACATAAAAAGTAAAGTAAAACATGAAATACCAAAATAAAACAATAAAATAAAGTCATTACAAAAATGTTTTGTTGATATTCAGTAGTAAAGTTCGACTTACGACCATTTCGACTTACGACTGGTGTCTCGAAACCGAACTCGGTCTTAAGTCGGATGGTAGGAGTATAATTATCAGAGTACATGTATACATAAAATAACTTTAAAACACTTGAAATTTTGGGAAGTTTCCTGGCATAATGGAAACATTAGTATTTGTCAAAACATTTAGCATACCTTTCTGCTCCAGACGGATCCGTTGTTGCTCACGCCAGATTTTTATTTTCTCTGGATCCTCCCTTACCACATGGGGAATAGGCGACCGGGCTGAAATATTGAAAAATTTCATTAGCATAAAATCTTTGGGTAATTAATGTGTGATAATGAACAACATTTTTTTTTAATAAACTTTGTAATTAATTTAACACAGCTTACTGAAACATACTGAAACAACACAAGATAAATACTAGTATTTTTAACATTATTGTACTATGACGTTAATACTTATAATACTGCATAAACATAATGAATGTGATACTGTAGATACAGAACATCAGAATTAAATGGAGGATATTTGCTACGATGATCTCAGGTAAAATTCAGTTAAACTGCCTCTGCCTCGTCCCTAAGTTCAAGTTTGCATATTAAAGTTTTGTTGAAATGCAGTACTTTTATATTAATGCACATTGTATCAAACTAGTGTAATTTTCTAAAACCCATACTAAGCTACCAATGCCAGAAAAATGCAGCAAATTACAAAGGAAAAAAATATTGGCAGCACACTATTTCCATGCATGTAATAATATGGAGTTCAAAAGGTTGGCCCTACAACAAGTGCTTCTTAATATCTATCAATTAAAGTCTAATAATTATATAATTAAACATATTGATAATACAAGTGAAATAAGAGTAATTTATAATAAATGAATTACATACATACATGACTACATGGAGTAAGTAAATAAGTTTATTCAGGTATACACAAATACAGTTACATAGATTATCATACATAGCAGCATATGTGTAGAGAACCTAGGATAACCCAAAAGAGTCAGTCAAAGTTACTTATTTCCATTGGGGTCCTTTAAATACCACATATGCTGCACTATATGATAAACATACCCTAACTTGTTTGAAACTAAAATTTTAAATTTTCTATAAGCTAACTGCATAGCTTTCCTGAATATATTTATATCACATCAGTCTCAATTTTCAAATATTCAGTAAACTAAATGTTTTTTATGTAAAATTTAAATTAAGAGAATGTGCAAGTAAAAAAAAACAACCTATCAATTTTTTCTTACACATCAATAACTTCAGTAAATAAGGAAGTGATATTTGCAAATGAATGGAACAGGTAATATGTTACTAAAAGCAGTAGAACTTTTATGCAGAGGATCAAGTAAGAGGATGTAGGTGAGAAATATTTTCCAACAAATGTAGGACTTAGACAGTGATGTGTAACATCAACATGGTGGTTTAATGTATTTATAAATGGAGCCGTAACAAGTGAATTTTAAGGCATTGGGGAGAAGGGCAGGATTAAAAGATAATGAATCTAAAACAAAGTGGGAAGTGTGTTTAGTTGCTGATGATAAGTTCCTCTGTAGGATTCTGAAAAGAAGTTTCAAAGGTTAATGAATGGATTTGGGAAGGCATGTAAAAAGGAGGAAATAAGGAGAGAACATGACTGAGCAAAGTGAAGTGATTAATAAAAAACACGAAGTCAAGGTAATTAAAAAAATTGGTTATCAGAGTGGAGTGAGGGAATCTGGAGGAGATAAATGCCCTTACACATTTAGGAGTTGACATGTTGGCAGATGGGTGCATGGGAGATGAGGTGAATAATAAAGTGGACAAGGGGGTGGGGGTGGGGGGGTAAGGTAGTGTGTGAATGTGTGCGTGAATGTGTGCGTGAATGTGTGTGTGTGTGTGTGTGTGTGTGTGTGTGTGTGTGTGTGTGTGTGTGTGTGTGTGTGTGTGTGTGTGTGTGCGGTGTGTGTCTGTCTGTCCCCCTCCCTCCCTCTCTCGTGCCTAATAAGCCAAATAGGGCGAACTCGCTTAAAAATTGGACTCTAAAAAGAATTACAGATTGATAGATATATTTTTTAATTGACAGTATAATTTTTATTTTTTTAACCAAACCTAACTTAGAAACCTCGCATAACCTAACCATGCTTCATAAGGATCTATGCAATGTTGCAAGAGTTGTTATAAATATATGCTGAGGAGACAGATTGTCTCAGAGGTAGGGTTGTGTGTCACGAACATTGGGAAGTATCACATATGGTAATTAGGGACCCGCTCATCCTCCAAGAGAAACATACTTCACCACCTTAGGGAAACATCTCGATAAGTCCAGCGTTTGATTTAGAATAGACTGCTGTGACATCCCCTACCTATCATCACGTGCTTCTTACCCCTTCCCTCCAACCCTCCTTATTTTTTCTTCATCTCTTCCTCCCTCCATCCATCGTTCCCTTTCTTTTTTTTATTGGGGGGGGGTTGGTTTGTGTGTGTGGTGGTGTGTGTTGTGTGTTGGGGTTGTGTGAAAAGTGGAAGAAATGTGAAAGAGTGTGGTGTGTGTTTTTTTTTTATAATTTTTTACCTATATTTCCCCACAAAATACATGACAAGGTTTACGACCATAGCTGACATCAACACATACTACACATAAAAAGCCCCCTTTTTAGCGACATTTCAGGCAAAAAAGCTCCTTGTCCCAGGGTGCAACCAAAAAACCATTTAATCCAGGGACCCCCCCCTTTTACAATGGGTGAACACAGACAACCATGTAAAGAAACAACCCCAAACCTTCTACCTGGCTGAGAAAAAACGCAGATCCTTGCCGTGTGAATGGAGATTTTCAAACAGGCCCACGGTGGTGTTGTGGGTGTGGGGGGTGTGTGGGTGTTTTGTGTGTGGGTGTGTGTGTAGGGTGGGGGTGGGGTTTTTTTATTTTTTTTTTTTTTTTGTCATGTGGGGTTTGTGGGGGGTTTTTTTTGGGGTTTTGGGCTTGTGGGGTTGTTTGTGGGGGGGGTTTTCCGGGTTGGGGGGGGGGTTTTTTGGGTGGGGTGTGTTTTTGTTTGTTGTGAGGCCAGATTTGGGTGTGTGGGTTTTTGGGTGGGTGTGTGTGTGTGTTGTGTGTGTGGGGTTGGGTTTTGGTGTGTGGGGTGTTGTGGGGGTTTGGGGGTGTGTTGGGGGTGTTGTTGGGGGTTGTTTGTGGGGGTGTTGTGGGGGTTTTTGTGTGGGGTGGTTTTGTGTGTTTGGGGGGTTTGTGTGTTGTGTGTTTGGGGTTTTTGTGTGTTTTTGGGTTTGTTTTGGTTTGTGTTTTGGGGTTGTGGGGTTGGGGTGGGGTTGTGTTTTGGGGGTGTGTGTTGTGTGGTGGGTGTGTGGGGTGTGGGGGGGTGTGGGTGGTGTGTGGGGTGTGTGTGTGGGGGGGTGTGTGTGTGTGTGGGGGGTTGTGTGTGGGGGTGTGGGGTGTGGGGTGGGGTGTGTGGGGTTTTGGGGGTGTGGGGGTGGGGTTGTTGTGTGTTTGGGGTGTGGGGGTGTGTGGGGGTGTGTGGGGTGTGTGTGGGGGTTGTGTGTGGGGGGTTGTGTGTGGGGGGGTTGTGTGGGGGGGGTGTGTGGGGGGGTTTTGTGGGGTGTGTGGGGGGGGTGTGGGGTGTGTGGGGGGGGTGTGGGGTGTGTGGGGGGGGGGGTGTGGGGGTGTGTGGGGGGTTTGGGGGGGTGTTTGGGGGGTGTGGTGTGGGGGGGGTTGGGGGTGTGGGGGGTTGTGTGGGTGGGGGTTTGGTGGGTGGGTTGATGTGTGTGTGGGGGGTGTGGTGGGTGTTTTTTGGGGGGGTTGTGTTTGGGGGGGGGTGGGGTGTGGGGGATGGGTGTGGGGGGTGTGGGGGAGGGTTGGGGGGGGTGTGGGTTGGGTGGGGGGGGGTGGGGGGGGGGGGGGTGGGGGGGGGGGGGTGGGGTGGGGGGGGGGGGGGGGGATGGTGGGGGGGTGTGGGGGTGGGGGGGGGGGGGGAGGGGGTGGGGTGGGTGGGGGGGGGGGGGGTGGGGGGGGGGGGTGTGTGTGTGGGGGGGGTGGGGGGGTGTTGTGGGTGGGGGGGGGGTGTGTGTGGGGGGGGGGGGGTGGGGGGGGGGGGGGTTTTGGGGGGGGGGGGTGGGGGGGTGTGGGGGGGGGGGGGGTGTGGGGGGGGGGTGGGGGGTTTTTGGGGGGTGAGGGGGGGGTGTGTGGGTGTGGGGGGTGTGTGTGGGGTGTGTGTGTGGGGTGGGTGGGGGTGTGTTTTGGGGGGTTGGGGGTGTGGGGTGGGGTGGGGGGGGTGGGGGGGGGGGGTGGGGGTGGGGTGTGGGGTGTGGGGGTTGTGGGGGGTGTGTGTGGGGGGGGTTGTGTGGGGTTGTGTGGGGGTGTGTGTGGGGGGTGTGTGTTTTGGGGGGGGGGGGTGTGTGTTGGGGGGGTGTGGGGTGTTGTGGGGGGTGTGTGTGGGTGTGTGTGGGGTGTGGGTGTTTTGGGTGTGGTGGGGGGTGTGTGTGTGGGGTTGTGTGGGGTTTGGGGTTGGTGTGTGTGTGGGGTGTGTGTGTGTGTGGGGTGTGTGTGGTGTGGGGTTGTTTGTGTGTGTGTGTGTGGGGTGTGTGTGTGTTTGGGGTGTGGGGTGTGTTTTGGGGGGTGTGTGGGGGGTGTTGTGTGGGGGTTGTGGGGTTGTGTGTGTGGGGGTGTGGGGTGTGTGGGGTGTGTTTTTGTGTGTGGGGGTTTTTGGGGTTGTGTGGGGGGTGGGGTGTTGGGGTGGGGTTGGGGGGGTGTTGGTGGGTGTGGGGTGTGGGGGTGGGGGGTGGGGGTGTGGGGGTGGTTTGGGGGTTGGGGTTGGGGGGGGGGTGGGGGGGGGAGGTGGTGGTGGTGGGGGGGGGGGGTTTTTGAGGGGGTGTTGGGGGTTTTTTTTTGGGGGGGTAGAGGTTTTTTGGGGGTTTTTTTTAGGGGAAAAGGGGTGGTGGGGGGTTTGTTTTGGGGGGGGTTTGTGTGTTTGGGGTGTGGTTTGGTTGGGGGATGGGGTTTTTGGGGGTGTTTTGTGGGAGGGGGGGAAGGGGGGTGGGGGTAGTGTGGTTGGGGGTTTGGGCTTGTGTGGGGGGTGTGTGTGGGGTTTTTTTTGTTTTTTTGGGGTTTTTTGGAAGGGGGTGGGGGGGTTAATGGTGGGGGGGGGTTGTGGGGGGGGTTTTGGGGGTGAGGTGGGGGTTGGGGGGGGCGTTTGTGGGGATGTTTAGGGTGTGGTTTTGAGGGGGTTTTTTGTTGGGGTGGGGTGGGGGGGAGGGGGGGGTGTGGGGGAGTGTTTTGGGGGGGGGTTGGGGGGTGGGGGGTGGGGGGTGGTGTTGGAGGGGGTGGGGGGTGTTTGGGGGGGGGTTGGGGGGTGGTTTTTGGTGGAGGGGGTGGTAGGGTGTGGGGGTTGGGGTGGGGGGTGGGGGGAAAAAGGGGGGGTGGGGGGTGGGGGTTTTGTTGGGAGGGGGTGTGGGGGTTGTGGGGTTGGGTTTTTGGGGGTGGGGGGGGGTGTTGGGGTGGGGGGGGTTTGGGGGGGTGTGGGGGGTTTGATGTGTGAGGTGGGGGGGGGTTTTGTGTTTGGGGGTGGGGTGGGGGTTGTGTGGGGGTGGTGTGTGGGGGGTTTGTGGGTGTGTTGTGGGGTGGGGTGTGGGGGGGTGTGTGTGTGTGGGGTGTGTGTTGGGGGTGGGGGGGTGTGGGGTGTGGGGTGGGGTTTTGTGTGTGTGTGGGGAGGGTGGGGGGGTGTGTGGGGTGTTTTTTGGGTGTGGTGGGTGGGGGTGTGTGTGGGGGTGTAAAGGGGTTGGGGGGGTGGGGGGGGTTGTGGTGTGGGTGGTTTGGGGGTTTGGGGGGGGGTGTGTGGGGGTTTGGGGGGGGTTGGGGGTTTGGTTTTGTGGTGTTTTTGGTTGGTTGTGTGTTTTGGTTGTTTTTTGTGGGTGTTGTGGTGGTTGGGCTTTTTTGGGGTTTTTGGGTGTGGTTTTGTTTGGGTTTTGGTTTTTTGTGGGGGGGTGTTGGGGATGGTGTTTTTTTTGGTTTGGGGTGTTTTTTTTGGGTGTGGTTTTGTGTGGGGTGAAGTTGTGGGTTTTTTGGTGGGGGTGGTGTTTGGGTTTTGTGGGGTTGGGTTTTTTGGTTTTTTGGAGTGGGTTGGATGTGGGGTTTTTGGTTTTGGGGGGGTCCCCGGTGTCTTGGGTTTGTTGGTTTGGGTTTTTGGTGTTGCGGTTTTTTTGGGTTTTTTGGTGGGGGTTTTTGGGGTTTTTGTTGTGGTTTTTTTTTGGGTTTTTTTTTGTTTTTTTTTTTTTTTTGAAAAAATTTTTTTTTGTTTTTTTTTGGGGTTGTTTTTTTTTTTTTTTTTTTTTGTTTTTTTTTGGGGTTTTTTTTTTTTTTTTGTTTTTTGGTTTGTTTTTTGTTTTAAAATTTTTTTTTTTTTTTTGGGTTTTTTTTTTTTTTTTTTTTTTTTGGGGGTTTTGGGTGTGGGTTTTGTTTTGGGGTGGTGTTTTTTTGGGGGGGGGTTTTGTGGGGTGGTGGGGGGGGGGTGGGGGGTGGTTTTGTTGTTTGGGGTGTGGGTTGGGGGGGTTGGTTTTTGTTTTTTGGGGGTGGTGGGGGGTGTAGGGGTGTTGGGGTTTGGGTGGTTTTTTTAAAAGTGTGTGGTATCAAGGTGTGTTTGGTATTGTTGGGTTGGGTGGGTTGGGGGGTTGTGTTTTGGTTGGGTTGGGGGTGGTTTGGTTTGGGCCCTGGTTGTTGTTGTTGGGTGGTGGGGGGGATGTGGGGGGTGGTAGGGGGGTGGGGGGGGGTATGGGGGGGGTTTGAGTGGGGGGTGTTGTGGGGGGCATGTGGGGGGGGTGTTTGGGGGGGGCCGTTGTGGGGGGTTAGTGGGGGGTGGGTTTGTGGGGGGGTGTTAGGGTGGGGGGGGGGGTTTGTGGGGGGGGTTTTTGTGGGGGGGGTGTTGTGGGGGGTTGTGTGGGGGGATTTTGGGGGGTTTGTAGGTGGGGCATTGTGTGTGTTGGGCGTGTGGTGGGGCATGTGTGGGGGGGTTGGGGCGGGGTTTTGGGGGGCGTGGGGGGTGGGGCGGGGGTGGGGGCGGGGTGTGGGGCGGGTGTGGGTTTGGGGGCCGTGTGGGTGTGGGGGCGGGTTGTTGGGGGTGGGGGTGGGGGGCCCCATTTTTGGGGGCCTTTGGTGGTTTTGGGGGCGGGGGTGTTGTGTGGGGCGCGGGGTGTGGGGGGTGTTTTGGGGGGGTGGGGCGCGGGGTGTGTGGGGCCCCCGGTGTGGGGGGGGGCGCGCGGGGTGTGGGGCGGGTGTGTGGGGGGCCGGTGATGGGTGGGGGGGTGTGTGGGGCCGGGGTGGGGCGGGGTTTTTGGGGTGGGGGTTAGTGTGGGGGGCCGTGTTTGTGGGGGTGTGTGGGGGTGGGGGGTGTGTGGGTGGGGGTGTGTGTTTTGGGGGGGTGTGTGTGGGGGGGGGTGGGGTGGGTTGGGTGTGGGGTGTTTGGGGGGTTGTGTGGGGGGGGGTTGTGTGTGTTGGGGGGTTTTGTTGTGTGTGGGTGGGTGTGTGTGGGGGGGGTGTGGGGTTTGGGGGGGTTTGGGGTGTGGGGGGGTGTGTGTGGGGGGGTTTTGGGGTGTGTGGGGGGGTTTTGTGGGGGGTGTGTGTGTGGGGTTGTGTGTTGGGGGTGTGTGTGTGGGTGTGTGTTGTGTGGGGTTTTTGTGTGTGTTGTGGGGTTTTTGGGGGGTTGTGGGGGGGTGTTGGGGGGGGGGTGTTTTTTTTTTTAAAAACAAGTGAAAAGAAAAGTTAAAGGAGGCAAAAATGGAATGTCCCAAAGGGATAGCAGGGGAAACAGTTTCAAATGAGTGTGGGGTTTGGGGTTTTAAAAGGGTTGCAGGGAAGTGGGGGCTTTGAGGTAGTGGAGATGTCTCTTGACATCAAGGGTGTAGTGAGAATTAAATGCAAAAAATTCGGAGTGTAAAAAATTTTAAAAGAAAATGGGTTTAAAGGGGGGCTGAAAAGGGGTTGCGAAGTGGGTAGGGGGGGCATTTAGTGAGGAATGGAGCAAAAACAGAATGAAAAAAGAGTGAGAAAAAATTTCTGTGTTGGGAAACCAAAGGAAAAAGGGGGAAAAAAAGGGGGGTTATCCCCAGGAAAAGGTGAAGGGGGGTTAAAAAAAAAAGGTTTTTTTGAGTACTAGGGGTTTTAGCAGGATTGTTAAAAATTTTTTTTAAAAATGGATTGGAGACAATTTGGTTGAAACGATTTGGGTTTTGGCGGGTGTAGCGGGTTAATCACTGGTGAAGGATGGCCCTCTGAGGGAGGACGGGGAAAAAATTTAAATTCTGGGCTTTTGGGAAATTGATGTGGGGTAGAATTCGGCAAGACAGCTATTGGAATTTTGTTGAACGTTTTTTCCTTTTTATATGAGTCATTTTTTCCCTTGGGGGGGACACAGCGGGTGTATTAAAAAAAAAACATTTAAATTTTAAAAACAGAAGAAAAATTTTTAAAATTGAAATTTAAAATGTATTTATGACATGGGTTTTTTCACAAAAAATTAAAAAATTAAGTTTTTTTAAAAAAAAGTACTTAAAAAAAGTAAAAAGGCTTGAAAATAAAATTTTTTTGCACTATATTTTTCCTTTTTAACATTTTTTTTCCCATGTGATTTTTTTTAAAAAATCGGGTGATGTCACTTAATTTGAAAATTTTAATTTTTTATTTTAAAGTTTTAAAAAAAAACAAAATGGAAAACAATCCCAAATGACGGGAACAATAGCCTAACGTGGGGGGGAGAGGAGTTATGCCCAAAAAAGGGTCATCAAAAGGGCTCCTTTTTTCCCATGTGGGGGTTAAATTTGTTTTAAAAGGCCCGGGTTTTTATTTTAAAAGAAAAAATCACCAATTTGATAGGGAAATTTCTGTTTAAAAAAGGGGAAAAACAAGGCCCTTCCCCTTTTTAAAAAAAAGGGGGGTTTTCATTTTTTTTTTTAGGGAATGGAGGCGGGGTTCCAGTTTATTTCCCCCAACCCTTTGGTAAGTAGATAAGCCCACTTTGGGGGAAAAACTTTTACAATTTATTCCCAAAATTTTTCCCTAAACCTTTTTTAAAAAAAAACCCCAAAAACTCCTCCCCCCCAAACCGGGTTTCTTTCAGTCAAGTACAGAAATAGGGGGAAAGCATAGAGATGTGAAGACAAAGTAATCAGCCCCATCACCCTTGAAGTGTGGGTTTGAATTTTTCACCCCTCAGCCTGGAGAAGTTCTTTTCCCCAAAGTCTGGAACAACGTTTTAACATTTTTCACATCTTATGTCTCCTCCCCTACTTTCTGTACTGGGACGAAGAAGCCTATGTGTGGGCAAAACGTTTCAGAAAAAAGTTGCCTAAATGTTGCCAAAGGTGTTTATCCCCAAACCCTGTGGGTTATTGTATACCATTTGATAATCACCAACCATGGTAAACACCCCCCCCCCCTCCTAAAATACATTTTCCATAATGCTGCAAATATCTATTTCTTTAATTCCAAATAACTTCCCTTCAACTTTGAATTTTTTGAATCTCCAAATATTGAAATCCTAAAATTAAAAAAAGGGGTTATACTGTAGTTAAAAAAATTCCAGGTAAAGTTCAGTATCTTCATTGTTACTGAAGAGACAAAAGACCTCACTAATAAACACACAACTAGATTCCAAAGCTACTGCCAGTAACTATACTGCCCAATTTCAGTACAAGATTGTTTTTCTAATATATTTTTATGCTGATCAAGTACTTTGAAGGGACATTCTCTAAATACCATTATTATTACAATCATGTGGAAGTGATGAACTTAAAGACTGTAGCATTCCAACAGTGCCTTAGGAATAGGAATCAGTCAGGTTTGATCTGAGGGGAGCTGGCTCCCATTCCTTGAACCATGAACACTTCACCCTTGAAGGGTCAAAACATTAACTAAAAACAAATTAGGAAAAAAAATCAAAACCATAAGGTATCATTACCAGTCATCTCAACATACCTTGCTGATAGTTCTAACCCAGTCATCCTAGAATACCCTACTGGCAGTCCTAACCCAGTCATCCTAACTTACCCTACTAATAGTCCTAACCCAGTCATCCTAGCATACACAACTGACAGTCCTAACCCAGTTATCCTAACATACCCTGACAGTCCTAACCCAGTCATTCTAGAATACCCTACTGACAGTCCTAACCCAGTCATCCTAGAACACCCTACTGACAGTCCTAACCCAGTCATCCTAACATACCCTGACAGTCCTAATCCAGTCATCCTAACATACCCTACTGACAGTCCTAACCCAGTCATCCTAACATGCCCTACCGAGTCCTAACCCAGTCATCCTAGAATACCCTACTGACAGTCCTAACCCAGTCATCCTAGCATACCCTACTAACAGTCCTAACCCAGTCATCCTAACATACCCTACTGACAGTCCTAACCCAGTCATCCTAGCTTACCCTACTAACAGTCCTAACCCAGTCATCCTAACATACCCTACTGACAGTCCTAACCCAGTCATCCTAGCATACCCTACTAACAGTCCTAACCCAGTCATCCTAGCATACCCTACTGACAGTCCTAACCCAGTCATCCTAACATACCCTGACAGTCTTAACCCAGTCATTCTAGAATACCCTACTAACAGTCCTAACCCAGTCATCCTAGCATACCCTACTGACAGTCCTAACCCAGTCATCCTAGCATACCCTACTGACAGTCCTAACCCATTCATCCTAACATACCCTGACAGTCTTAGTCCAGTCATCCTAATATACCCTGACAGTCCTAACCCAGTCATCCTAGAATATCCTACTGACAGTCCTAACCCAGTCATCCTAGCATACCATACTGACAGTCCTAACCCAGTTATCCTAACATACCCTACTGAGTCCTAACCCAGTCATCCTAACATACCCTAATGACAGTCCTAACCCAGTCATTCTAACATACCCTACTGACAGTCCTAACCCAGTCATCCTAGCATACCCTACTGACAGTCCTAACCCAGTAACCTACTGACAGTCCTAACCCAGTAACCTACTGACCTCTTTAACCCAGTAACCTACTGACCTCTTTAACCCTTTGACTGTCACAATCCCAAATCCTGAAGTGTCTCCTGGTGTCGAAAAAAAAATAAAAAAAAATTCTCAGGAAAAGATAGCGAATCTTTTCCCATTGGTAATGACATCAAAAGTACAAATTTGATTGAAAACTTACGGAATTACGCTCCCACAAAGTTAGCGATCTCGGTGATATACTATACGCATCAGAAATTTTGCCGACTTTGAGCCCTATTTTCGGCCAATTCCATTGTTCCAGTCGACCAAACTCATAGCTATTTCTTTAGAACTCCATTTTTTCTATCAACTGAGTACAAGAAACTACTGATTTACCAATTTCAACTACCCAATAAGGTGGTCAGAAATTGGCAGTTTGGCCAATTTCACACAAATTAAAAAAGCTGCCAATTTCAAAATAGGGTCCAGAATAAACAATGTAGACATTCTTGGCACTAAAATAACATATCCTATGTTCATTAGTCATGTCTCCAGGCCCCTCTTATATTACTCTTGCTTTCTATTTTGATTTTTTATTCAAAATGAGGCAGCCATTAATAACTTCACAACAGCAGTAACAAACATTGACTGGCACACTGAGCTAGAAATCTATACAGATATTGACAAATGTTTTAATAATTTTCTAAAAAAGACCCAATACCTTTATAACAAGCACTGCCCTAAAAAAACTAAACAGATGACAGCTAAGAGACTGAACAGTCCCTGGCTAACACCCAGCATTCTCAAATCCATAAATACAAAACACCGATATGAAAAACAGTACAGAATGGGTCACATAACCAGAGACCAAACAAAACGTTACTCGTCAATCCTAACCACCCTTTGAAAAAGGGGGGAAAAAAAAATTGTATTATGAAACAGATTACCCAATTTACGAGGTGATATAAAAAAAAAAACCCTTAAAAAGGAACCCCTTACCCCCCCCCCCTAAAATTTTTTGGGAACAAAAAAGTATCACGCCCTTTAGCGAAAAAAAAATTGGGCAAAACAGATGAACCCCAACTCCCCCCAACAAAAACAGCAAACGGAACTAAATTTAAATTTCCCTTCTCCACTTTAGGTAAAAACCCTTGCCAATAATACCCCCAAGCTCAAAACCCCCACCAATGGATTTCCTCACGGGAACTACCCAAACACACGTTCCTAGCTCCGACTTCCCCCAAAACAAGTCCCCCTTATTTTTAATGCACTGAAAAAACAAGGCGGGAAATTTTAAATACCTTACCACCCTTTAATAAAAAAAAGTTTTCACAAGAAACTATCACCAATCATTGCAACACTCTTTAACAAATCCATTGAACCCTTTCCCCCTTTTCCCTACAGTTCTAAAAATAGCAAGGGTAAACCCCCCGATCCAAAAAGGGGGTGACCAAACAGAGTTAATAACTATGGGCCCAAACCCAATTTAAAAACCCTCTCTCAAAAATTTTCCGAATAAAAAATTAATAAAGAATCTACTCCTACCTCATCTCCCAAAACATTTTTCCCAAACCCCTCCCAAAATTTGGTTTCAGGCCTAAAAAAAATACTAATAAATGCTTTTTAAAACACATGCTAAACTATATACACTGAAAACAGAAAAAAAAGAAGCCCCTTTCGGGGGAAACTTCATTGACTTATGTAAACTTTTGATACATTTGCCCTTGGACTTGCCCCACGAAAAATTTGTCACACTATGGTATTAGGGGGGGAAATCCCTTTAAACTACCTCAATTCTTACCTCAGAAACAGAACCCAAATATGTGTACGCAAATGGGGCAAGCCTTCTGCAAAAACCAATTACATTTTTGTCCCACAGGGAAGCCCCCTTTGGGCCCCTTTTTCTCTTTCCCCTTTATACATAAATGACCAAACCAAATGTTTTTCGAAATTAAACCCAAACCCACACTTTTTGCAGATGCCCACCACAAAATTCTTCTTCACCCGACCCCAAAGTCACGCAAAGCCAAAACTGTAAACCCAAAATTAAAAAAAATATCTACCGGGATGGGGACTAACAAACTTAAAACAAAAACATTAAACAAAACCTACTTCATTCATTTTTGGTAGCAGAGCTACAATGTCCCTCTTAAAAAAACGATAAACGGATCACCATCAAAAGCAAACCAGAGGAAAATTTTTTCTTAGGAATCCCCCTCGAAAAATGGGACTAAAAATTTCTTTACCATAAACAAAAAATTTCTAAAAAAATTTTCCCAAAGACTGTAGGCATACAAAGGGAAGATAGGGTTTAACTATTTTCCAAGTCACCCCTCCGGGCCCCTCTATCACTCTTCTTTTTTAACCTATTTTAAACCAAAGGAATTTGTGCAGGGGGGCTAAACAACAACAAACCATCTCAGACCACAAATTTTACCCACCAAAAGGCTGCGGGTTTGGGAATGATAAAAAATTTCCCCTCAATACAGGCGGCACCCCCCCAAATTTTTCAAAACATTTCAACCTACTCACCTTTAAAAAAACATCCTTTTATTTATTATTGCACTTACTACATACATAAAAAATTAAACCTGATATTAACCCCCCCCTCAAAAAATTCATTGCCAAACCTAAAACGAACACTTGGACCAAAATACAAGGCACAGATCACTTTTTTGATTTTCCTGTGTCCATCTTTAGCTATGCAAAAAAATCAATGCACATAAAAGGCCCTTAAAAAACCCGGAATTTTTTACCCTGTAAATATAAAAAAAACCTACCCGTTTATAATAAAAGTTCCCCTTTTTCAAAGTTCAAATTCTACTCAAAAACCCAAATTTAAAAAATGAATAACTGAACCATATAAATTGTATATCCTTTAAAGAGGGAAAAAAAGGGTGGTGCGTTTTTAGGTATATGTGGAGTTTAAAAAACGTTTTCTATGGAGGAAAAAGGGAAAGTAAGAAAATAAAAATAGTACCAACCCAAACTTAAAAAGGGGGGTGAAGCTTGGGTGGTAAATGCAGCACGGGAGACGGTTGGGGGGCAGTGGGGGATGTCCTGTTAAGGGGAAAGTGTGGTGTAAATATTTTTGCGAAAATTCGGAGTGGGAAAATTTTTAGAAGGTGGGGGGTTAATAAAAAAAACATTAGTCGAGGGGAGAAGAGGGGTTTTTTGGGGGTGGTTTTTGGGCATTTAGGAGAATGGATCAAAAAGGGGGTGACATGGGGAAAACATATAAACTATAGGGGAAGGAAAGAGGGGGGAGGGGTCGTCCTCAAAGGGGTTTGGAAAAGGGGGGAAAAAAAAAAAAAAAAGGGGGGGGGGGGGTGGGGGAGGGGCTTGGCTTTCCGCAAGCGTGCATGAGCGTTAGATAGGGGTGAATGGAGACAAAAGATTTGGGAAACCCGAAAGATCTGTTGGGGTGTGAGCAGGGTTTAAAGTTTATGGGAAAGGGAAATTTAGGGAAACCGGTTTTTTTCATATATTCGGACTTGAGTCCTTGGGGAAAAAGGGAAAATTACAATGCCTGAAATTTTTAAAAAAGGGGTTTGGGATATTGGCAGTTTGGGGGATATGTTGTGGGATTTTCTATAAAGTATAGGGTTCTAAAATGTTTTTAAATTTTAGCACCCCCTTTCAAAAGCAGTGATAATGTGGGAGTGTGGTGAAAGGTTGGGAAAGAGAAAAAATTTTCTTTTTTTGGGGTTTTCTTTTTTTTTTTTTGGGTCACCCCTCCTCGGGGGAGACGACCGGGCTTGTTGAAAAAAAAAAAAAAAAAAAAAAAAAAAAGTTACTCCCCCAAATTTTATCACACAAATGTTAAACCTAACTTTGGTTTTTTTTTTTAAATCACTACCTAAAAAGAATACTCCATTCTACTGAATTTAAGCAAAGCATGCAACCGATGACCTGTCTTTTTTTACCAATTTTTATTTTTTAGTTAAACTGTTTACAATAAAGTTTTTTCATGATTTTATCATTCTTTTTTAATTTTAAATTAAATTTTAAGCCAGCCCTAATTTCCATGCATATAAGGGGTTTTTGGCATGCTGCTCTTCCCTGTTTTTTTTTTGACCTCTGTATGTATGCTAAATTTCTAAAAAAAAATAAAAAATACATAAAAAAAATTTTTCTGTTATGCAACACTGATTTTGTAAAAATGGTATAAATAATATCAGTGCACTGGGGAAAAATTTTAGACTCCCCGTTGAGTGTAGGGGAAGTGGTGTGACTTTTTACTCTTGAACATTTTAAAAATTTAAACATTTCGCTACTTTGAGTCTTTTTCGATGTCGTTTTCATTGTGAAAGTAATCAAAACATCTCGATTTCTGTGATATGTTTTCCATTTCTTCAAATGAGACAATGAAAAAGAGAATAAAAACCAAAATAAAAACCCAAAAAATACCCCTAAAATTTGGCTTTTTAACCCAAAAATCGGTGGGATTTTTTTTTTCCTTCTCATTACGAACGCATGCGCAGGATTTTTTTTTATACATGCACACTGCCACACAGACCCATTTCCCCACATGGGGCCCACCCTTTCTCCCTTGATTTGAGTCACTTGAATTTTTGAGATAGTATAGGTCCCAAACACTGGCTCTAAACATTTAGTATGGCTGAAACAGTCAAAGGGGGTTAACCCGTAACCCACGACCTCTTTAAACCCCGTAACCTACTGACCTCTTTAACCCAGTAGCCTACGACCTCTTTAATCCATAACCTACTGACCCTTTTTTAAACCCGTCACTTACAAGCCCTCTAAGGTCTTAACCCCTCCCCCTCATCATATTAGGATAGCCGGCCCAGTCTTAAACCCCTTACCATTTTAACATGCCCCACTGCCAATTTTAACTCTCCCCCCCCTTTGGGAAACTTAAAATATCCCCCTAAAAACCTCAACCTTCAAGGCCCGCCCCTTCTTTTACTGGTTACTTTTTGGGTTTGGAATGCACACGAGGAGGCGGTTGGGGGCAGGGGTGTCCTTCTAAGGCAATGTTGGGTAAAATTTGCAAAAATTGGTGGGGGGGAAATTTGGAGAGGGGTTTTGGTTAAAAAAAGTTTAGTCAGAGGGCTGAAGAGGGGGTTTTTTGATGGGTTTTGGGCATTAGAGAGAATGGGGTCAAATAAATGAATGGAGAGCGTAAAATCGTAGGGGAAAAAGGGGGGGGTAGGTTGTCCCCGAAAAATTGGAAGGAAGGGGTAAGGGAGGGTTTTTTTTTGGGAAGGGGGTTGGGTTCCAGCAGGGTGTGAGCGTGTTCGATGGGGGGAAAGAGACGAATGGATTTGGATGTGATCTGTTGGAGTGTGAGCGGTAATATTTATGAAGGGGTTTTAGGGAAAACGGTTATTTTTGTATAGCCGGACTTTATCCGGAAAGGGAATACAAGCGACCGGGGGGTTGGGATATTGCAATTTGGAGGGATATGTTGTGTACTTTTTT
>NC_069447.1:36452890-36472486 GCF_026875155.1 Cherax quadricarinatus
TGAAAACTTTCACTTCTTCCAACTCCCTTTCCCCCATTGATCCCAAATTTTTTTATCAAAAATTTGTACCCTCATCCCTTACATTTCTATGTTCACTTTCAACTTCCTACTTTTACACACACTCCCAAACATCATCACTACCTTTCCAACTTTTCTTTAGAATCTCCCATAAGCACAGTATCATCAGCAAAAGTAACTGTGTCAATTCCCATTTTGTATTTGATTCCCCATAATTTAATCCCACCCCTCTCCCGACACCCTAGCATTTACTTCTTTTACATCCCCATCTATAAAGATATATTAAACAATCATGGTGACATTACACATCCCTGTCTAAGACCTACTTTTACCGGGAAGTAGTCTCCCTCTCTTCTACACACCCTAACCTGAGCCTCACTATCCTCATAAAAACCCTTTACAGCATTTAGTAACTTACTACCTATTCCATATACTTGCAGCATCTGCCACATTGCTCCCCTATCCACTATCATATGTCTTTTCTAAATCCATAAATGCAATGAAAATTTCCCTACCTTTATCTAAATACTGATCACATACATGCTTCAATGTAAACATTTGATCTACACATCCTCTACCCACTCTAAAACCTCCTTGCTTATCCGCAATCCTACAGTCTGTCTTGCCTCTAATTCTTTCAATAACAACCCTACCATACACTTTTCCTGGTATACTCGGTAAACTTATTCCTCTATAATTTTTACAATCTCTTTTGTCCTCTTCCCTTGATATAAAGGAATTATACGTGCTCTCTACCAATCCCGAGGTACTTTCCCCTCTTTCATACATTTATTAAACAAAAATAGCAACCACTCCAACACTATATCCCCCCCTGCTTTTAACATTTCTGTCATGATCCCGTCAGTTCCAGCTGCTTTACCCCCTTTCATTCTACGTAATGCCTCGTGCACCTCCCCCCACGCTCACATCCTGCTCTTCTTCACTCCTAAAAGAAGGTATACCTCCCTGGCCAGTGCATGAAATGGCTGCCTCCCTTTCTTTGTCGACATTTAAAAGTTCCTCAAAATATTCCCGCCATCTACCCAATACCTCCATCTCCTCATCTACTAACTCCCCTACTCTGTTTTTAACTGACAAATCCATTCATTTCCTAGGCTTTCTTGTTTATCTCACTCCAAATTTTTTTCTTATTTTCATCAAAATTTCTTGACAGTGCTTCTCCCACCACCATCTGCTCTCCTTTTACACTCTCTCACCACTCTCTTCATTTTTTCTTTTACTCTCCTTATACTTGCTCTTCTTTATAACATTCTGCTTTGAAAAAAACCTCGCTTTTAAGCTACCTTTTTTCTTTTATCACACCCTTTATTTTAATCATTCCCCCAAATTCACTCATTTACCCCCTGCCCCAAAAACCCTTTCCTTTTGCCAAAAAACTTCTGCCCCCATTCTAATACTGGCTTTTGGTAAAACTATTCCCTCTTCAACCCCCCCCTTATTGCACTAGCCCCCTTTCTCCCAATTTTTGCTTACATCTCCCCGGCCTTCTTCCCCCCTTATTTTAAACCCTTTTTCCCCTTCTCTTACTTGTTTTTGTTTTTTCCCTTTTTGTCCCATTACCTTTATTCTAAGGGATCGATATACATTTTCCCTCTATAAACATGTACATCCGGGAAAGCCTACCCAAAACCCTTTTATCCCCCAATATAAAAAGGGAAAGAAAAACATAAGAAAAAGGGAACACTGCAGAAGGTACTGGCCCATGCGGGGCAGGCCCAAAGTTTCCTACCGGTTTTAACCCAATGCCCCAAAACCCTGTGGGGCAGGTAAAATTGATTTAAGGGGGGAAAAACCCCGGAAAACCAAACCGGGTTCCCAAAAGTATAAGGTCAAACTCACCCCCAACCCACACCCAAACTCATGTATTTACCCAAACCTATTTTTAAAGTACACAACGTTCTGGCCCCTTTTAAAAAGGGTTACTTGGGGTTTGTTCCACTAATCCAAAAATTAAAATTCCCAAAACCCATTTATTTTTCCTATACCCTTTCCCTGAATCTAAATTTTTCCAAAACTTAAAACCATTGCTGCGAGTCCTGTATGGTAGATATTTTTCAGCCCCAAAATTTAACCCCCTTTTTTTATTTTTGTTTCCTTTTTATACACCTCAATCATACCCCCCCTAATTTACGTTTTTTCTAGAGAGTGCGATTCGGGGCCCCCTTAGTCTATCCTCATGGGAAAAGGTTTCTGAAAAATTTTGGGTTTTCAACTTTTTCATCCTCCTTTGCTTTTTCCCAGGGAATTTTTACCCCTTTCTGAAATTTAGGTGCCCAAAACTGGGGCAGAATAATTAAATGGGGCCCAAAACCAAGGATTTTATAGAGTTGAAAAAACAACCTGAGGACTCCTTTTATTTATGTTTCCCTTGATATGAACCCAAGGGATTCTTTTTAGCTTTTTGGGAAAAACATTTATCCTTTTGTCTTGGTTTCGGGATTACTCCCAAACCCAAAGAACTCCTAAATCTTTTTCGAATCCGTAATATTAAGATCTAAATTATTTGTTTTTATGTGGCAGGGTTTAAATTTTTCCTGTCCAAATTTAGAATTTTGATTTGTCTTTTTAAAACTGCTTCTGCCATTTTCTCCGACCACTGCATCAGTCTATTCAAATCTTCCTGGATTTGTCGAATGTCTCGTCAGAATAAATTCGACGGCCCTTTTTTGGGGGTTGTCACCCGGGCAAACTTGCCGTTTGTCGCTTTTTATGCCTCACCCTTTGTCTTTTTAAAGTAGATTGTAAACACCCGGGGGGCCCCAACACTGACCCCTGGGAAAACACCGCTGGGACACTCCCCCACTCTGATTTCTCCCCCATTTATGAAAAACTTCTCTGCCTATTTGTCAACCATGCCTCTATCCGGAAAAAAATTTCCCCTTTCCTTTCCATGTGTTTTAAATTTTTCCCTCAAGTTTTTGATTGGGGCCCCTGCCCAAAACCCTTTTCTGAAGACCATTACACAATTTTCCTATTCTTTACCATGATCTACCCCCCAAAATCCCTTAGTGAAAAAAGTTAAAAAAATTCTTTAAGGCGGAAACCCCCATTTTGGGAAAAACCCAGGGCTGAGATTCGTTGTTTAAATTTTTTGGCTTTTCAAGGGGGGCTAGGGAAACTGCCTCGGGAAATTTATTGTTTTCCCATAAATTTTCCCCTATGGAGGTTAGGCTTTTTTGGTCTTTAGTTCGAAGAAAAAGGACCTTTTCCCCTTTTTTAAAAATAGGTATCACTTTTCCCATTTTAAAATTTATTGGCACCATGCCAGTTTGTGGGGATAGGGTTGAAAAGTTTTCCCAAAAGGTGTGCTAAGCTCCTCTTTACATTCCTTTAAAACCCTTGATACAGTTCATCGGGGCCCGGGGGATTTTTTTGGTTTTTTAATTTTCTATTTCCCCAAAGGGGCCCAATGCCCTTGTGACCCAAATAGTGCACAGTTTATTATGTCCTTTTTCTACATAATTTATCATTACGGGAAATTATCGTGGTATCCCCCGTGAAAAAAATGAGAGGACGTATGTTTTAAAAAAATTCTACAAAATTTCCTTATCCTGTCGTGACTGCCCGGGAGGAATTTTGGGGGGCCCTTTATCTTTTTCCCGATTTTTACTTCTGAAAACCCTGAAAGAACCCTTTTGGGTTAGTCTTCGATTCTCTTGAAACCTTTAAAACCTCAAAATCTTTTTTTGGGGTTTTTTTTAATTCCCTTTTTTTTTTTCTTCTTTAATGAATATATCGATTTTTTAAATTTTTTCCCCTCTCCTCTTTTGATTTGCCTATTAGGGCCTCTCTTTGCCCAATCAGATATTTTAATTTTTTGTTCACCCATTTAGGATCATTTTTTTTTTGATCTGATTTCCCTTTTTTGGGAAATTAATTTGATTTGAGCAGCATGGGAACTATGCCCTGGAATGCTTTTATCGGCAAACCATCACCCCCTACCTGCCCCTTTTGTCGGTCTTCCATTAAAGCCCACCTAATTTTTTTTCTTTCCTATAAAAATCAGCCAAGCGAAAGTCAGGGACGGAGACTTGTTTGGGCCAATTATTGGGGGTTTTTCCCAGGATATATTAAAATGGTGATTTGTGTCACTTTCCCCCGTCCCTCATTAAACCCCCAAGATTATTAATTAGTGTTTCCCTACTGGCAAGAACCAAATTTAAGGAGGGTTTTTTCCCTAGTTTGGGGGCGGGCACAAAAAAATTTTTAAAAAAAAAATCCTGGATCGTATCAAGAAAATCACCTGGGCTCTAAATTTCCTGTCCCAAAATTTTCCCGTCAATCTGTCTATAGTTGAAATTTTCCCCTTAGCACAAAATTTTCGTAGTTAAAGCCCTTTCGAATTTTGTCCCTAGAAGTTTAATGCACTCCCTTTTAAAAATTTTGGGGGCCCCGTAAATTTTCCCCCCAAAAACGTTTTTTTTCGGCCCTTGGAAGCGTAAAACCAAAAAGATTCAGTGGCTGGCGCTTTAATTTAAATCTTGCTAACACAAAAAATTTTAAAAAAATTTTCTTGACCTTTCATCGCCCACTCCACCACCCTTTTCCCGTTGACCTTTTCAGTGTGGAATAAATTTTTTTTGCCTTGTATGTGAAAATTCAGGGGGGGATTCTCTTTCTTTCGATTTTAGCCGGTCTTGTTTAGGGAATAATATCTTTTTTCCCGCACTTGCAATTTTAAACTTACTCATCTATCTTATTTTTTACCTCCTGTATTGGGATAGTAAAAACCTTTTAAAGGGGGCTTTCCCCTTTCGCCCTTGCTGGGCCCCCCTTTTTTTGTGACCTTTATCATTGTCTTTATTTTTTAACTTATGTGAATGCCTTTTATAAAATTTTTCTGTTTCCAACCCAAGTGTTTTCCCTGCTTGTTTTCCCCAAAAAACACCCCTTCCCCTATCTTCCATCAGTTTAAAAATAGGATTTCACCCAAAGGCCTTCTCAATCGAGTCTGCAAGTGCTAAACCCCCCCAGCCCCCGAGAGTTTTTACCCCTCCCCTTGGGAAAACATATTTATGGTTTTCCATTAAAATTTTTTCCAGTTGTCAAGGAAAGGGATTGGGGAAAATTCCTTTGGGAGTATCTGTTAGCCAGCAATTTCACCAATTCCCCAGAAAACCATTCATTTTTTACTCCCCTTTTTAGGGAAAATGCTAAAATTTGATTGGGTTTCCCCCCCTTAGACTTAAAAGAAAATTTATAGCTGACCTTTAATTAAACTAGCAGCTCTTCTTCCTACCCCTTCCCCAAAATTTTTTTCCCCCGCCGGGGACAGATAATGGGCTTGCTCCATACCGACATGGGTATTATCCAGCCCCGTTGACAATGTCCCCAACACCAGCTCCAGGGGAAAAAAACCCCCCAAAACCCCATCTTCATCTTCTTATTCCCATTACAAAAAACAACGGTCAATGTATCTTACCTGAGAGTCCCAAAACCCCCAAGAATGCCCTTTTCCTCCCCTTAGCAGGGGCAGTAGTACCCTTTCCTTCCACTGGCCCCTGAAGTACATTATCCTGAAAGAACAGAAAAAAGCGAATTTTTCCCACCCTTTAGTCTTACTAAAAACTTTTTCCCTTTCTTGATGCGCCTTCCTTACCCGGGGAACTCCGCCCCTTGGAGCAGGGTGGGTGGGTGCACCTAATGCTGGTAGCCGTTGGGTGCCTCCCCAATTCAGCCTTTCCCCAAAACGAGAGACCGACTGCACCTCGCTGCTAGAAGCCCATTTCCCCCCAACTCCAGCCCCCTCACACCCCTCTCCCGACCCATTGAGGTGGACCCTTCCCGGCCCCCTAATCTCCCCGGGAAAAGGGAAAGACCTCCCCCTTACTCTCCCCAAAACCCCAATTTTTTTTAAAAAACTGAGAAAACAAGCCAAGCTTTGTAAACCCCCCACATAAACCCCAAAAACAGTCAGGGGCGGGGAACCCACGTGACGATGACCACAGTTTCTGGGGCAAATACTTTCATTACCTGGAGTTTACTTATATCATTTCCTTGTTTATTTTTATTTTATTTATACACTGGCCGTTTCCCCCCAAAAAAGGGGGGCCCGAAAAAGAAAAAAAACCCTTTTCCCCCTCATTTAAATCCTTTCCCGTCTTGCCCGAAGGGGGGCTATATTCTACAGTTTTAAACTGCAACTTAACACCCCCCCTTTTAGAGTGCAGGGACTGTTTCTTTCCCCTCTCCAGGACTCAAACCCGGCCTGCCCGGGTTTCCCCGAACCCCTTCATAAATGTTAGCACCCCAGTGGCTGGAGCCGTGCAAAAAATCCCACCCCTCCCCAACCCCGGCCACCCCTACCCCGCCTTTTCCCATCAATTTTGAAGTATTTCTTTTTCCTTTTCTTTCTTCCGAAAAAATTTCCAGCCCCGGAAAAGTTTAAAACCCCCCCACTCCTTTTCCCCTTTTGTTATATTAACCCCAAATGTAAAATAAATTCTCCCTCCTAGCCTTTCGTCCAAATTATACCCGCTTAAACCCCCTTGGGGGGAAGCATACTTCAAAATTTCCCCTTTTGAAGGAAAGTTCTTTTTCCCCACATCCAAACCCCCAATCCCCCTTTCCCTCATCAATTTATGATTTCCTTTTTCTGCCCCATCGTGACACCCACCCAAATATCTGAATCTTTTTTCCCTTCCCCTTTTAACGATATAATTTTCATTATTTTTTACCTCATAAAACCCCCGAAATTTTTAATTTTTCCCTTTTTTTGCATCCTACAATTAAACCCCCTTCCGGGGAAAAATTCCCAAATTCAAAAGGGAAGGGGTTCTCAAAAAAGGAATGTGACATTTTTAGGGGGATTCACAATCCCCCCTTTTTGGCCGATTTTTTTTACCCCCAAAAAATTTTTCCACGGGGCATCCACACCTTGCAAACAACTTTTCGGGAATTTTCCCCCTAATTTATTGGTATATTTTTTTTCAAAAATAGGTTAGATTTACTATTTTTCACAAAACTAAAATTAAAAGGCTCCCCATTTTCATTTCCCCCTGGCACCCCAAAATTTTTTCCACTTTAGCTTTTGAAATCCCCCCCCAAGTCCCTCCCACTTGGTTAAAAACCCCCCCATGCACTTTTTCGAAAGCCTCTCTATACCCTTTTCCCATTCTCTCTTCCCAGGTGCATATATGCTTAGAAATCACTTTTCAACCAAACCCTTTTTTTTTACCCCAACATAATCCTTAAATTAAATACATTTATACCCCCCTTTTTTCCCTCCCATAGTTACCCTTTCAGCATTACTCTATTTCTTTTTTTGCCCTAACTATTTGAACCCCTGCCCTATTCCCATTTACTTCTTGCACTGAAACTCCCCCTCCCTTCAGCTTTTTTTGTTTTTAAAGCGGAATCCAGCTTCTTCTCATTCTAGCATCCCAATTTTTTTTCATTCGCACAAAACATTCAGCACATTAAAACTCCCACTTTGAAGTTTTCTTTTTTTTAGTAAGTGTACAAAAAAAGGGGGTTACTAGCCATTGTTCCGCATTTTAGTTGACTTTTACAACCGCATGGCTTACGGAGCAAAGATTCTTTTTCCACTTCCCCATGGATAAAAAGGAAAGAAAAAAAAACAAAAAAATTTTAAGAAAATTCAAAAAAAATGGGTGAAGTGAAAAAATAAAATTGTTTATACAGGTTCCCTCAACATTCGCGTTTTAATTTTTCACGGGCTTCAACATTGCGAATTTCCCCAACCCCCAAAATTTCCCCCGCCCCCCAAACATTTTTAAGTTTCCCCCCCCACCTGCGGCCCCTACTACCGCCCCTCTGCCCCCTGCAAGGGGCCCCCGCCCCCCCCCACTGTGTGGTGAGTGTTTTGTTTTTTCATTATTTGCTTTTTAAAAAATACAGTATAAATAATGGAAACCCTTTCATGGCTGCATATTGGAATGGCTATTGGGGAAGGGTTTGGACGGTGAATCGGTTTATTTGAACACAGAAAAGAATAAACTTTTTTGCTATCTAAAAATAAAACATAATAATAAAAATAATATAATTAAAAAAATAAAAATAATAATAATAGATAGAATTGAAAAAGGGAAAATTGTACAAAAATACGAGGGGGGTTTGACACATCATCAGTGTGATTTTGTTTATGCTGGAGTGGCATTAGTCTCCGCTCTTCCAAACTTTTCACAATAATTCTTGTGTTTGGTGCTTGTAGTTTGGTGTGACTGGAGGGGTTTTGAGGCGTGGTTGGGCAGGGGTTGAGGCAGAGGGTGAGGCAAGGGTAGAGGCAGCGGTTGGGGCAAGGTAGGGCGGGTTGGGAAGGGTAGAGGCAGCGGTTGAGGAAATGGTAGAGGCAGCATTGGGCAGGGGTTGGGGCAGCGTTGAGGCAGCAATTGGGGCGGGGGTGAGCAGCGGGGAGGATTGGGCGGGGCCGGGTTTGGGGGCATGGAAGGCACCCTTGAGGCGTGGGCGAGGCAGGGGTTTGAGGCATGGGGAGGCGCTTTTGGGGAGTGGGCAGGCAGGGTTGAGGCATGGGCAGGCAGGGTTTGAGGCGGGGGCAGGCGGGCAGGCAGGGGGAGGCAGCGGTTGAGGCGTGGGGAGGAGCGTTGAGGCAGCTTTTGAGGCGTGGCTGAGGCAGCGTTGAGGCAGTGGCTGAGGCAGCTTTGGGGAGTGGTATTTAAGAAGCTAGTGGATATTCGTGTGGTAAGGCAGGGAAGGCTACAAGTTTGATAAATGTGAGCTGAAAAATTTGTGCAGATTTAAAGGGTACATAAAAGCAAAGGATTCCCCCCAAAAGGTCATTTGTGATGAAACGGCCCATTTTTCGCAGGAGGAAAAGGCCCTGCCGGACAAAATCAATGAAAAAGGTTTACTTTGTTTGTGCTAGGCTACTGGGGATTTCAAAGTGAAGCCTTTACTGGTGTAATCTAAAAACCCCAGTTTTAAAGAAATGCAAGTTTTCAAGAGAAAATTGGGTGATGGGGGGCTAAAAATAATGCATGGGTCAAAAGGGCAAATTTTCAAAGAGTGAATGAGTTTTTGGGCCCAAATGTGAAAAAAATACCCCCGGGAACATAATTCCATCAAGTGCTCCTGGTAGGACGTGCTCTGTCTTCCCCAAATTGGTAGCCCTTTGTTAGGGAATTCCATTTATACAGTGAAGTTCTCGCCTCCTAACACCTTCTTTTTCCCCCCAGGACAGCAAGTATTTCAATTTCAAAAAATACACCAAAGCAGCATTTCAAAGGTGTTTGAAATGACCTCGGAATGAGTTGACCCTAAGAGAGTTTGGAGGAATACTTCAAATCCCCAGAAAAGCCTTTAGGTAAGGCTTGGGATGGAGGATTTCCCAGGATTTAAAACTCTGTTGGGAAATTGGGGCCAAAAATGTCCCCAAAGAGAGAGAGATTCTAAAAGGGTTTGGGGTGCCCCTGAGGCCCTATCCCTATTGTGGAATCCTTGTATCCTTGGGAAAGTCCATGGGGTTGAAGGTTAGTGGTGGGGATGTGGAAGAGTTTGTGGGGCCCCCAGGGAAGATTTAAACCCATAAAGAGTGCTAGAGCTTCTTCGGAACAGCAACAGCCATAGTCAGGAATTTGTTAAGGGAGGGGAAGGGGATGATTAAGGAATTTGTGCAGTGGGGGACTAGGGTGAAAGTTTTTGCTGAGAAAATATCCCCCAGACTGGTAAAAACAAGCTACATCTGCAACAGATTCGTGCAGAACTAGTCCCCTTCGGGGGAAATCTTAAGGGACCCCAAAAAACGAGATCTCTGGAAGATGTTTTGTGCGAAGGGGCCCAGTGATTCAAGTGGTCCTATGGAATTAAAAGAAAAGAAGGGAAGAACCCCGTGGGGCTTTGATATGAAGTCCTTTGGAGGGGGTTTTCCCCTTCCCAAACAACTTCCCCCCTATTTCATAACCCAAACAACGCTTCAATAAAATTGTAATAGTTTAATGTTCAGTTTTTATTTTATTTAGTTTCTTTGTTTTGTGTATGTAAAATATAATTAATCTCAAAAAAAAATTTTTTTTTTTGTGAATATTTTTGGGTGTCTAGTACAGTTTAAATTATATTTATTTTAATTTTTATTGGAATAATTATTTCGGTTATTGGCCTTTTTGGGTTTCTAGGCCGCCTTCTGGAACGGATTAGGGCCCAATACGAGTGCCCATGTACACTTTTAGTTGAAAACGTTTGGAGTATCCTTTTATTGGTTTAGTATGTTTTAAACTTACGAGTTATGTTAAAGGCTTTGATGAACAGTTTTTTACTTATTGGGGTTGAGGTAAACAGATGTTAGTGGGAATTAAAAAAATTTTGCTACTTTAGTTGTCTTGTGGCATACCTCGTCATCGTGTTTTTTAACTATGTTGATCTATCTAGGTTTTGGGTTACCCCAACTTTTTTAGTTGTTCCCGAGCTTTTTTGGGGTTTTTCTTGACTCTTTCATTTTTTGGAAATTGCTTGCCTTTGTTTTTATAAGTTCTGCACTCTTTTCCTCACCTTTGAAATTTTTAGTGCGCAAAAATTCCCTTCGTTCCCAAAATTTTTTTTAGTAATGGTCTCTGAATTTCATATTATCAAATCTCGGTGTCATCCAGATTTGGGTTTCCTTTTAACCCTACTCTTTAACTGGTGCAATATTGTTAAGGATGCAGTGACATTGTTTTGAATTTTTCCCAGGCATAACTTGTCACTGCCGTCACAATTGTGTAGCATATTTTCCCGTTTTTCTTTCGTAGTTTCTAGTTGACTCTTGTTATTGTCTGTGTGGGCCCTTTTTTTTTTCCCTAGGATTTTCCTGGACAGAAATGATGAAAATGTCACAAACTGG
The DNA here is from genome assembly GCF_026875155.1 of Cherax quadricarinatus. Classification (NCBI taxonomy): domain Eukaryota; kingdom Metazoa; phylum Arthropoda; class Malacostraca; order Decapoda; family Parastacidae; genus Cherax; species Cherax quadricarinatus. The sequence goes on from NC_069447.1 coordinate 36,463,725, forward strand.
GGTAATATCCCTGATGAGTAATGTTCTCAGAGTAGTTAAAAAAGCTTGTGGCCCTTAGGGTGGTGAGAATTTTTGTGTCTGGGTTGGTGTATTAATTAGTTGAGTGAAATTTTTTAAACCTAAAATTTTGCTTTCCTTTTGCATAGTCATTTTTTGCTTTTGAAACTTTTGAAGTCACCCGTTTCTTTTTTGAATTGTTCTAAGTCTGGAAAGATTGGGAAAAAAGTTTCTAAGAGGGGATAGGGGGGGCATGAAAATATTCCTACAAAGAGGGATTTTTTTTTGGGAAGCAGCATTCAAACCATAGATCTCCAGTCTTTTGTCTTTTTAAATCAGGTTCGGGTTGTAAGCTAAGTCATTTCTTTTGTAGACACTACCCCCCCATTTTTTTTTCCGCTAAATTTTTATATTGAAACCCTTTTATTTTGCGAACTCACAGTCAAGTATTCCAAACAGGATTCAGAGATGGATATAATCCCACCCTAGTTTTTTGGTTAGAATTAAATCTTCAATTTTGGAAAAATTATCTTGCATTGAATAAAATAAAGTGAAGGCCTTTTTTATAAAACTTTTATAATATCAATAATGGAAAAAGGGTCATTTGTATTAAAATTGGGAAAAATTAAAATTTGTCACTGCTTAGGGTACGTCCCAAAGTGTTTTGTTAAAAACAAAATGAATTATGGTCCATTACCATAACGAACAATCATTTAAACCCCCACCCTTACACATTTTACATAGTGTTTTATGTTTTCTTTCAGACTTAGTACAGTGAATACATTGTGTGTGGTGGTGTTTGGATAAAAAGGGCTGTATTGACCCCATTGCCCTATGTAGCATTACATATGAGTTAGGTTATCATTCCTGCTACTAGAAAAAACATTTTACCATCATTTTGGTTTTTTGTTCTGACAATAGTTTGGGGTTTCCGGATTAGTTTGGTATCCCCACTTAACAGCCCACTATAAGAACGTGTGCCCTTTTTGTTTGGGGTGCAGTTTTGCCATCCTTGCTGTGAAGTGGCATTTGTTTCTGGTTGGATGGAACTGTTGTGTATTCATGTCCAGGGATGCCCCATTTCCTTTTTCCCGTCCCCAGATGATTTCCTACTTTTAGAGAAATCAGGTAAAGATTAACTAATTATGGCAGCTGTACCTCTTGTGCCTTTCCATTTTCACTTTTTATTCTTTTTTTTACACAAAAATAAAAAAAAAATCCTTTTTTTTTTTTTTTCTTTCCCGTCCCTAGCAATGGCTAGTAGCACTTAGCATTTCCCCCAGTAACTTTTGTAACTTCCCTTCCAAACTCTTTCTCCTCATTTTCCCCCTTTTCTTCCCCCCCCCTTTCACAGCCTCCCTTCACAGTTCGGCTTCACCCATTACATTTAACTCCCCTCCCCGGGGAGACAAAAAGTTTTTTCCACTGGTGCTATCCTCCCAATCCTCCCAGTTCCATTTATCAGGGCTGCGTTGTGTTAACTTTTGACAAACTAGATTAATTCTTACTGCTGGCTCCACCGTAGATCTCATTTTAATTTTTTTGCCCCCAAAATTTTGGGACGATTGGCCAAGTGTCGGTCATCATAGAATGGGTCTTAACCTCGGTGTCTTTTATTAAAAAAAATAGGGGCCTTTAGTACCTTGTGGGAGAAACAGTTCAACTGAGCACCAGCTAGAGCAAACAGCGCGCAAAACACCAAGGATTCACTGATTCTGTCGTATTAACACTCCCCTTTTAAAAGGAAAGTGTATCTTTTTAGAATGTCCTTAACCCTTCCCTAAATAAAAAAAAAAAAGTCTGGACTGTAATTTTGGCAGGGGTGGGCTGATTGAAATGTTCTATCTTGTCTGTTTGTCTGTATCTATCGCTCTATCTCAGGAAAATACGTAAAAACAAATTTTACATAGTGTAAATTACCCGGTACCCAAAAAATCCAGAAGTGCTAATGTACTGTGTTGTAGATAGTGGTTGTGTGAATACCAGATGGTTATGAGCAACCTTTGGCAGATAAAAGACAGGTGACAGTTTTTCTGTTTTTAAGAGTAAAACAAAAAAGCAAAGGTATCAAATTCACCCCTGTCATTACAAGAGTAAAATGAGACGAATCATCAGATGTCACCACTGTATTAGGGGAGATAAGCTTTCTCATCAAATGTACCACTGTCATTAGGGAGAGATAAAATGATGCTATCATTGTCAGCTGGAGTGAAGAGAAAGAAGGTGACACCTAAAATTTAAGCTTCAAGGAAATTTTACAGTGGGGGCCCCGTTTTTGTAATTAATCCCTTCCTGGAAGTGTGACTATTTCGAAATTGACAATTTTCGAATCCATTTTCGCCATAAGAAATAATGTAAAACCAATTAATTCGTTCCAGACACCCGAAGTATCAACAAAAAATTTTTTTTTAAACCTTAAAGATAGATTTACTACACAAAAAAAATGACAGGGGAAGGAAAGGGGGAGGGAAGAGGGTTATTTTTGGAAGGGGGGAAACCCTCTCCAAAAAAGGGGTCTAGGTCATTAGGGGTCATTTCCCCAGCTTTAAAATAGATTTCATGCAGAAAAAAAATGCAAATAAATGTAAAAACACTAACAAAATATATAAATGAAATTTAACATCACATTGCCCTTTTTTTTAAGCTTTTGTTGGTGTTTGGCAGACGGGGCGAGAGAGGGGAGGGGTTTATGTTGGAGATATTTTTGACACTAATATCAACTTTCGGGCTTTTTTATCTATCACAATTCAATAATTATAAATAAACAAAATTTTAACATAGAAACAGGAAAATACTCTGAATGAAAAAAAAAAAATCTTATGTATGTCACAAGAGGTTTTTTGGTATTGTTGGGTGTATTAAAGGGGACTGAGGAAGCCCCTCCTAATGATGGTTTAAAACAGCAGTGAGGCGCGGTGTTTTCTGTAGCCCTTCAGTGGACCCCCGCATAACGTATTAATCCCTTATGAGAGTCTTTTTTATGCGAAATTACGTTATGCGAATGAATTTTCCCCCTAAGAAATATGGAATAAAAATTAAAACCCTTGCAAGACACCCCAAAAAATGAAAAAAAAAATTTTTACCAAAGAATATTAATTTTAAAACACACAAAATGAAAAAGGCATGCACAATTTCATGACATTCCTTTATTGAAGATTGGTGATGATTCATGGGATGGGAGGAGGGGGGTCTTAAAGTTTAGAAAGGGGAAACCCCTTCCCTTTGACTTGAGGTGTCAAGTCCCTTTTTGGGGGTTTTCCTTCTTTAATGCCCCTAGGACCCGCTTCGAGTCACGGACTTCTGTCGCAAATATCTGTCCTAGGGGCCCGTTTCCTCTCGTTCCTTTTTGACTTCCCTAAAATGTTTCACAACTTTTCAGTGTAATAGTCCCCAGCACGGCTTTCAATAGCTTTGGGGGGGGTGATTTTCATCCATAAAGGTTTGCACTTTTAGCCCCAAATTTCACAGATTTTTCCCTTTAAACGAGAGGCAACTTTTCAATTTTCCCCTCCCCCCTCCCAAACCGTTTCCTCAGGGCTTGCCCCTTTCTGTGAAATTGATCTAGCAGCTCATCAGTGGGGTTTGTTTTCATTGTCCTCCTCACCAAACTCTTTCAATCATCCCCACTCCTCCAACCCCAAGGACTTTTTCCCAATCCATAAGGATTCCCCAACTGGAATGGATTCTCAGGGTTTGCCCCAAACCTTCAAAAACCCTTTTTTTTTACACATTCTGGGCCCGTTTTTTTCCCAAACGAGTTCAAAGGGCCCCTTAGCACTCCTCCCGCCTTACCCATAAGGGTTTTCAAATAGAGGATAAAGTGATCTCTCCAAAATTCTTAGATCAGTTTAGTTTTTGAGGGGCATACAAAGCCCTTTCAAACAGAGCTTTTGTGTCCGTTTTTTGAAGTTTTCAATAACCTGCTGGTCCATGGGCTGAGGAGGGGGGAGGGTATAGGGGCAAAACTTCACCTTAAAGAAGTATGTCCCCCTAAAATCGCTCTGCCACGTCTGTAGGATGACCAGGGGGGAAATTTTCAACCCCGGGGGCATTTTAAAGGGCTAATTTTTTTCAGTTGGTAATCTTTCCATTGGGGGCAAATGCATGGTGAACCGTCTAGAAAAAATCCTAGTGACCATGCCTTAGTTTGCCCTCCCCAGCCACACAAATTGCCCTTTAGGTTTTTTTGCCTGAAAGCTCTGGGACTTTTAGTGTAAATAATAAAGGCTTCACTTTTGCATCACATAGCATTAGAACCATTAACAGAGTAAGCCTGTCTTTTATGGCTTATGTCCCGGGGTGCCTTTTCCCCTGGTAATGTAGGCGCTTTTGGATTTTCTTCCAAAAAAGGCCCGTTTCATCAAATTTAAACAATTGTTTTAGGTTTTAGTCCTTCTTTCTATGTACCCCCTTTATTTGCAATATTTTTTAGGTTTGTGGGCGAAATGGCGCCTCACCATGCCTTATTACATTTGTATGCCACTACATTCTTAAAACTCTCAAACCCCCCTTTGCTGGCCCTTTAAAATTTACCACCATCATAGTTGCAGGGATTTTTTTTTAAATTAAAACTGTTGCAACTTTAGCCTTTTATTATGATATTTTTGAGATGTATCCTGCTATTGTTTTTCATTTTCCCCACCAATAAGGGCTCACATCTTCATCACTTGCGATCACTGTTTCAAAAAAAAAGTTAAACCTTTGGGAAGAACGCTTCCCTTTATTGCCTTTTTGTTGCCCACAAAGTAGCGTGGTTTTTATGGGGTTTTTTTTACAACCTGGCCAGCTCGGGGACAGACTCCACTTTCTACTTATCATGATTTTTTTCTCTCTTAGTAATTTTACCCTTTTTCCTGTAGGGTTGGTACTAGAAATTTCTTGGGGCCTGGCACTTATTTTTTTCAGATAAAATCACCAAAAACACTGTAAAAATCGAAAAAGTTGATTGATGCTTGGATGTTACCCCGGAGGTGGCTGGAAACAATGCCACCGGGGAACTGTGGGCTGACAAGGCGACATTAGACGCGTTTTGGACGAAAGCATTGAGCGGTTTTTTGTGGTATGCGAGGCAAAAATTTAGGATAAAAAGTATCGGTATGCGGATTTAAAGTTATGTAAGGCTAACGGTATGGGGGGGTCCCCTGTATAAACTCAAAAAATTTTGGGGAGGGGTTGGTAGAATCACTGAAGAAGGCACCCCCTACCCCCATACAACCACTACCACCCTTACCACCATCACTACCCCCTTCTACACTATCCAACTGCTAGACCTCTACCACCCTTGCTACAACCCCCTTTCCACATCACAAACTTTCTACCACTATCACAGCTGCTACCACCCTCTACCCCATCAACCCCCTCTACCCCCATCACTACCACCCTTACCACCATCACAACGTTCCATCTACCCCCCCACTTTTTTTTTTACAACTTTTTCTTAAAATTTGTGTGTTTCTCCTTTTTAACCAAAAACGGGATGAAGCTTTCTTTTGGAGCCATGGTGACTTTTTAGCAGTTGCTAACATTTTAAAAAAGAAACGGAAAATTATGAAATGTATGTAAAGAACTTGGGATATCCTCATCATGAAAAACTTGGCACACTGGTGGCAGTGAAGTGTGAGGGGCTCGGGCTTGTGTATGCGTCCAGACGAACGACTATTTTCGAGTCAAAGACGTTCGCGAGCATTGTTTTTACGAAAATAACGTTTTTGATTTTAGAAAAATTCGACTTCGAGCCTCACGATTATCAAAAGCCACTGTATTGTTTTATTATTATTATTTTACAGTGGACCCGGGGTTTTCAATATATTTCATGCCAGAAGTATGTTCGGGCCAGTACTGACCGAATTTGTTCCCATAAGGAAAAATTGTGAATTTGATTAGTCCTTTTTAGACCCCCCAAAAATACAATACTACGACTTACTAAATAACTTTTGGTCGATTGGGGCTGATCATAACCGGGGGGGGCCCCTGTATTGTTTTATTTTTTTTTTTTATTATCACATGGCCGATTCCCCCCAAAGGGAGGGGGCCCGAAAAAAGGAAAATTTCACCATCATTACTCCATCAGCTTGCCCCGGGGGGTTTTTCACTACAGTTTTTAAAATGCAAAATTTAACACCCCCCTTCAGAGTGAGGCACGTATTCCCCAAACTCCCGGATTTAAGTTGGCCTGCCGTTTCCCCAACCCTTCATAAATGTTTCTTTGCTCACACTCCAACGCATTCAAGTATTAAAAAAAATTGTCTCCATTTACTCTATTTAAAAAACGTCAGCTGTGCGGAAGTCCAAACCCCTTTACACTCAAAACCTCCTTTTCCCCCCTCCCTCCAACCTTTTTTAGGCTCCCTACCCGCCTTCCTTCCCTTCGACGATACATTTGGGAAATATTCTGTTTTGTCCATTCCCCCTTTCATTCTGAACCACCCCAAAACCCCCCTCAGCCCCCCGGACACAGTTTTGGTAATCCCGCCCTCTCCTAAATTCAATCTACGAATTTCTGCATTATATTCCACCATACATTGCCCCAGCATGACTCTCCACGCCCCCAGCCTTCTCCTGCTGCAAAATTATCACCATGTTCCCCTTAAGAGGTTTGGTAAAAAATATACTCTAAACATTCCCCTTTTGCCCAAGGACAAAGTTTTTTGTTCCACAGCTCCTAAGTGCACCACTCACCCTTTTTCCCTCATCAATTCTATGATTCACCTCGTCTTTCATAGACCCATCCGCTGACACGTCCACTCCCAAATATCTGAATACATTCACCTCCTCCCTACTCTCTTCCTCCAATTGATATCCAATCTTTATCACCCAATCTTTTTTTTTATCCTCATAACCCTTTCTCTTTCCTGTATTCACTTTTAATTTTCTGCTTTTGCATTTCAAATACCAAATTCATTCCACCAATCTCTGCAAACTTCTCTTCAGAATCTCCCAAGAGCACAGTGTCATCAGCAAAGAGCAACTGTTTGGGCAACTCCCACTTTGTGTGATTCTTTATCTTTTAACTCCACGCCTCTTGCCCAAAACCCTCGCATTTTCTTCTCTTACAACCCCATCTATAAATATATTAAACAACCACAGGTGACATCACACATCCTTGTCTAAGGCCTACTTTACTGGGGAAAAAATTCCCTCTTTCCTACTTACTCTAACTTGAGCCTCACTATCCTCGTAAAAACTCTTCACTGCTTTCAGTAACCTAACCTCCTAACCCTACACCTGCAACATCTGCCACATTGCCCCCCTATCCACCCTGTCATACGCCTTTTCCAAATCCATAAATGCCACAAAGACCTCTTTAGCCTTATCTAAATACTGTTCACTTATGTGTTTCACTGTAAACACCTGGTCCACACACCCCTACCTTTCCTAAAGCCTCCTTGTTCATCTGCTATCCTATTCTCCCTCTTACTCTTAATTCTTTCAGTAATAACTCTACCATACACTTTACCAGGTATACTCAACAAACTTATCCCCCTATAATTTTTGTACTCTCTTTTTGTCCCCTTTGCCTTTATACAAAGGAACTATGCATGCTCTCTGCCAATCCCTAGGTACCTTACCTTCTTCCATACATTTATTAAATAATTGCACCAACCACTCCAAAACTATATCCCCACCTGCTTTTAACATTTCTATCTTTATCCCATCAATCCCGGCTGCCTTACCCCCTTTCATTTTACCTACTGCCTCACGAACTTCCCCCCACACTCACAACTGGCTCTTCCTCACTCCTACAAGACGTTATTCCTCCTTGCCCTATACACGAAATCACAGCTTCCCTATCTTCATCAACATTTAACAATTCCTCGAAAAAATTCCCTCCATCTTCCCCAAAACTTCTAACTCTCCATTTAATAACTCTCCTCTCTTATTTTTAACTGACAAATCCATTTTTTCTCTAGGCTTCCTTAACTTGTTAATCTCACTCCAAAACTTTTTCTTATTTTCCACAAAATTTGTTGATAACATCTCACCCACTCTCTCATTTGCTCTTTTTACATTGCTTCACCACCCTCCTAACCTCTCTCTTTTTCTCCATATACTCTTCCCTCCTTGCATCACTTCTACTTTGTAAAAACTTCTCATATGCTAACTTTTTCTCCCTTACTACTCTCTTTACATCATCATTCCACCAATCGCTCCTCTTCCCTCCCGCACCCACCTTCCTGTAACCACAAACTTCTGGCTGAACACTCCAACACTGCATTTTTAAACCTACCCCATACCTCTTTGACCCCATTGCCTATGCTCTCATTAGCCCATCTATCCTCCAATAGCTGTTTATATCTTACCCTAACTGCCTTCTCTTTTAGTTTATAAACCTTCACCTCTCTCTTCCCTGATGCTTCTATTCTCCTTGTATCCCATCTACCTTTTACTCTCAGTGTAGCTACAACTGGAAAGTGATCTGATATATCTGTGGCCCTTCTATAAACATGTACATCCTGAAGTCTACTCAACAGTCTTTTATCTACCAATACATAATCCAACAAGCTACTGTCATTTTGCCCTACATCATATCTTGTATACTTATTTATCCTCTTTTCTTAAAATATGTATTACTATAACTAAACCCCTTTCTATACAAAGTTCAATCAAAGGGCTCCCATTTTCATTTACACCTGGCACCCCAAACTTACCTACCACACCCTCTCTAAAAGTTTCTCCTACTTTAACATTCAGGTCCCCTTTCACAATTACTCTCTCACTTGGTTCAAAGGCACCTATACATTCACTTAACAACTCCCAAAATCCCC
>NC_069447.1:36472986-36535345 GCF_026875155.1 Cherax quadricarinatus
CCCCAAACCCCCTTGGTGTTAGACAATCCCCCGGGTCATCCTCAACGGCAGAGCGACTTAAGGGGGACATGGCTTCTTTAAAGGTGAAGTTTTTTGCCTCCTCCCTGCACCCCATGGACCAGCGGGTTATTGCAAAACTTAAAAAAACTTACACAAAAGCTCGTTTGAAAGGTCTTTGTAGTGACCTCAAAAACTCAAACGCCAAGAGAGTTTTGGAGAGAGCACTTAATATCCTAAATTTGTGAAAACCCTTATAGGTAAGGCTTGGGAGGGAGGACAAGAGGACCTTGAACCTGTTTGGAAAAACTGTGGCCAGAAATGTGTAACCCAAAAGGGGTTTTGAAGGGTTTGAGCCAAACCCTGAAACCTATCCCATTGAGGAAAACCATTGTGGATTGGGAAAGCCCTTGGGGGTTTGGGGGTTAGGGGGGTGATGTGGAAGAGTTGGGGAGGGGGGCCAATGAAAAACAACCATGATGAGTTTGCTAGATCAACTTAAACAGAAAGGGGCCAGCCCTGAGGAAACTGGTTCGGAGGAGGGGAAGAAAAATTGAAAAGTTGCCACACAAAGATTAAAAACTGTGCAATGGGTTTGAAGTGAAAACCCTTTATGGTGAAAATCCCCCTCACACAGCTTTTGCAAGCCGTGCTGGTGACTTTTACACTGACAATGTTGTAAAACACTTTAGGGAAGTCATAAAGGAACGAGGGGACAGCCCTTTGGGACAGATAGTTGTGCGACAGAAGCCCATGACTCTAAAGCGGTCCTAGTGGCTTTAAAAAGAAGAAGGGAAGAAACCACAGAAAAGGATTTGACACCTAAGTCTTAAGGGAAAAGGGGTTTCCCCCTTCTAAACACTAAAACTCTCTCCCCTCCACCCCACAACACACCAGACTTCAAAAAAGGTAAAATGTCAGTAATTGTGCATGTCTTTTTTAGTTTGGTATTAAAATTAATATTCTGGGTAAAAATTTTTTTTTCAAAAATTTGGGGGGCTTCACGGATAATTTTTTTCCATTATTTTTTTTTGGGGAAAATTTTTCCCTAAAAATAATTTTTCAAAAAGAGCTCCAGGAACGGGATTAATATCATTATGCGGGGGGGCCCTGAACTCTCTCTTACTCCCACTATGAATTTTTCCCCCACACTCCCCCATACCAAAAATTATAGTCAAGGAGTATAAGAAAGAATAGCGAGGAAAAAGTTCTAACATGTGGAAGTCGCGTTTAGGCAACAAATTTCTTCTGGGGGGGGGGGGGGGTGAGGGGGGGGTTTGGGGGGACTGTCAGATTAACCAGTCAGAAAAATAATTGGATGAACATTGATATACACAATATGGGACACTTAATTGGCGGGAGTGCCAATGTCACCTCAAGAGCGCGGATGTTGGGGTGGTTCCCTTAAAAGTTTCTAGGCATAACAAGGTTTGTGGTCCGTTTCTAAAATGAATTCTTTTCCAGCAAAATAAAATTTTTGTTTGCGAGTTTACCCACAAGGGACTAAACATTCCTTTGTATTATAGTGCGTATCTCGTTTCTGCGGGAAGGAGTTTCCAGCTTAGGATGCATACAGGGATGGGGAGTTCCATCATGGTATTGTTGAACACGCCTAAGCCAGTATTGGGAGGCATCAGTTCTTAAACAAAATGTTTTATTAATATCTGGAATCTTAAGTATAGGGTCTTCGAAAAAGATAATTTTTAATCTCATTTAAACTTTCCCCGAGCTACGTCGGAAAGTTCAAGAGGTTCCTTCACAGAACTATTTTAAGGAAAGTCGGAATAAGATGTCTGTAGATCAGTAAGGTTTGGGATAAACCGTGCATAAAAAATTTTACAGAACAAGAAATGCTACGCATGAGCTTCTTGGTTATGCCCGATTTTAAAATTCTAATAAGCTTTGATCTTACTGGGGGCAGGAGAGGCTGCAGAGAGTTATTAGAAAGTATCAGTCCAAGATATCTACATCTTGTTATACCCAAGGAAGAATTTCTTCGGCTTGGCAGTGAGGCCATGCGAGCGTAACCTACGCAAAAACTGCTGTTAATGTTTGAATATGTTTTGCCCAACATGGATGTCATTACGTAAATGTTATCAAAAATAAACTGAAACATTTGGCATATTACCAAGATCTTTCTCATCAGTCCTCACGTAGTAGCCACAGGCAATTTACAAAACGAAGGGCTTAGTTCTATATTGCATCAGTCCTTGGTCTGTTGTAGGAAAAGTGGTGTATGCTTAGTAGAAGGATCTAACATTACTTGATGATATGACTGCGCAATATCAATCTATGAAAGAGAAAGCGTCATAAAATTTGTGTGATCGCTATCTATTAAGGGCATAGCTCCGCATCCACTGAGTTATAGCATTAAGGCCTCTGAAGTCAATAGCAAGTCCTTTTGAATTATCCTCCTTCTTATACTTGATCAACTGGTGTACATTATGAGATACTAAAGGTTCAATGATCTTTAGTTTTAATATTTTGTCTAACTCCGGTCAAATGCAGCCTAAGGTGAACTGGCAACTGGGTATAATTTTGTTTTGATAGGATTGTCCTTCACTAGGTCAGTCTTATGGACATACGTGGAGTAAACCTGGAATATCAGTAAAGAAGGTCTGAAAGTTCTACTCGCACCATTGAGTAGTTCATGTCTCTTATGGTCATTTCAAAGTTTCATTAATATTTATTTTGGTTGCGCCGGAGTGGTCAAGAGTCACCAAGTCATTGTAGTTCTTACATCATAGTCTAAGCTAGAGGTTGTCAATTACGCACTCCTTCACATTCTTCAGTTGTCGTATCAAGTTCGTGTGGAAAAACTAAGGCAAAGTGATTAATGGCAGTTAACCGAATTACTTCCGGTAATACTTCTTAAGGATGTTGATATAATAAAGCTTAGGTTTCATTGACTTCTATGGTGTAGTCAACTTTCCCACAAATTTTTAATTTACTTTATATGGACCTTTCCATGCTTACTATTAATTTATTCGACTTGATTGGCAAAAAGTACAAGAACTTTAATCCCCACTTAAAACTTCTCCTCTGACTTTTGGAATCAAAATAGGTTTTGTACTGCGTCCATTGACAAGCTTAGTGTTTTCGAAACTATGTCAGAGGTCTCCTCAAGTTTCGGATCTAAGGTCAAGGAGAAACTGTTAAGAAGACTGAACCTCAGCATTTACCTCTCATTAGTCCATTAATTCATGAGGGATGGACAATGGCCTATGGCCTGTCTACCATAGAGAGTTCAAAAAGGTGAAAACCCCAAAGAGTCACTGGGAGGATACTTCCCTCATGGCAAACAAAGCACGGGGGTAGGTAACGATGACACTCCTTAGGTTTAAGGGAGCAAAGTTTCTTAAAATGGACTTGAGAAATTGAATGTGGCGCTCAATCCTCACATTCAGGTGGGATGTTAGGGGTTGTGGTGAAGACGAGGCTTCACTCCCAGAAGTTGGTATAGATGTTGCATTAAGTCAGATGTTGAATTGTGTCACACGTCAGACAAATTTCTCTAGGGATGCCACTCTGGAGAGTGGACCAAAAGGGCTTCAGCCAACTCTCTGTAGTGGTTATGGTCTTAAGGTTATGGGCTTCAGGGAAACTCGAATCATAATCAACTAATGTTAATAATATCCTATGTACCCCAAGATTGAATGTGGAGATGAAGGACAACGTTGTCAATAGCTACTCTTTCAAAAGGTACCGTAAAGATGGCATTTTGACATAGGTACTTCGCCTCGGTACCTCGGGAGGTGACAGTTGGCAAACTTTACACGATCTACAATAGGTAGTGACATCTGAGGAAATTTTGGCACAAAATAGGTTTCCCTAATTTATTTAAGGTTTTAGATGTGAGAATGTCGGCCATGGCAGGTATGAGCATTTTAAGAACAGTTCCGCTGCATTGACTTGGAACAACTAAGAGGGGAATAGTCTATATCATCTGAATTTAATTTGAATACTAACTTGTACATGAATACCTTTTATATATTTTAGAACTTTATATTGAAAAGTTTTTCCTTTGGAATACTTGATTTTGTTTTGCGGCATTATGGCAATCTGAAGAGAAGGGCAATTACGTTGTAAATTGACAAGAGTCCTTCGATATATCTAAAGGAGTAAAGTCAGGAAAACCAAAAGGATGGACAAGTAGGAGAAGCCTGGGCTTGGTTTGAGCCCTAGTCAGACATTTATCGTATCGGAGGTGATATCTTCACTTTCATCTAACAAGTGAACCGGTGATCCTACTACTGCTTTCGCAGAGTAGCATCCACTGGTGTTTAATCCCACATGAATATCACGAGACATTGTCTCATCTGAAAATTCCGTGGGGCTTCTTCCGGACTTAACAGGAGAGGATCTGGGAACACCTATGTCATCTTGGTGCAATGAAAGGTCAACATCAGAAGGAAGAATGGCACCTATTGAAATTATTTACCCTATTAGTTATGGAGCAGAAGTGATGGTGCTACGTACGCTTCAGAACCAACCTGCTGAACCATAGACCTAATGTAAACAAACGGATGGTAGGAAAACGGGTCCGTATGGCCCAAGTAGTCTGAAAGTATTAGCAGAGGGAATGAAGTTTCTTTAAGGTTAGGGGAAAACGCTTATCAGAAATGACTTTACATGTGCATCAGTGTCTAGTAAAATGGTAGAACACATTAAGTCCATTAACTGTTCTGAACAGAAGGGTGCTTGGTCATTACAGTCTTTAATCCTTTTACTGTCGAAGGGGGGCCCAATCTGAAGTTGGGCTCTGGGTGTCGCCAGAATATTCGAAAAAAAAACAAAACAAAATAATTTTTTCTTATGAAATGATTAGAGAATCTTTTCCCGATTGTAAAGCACTCAAAAAAACGAATTTGAGGAAAAATGACGAATTACGCTTATCGCGAAGTTAGCGACTTCGGCGATATTAAATATCGGCAATTTCGCACACTTTGAGCCCTATTTTCGGCCTAATTCCGTTATTTCCAGTCAACCAAACTCATAATATTTCTTCAGAACTCTATTTTTTTTTTCTATCGATTGAGCACAAGAACTGCCATTTACCGTATTTCAAACTAACCCAATAACATGGTCAGAAATTTGCACTATTTGGACAATTTCCACGAAAATTAAAAAATACGACCAATTTTAAAATAAGGTTCTGAATGAACAATGCAGGACATTCTGGCTCTAAAAATAAGGTTTTCTTTGTTATCAGTCATGTCTACAGGTCCCTGTGTTTTACTCTTGCTTTTATTTTGAAATTTTATTCAAACAAAAAATAGAAGATTTACTGTTATGCAGACTACTGCAATACGGTAATAATGTAAAAATTACATCAAACCATTCATGGATGCGTATTAGACATGGTATTTGGACATTTATTGGACAATGACATCATTTGTTTACATTTGGAACATCGGCAAAAATCCAAACATTTCCTGTAGTTTGGCTCCATTTCCAGACGTTCTTTTTATAGTAAAATAAATCAAAATCACCTCCATTTCTATATGTAGTTTCCATTACTATCAAATGAGGACCATGAAAACGAGAGTATACAACACAAATACTATACGAAAATAGGACCACAAAGTCGGCATTTTAATTAAAAAAAAGGTCGGAGTTTTTTTGTTTCATTAGGCACTGCGTGTCCAGGATTTTTTTTATGTGGTGCACATGACCCACACAGACCCTTCTCTCACATGTGGGCCTACTAGCTTTATCCTGCCTGATTTGAAGCGCTGAAATTTATGAGTATATTTACGTCAAACACGGCTACCTCACAAACGCTATATATACGGCCGCGACAGTCAAAGGGTTATTAAAAACATTTCAACTTTTTTGACCTTCTTAGAAGGGACAATCTGGAGTTTATGTCCCTTAACACCCACAAATGACAAACAGGATTAAAAAGAAGTCATTTTACTTTCCACTAGAGCTTTGATTTCTTAAGGTCTGAAGAAACCCTTGCCCTTAGGGTTCGATCCTTTGGTTCTTTATAGGAATTGTGAGCCTCAGCATACAGGTCCAGTAGCCTAGCAACTTCCTCAGCTGTAATCAGGGTTACCAGTATCTGATGAATGTTCGTATCTGATGGGGAAAGAGCTGTCAGGATCTCGGTCAGCAACCATGTAAGTCTCTAGAGATTCATAACTGTGATCAATCCTGAAAACACTATCCAAAAGTCGAACAAAAGAAGAGTGTACCTGTAACTGCTAAAAGTTCTGGCCAGGCTGTAAGGGTGGATACTAAAATCTTTCCTGTAAGAATTAAGTGTTTTTTGATATGCTTTAAGGATTGCCCTTCTTAGTTAGGTTATAATTACATATGGATATCCTGTGACAAAGTTGCATAGATATTCAAAGCTGCTTACACGAAATATCATTCCTAACCTGGTAGCCAAAGGTTGTCAGCAGGCCATTTCACAGACGGGTAGCGGTATTTTAAACCATGATAATGTAAGACGTTATGTCTTCCCCCTCTGTTGAAGGGAGAGTAAATTAGGTGTTGGAATATGTGCACTAGCTGCACGTTGTCATTACTCCTTCATCTATTGCGAGCTTGTTCGAGGGCTCGCGAATCCTTTTCTCTCTCCCTTAACTCATATTCTCTGTCCTTTGCCTCTTTGCTCAAGTTCCCTTTATTTAACTTGTTCCTACACGTACTCTAGTTCTTTCTTCACGATCAAGTCTATCACACTCCTTTTTGTCTTCTCCTCTCTCTCTTTTCTAAAACTGTTTTTTGGATATTCTCTTCCAATTCTCTCTTCTCTTTTTTCTCTGTCTGTTCCAAGTTCTCTTTCACTTTTTATCTCTCTTTCTCTTTCTAACTGTCTTTCTTGATTCTCTCTTCTCTTATTCTCTCTTCTCTCCTTATCTTTCTCTTTCGATTCTCTCTCTTCTCTTTCAAGTCTGTCCTGGTTCTTAGCACTAATGAATAAAAATGATTCTAAACTTTTCCCTGTTATCATAACTTACTTCCAGCATTCATCCCAAAAACTGGTATTCCTCCATGCTTGCATGAATAACCTTAAACTATCAGGGGAAATGATAACGGGTTATTAAAGAAAACGGAGGGGTCAATTCCTGCTCCGCTCAAAACTATATATAAAACCAGAGGGCTTGATCCCTGCTTCAGTTAAACATATGTGGTAATTAAAATTGAAGGGTTCTATGCCGGCTCTGAGCAAACAGTAAGTAGAATGGGGTTCACTTGACCAGTCCAATCTTTCTCACCAACAAATCTAGAGTGTCCTATTGACAGTTCCCTTGTTATAATAAAAGGGCTCATTTGAAACAAATTTGTCACTGAAAAAATCTCAGGTCCCTAGAGTCCTAATCTCCAAGTTGTTTCAAGTCACACAAAAAATAGATGGCGACATTACTAGTATTCCTGCCTTGACTTAAATAAATTGAGACTAATATTCACCAAATCTTTAATATACCTGTACTGTAGTCTACCATAGAGAATGATTACTCATGGCTGGTGGTAACCGTCTGTGGTATGCGGAGTTGAAGTTCCAATGGTAGATTCGAGATGGAGTTGAATCTTGATTCAGTCGAGTTGATCTGGAGGGTGCCACTTGTTAAGTTACTCAGCCCTGTAACAACTTCAGACAATATTACCAAGGTGGCCCCCCTCATCGGGAAAATTAATGAATAAAAAAGAAATAATAACAGACAAAAAAAAACATTTATTATAAGAAAATATAAATATAAAACACTTAAATTAAAATATTAATCCTCATTAAAGAAAATGAAAAAAAAAAAATATAAATATAATGAATTCAATGTAATTTAAAACTTGAGTGTCTGGTTTTGGGTGACACTGTGTTGTTGAAATCGTAGCCGTTGCTGGATGGGGAAAGGGGGGGTCGCAGGTTTTGGGTTTACAACCCCCCGGTTCATTCTTCACAGTATACCATGGTATTATACCCCGAGACAGGAAAGCGGGTTCTTTAAAACTGCAAGGAGAGGGGTTACGTCGCAATTTCATACAGGTGCACAGGTAAATTAAAAATCCAAAAAGGGGAAGTCTCGGGACGTTAGCCCATCTCCATCAGTTCTGGTTGTTTGGCGGTGCCCTCTCTGTCATCCAGTGGAAAGATAGACGGGTTCCCCACTTTTTAAAAGAAATCATCTCCATGAAAGTAAATCCCTAAAAGATGTGGTGATTATTACAACATCAACTTAGAGAAAAAACTGAAAGGACTAAGTTTATTTTTGGCCCAAAAGTGAAGCTTTAAACCCAATAAATCCTCTACAATACAAGGCAGGAATGTACTTACAGTAGTGCTGGGAGCTGTGGTCTAGTGATTCTGTTTGGACCGGAGCCCCACCGTCACCTTCGGGGGGGGGGGGGGGAAGGGGGGGAAAAGGGAAGGGGGCTAACTGACCCTACCTTTAAAAACAGCCGGCAGTAAAAAATATCACTTTCGGGGTGGGGGAAAAAAAGGGGGGAATAGGGGCTTGATTACCCTACCTTTAAAAAGTAGCTGCAATGAAACTGTTGTTACTATATTACTCCCTCTCTACTCCCATTTTTGAACTTTTCCCTACATAGCACAGTTAGGTAAGAGGTAGATGGGAAAAGAGGAAATGGCAAAAAAAAGTAAGAGGGAGGTGGGAAAAATGTATAAATAAGGGAGGGGAAGTCGGGTGAGATATAAGCCTATTGGGAGAAAGGGGGGCTAGTGCAAAGATAGTATTGGGGGGGTTTAAAAGGGTTGGAATGTTTTAAAAATGCAGTATTAGAAGTGGGGCAGAAATTTTGGTTATGGAGGGGGGGCAGGGGGAAAGAGGAGTGATTGGTGGAATGATAAGCAAAGGGGGTGATAAAAAAGAAAAGGTACTTATGGAGGTTTTCAAAGCAGAAGTGTTATAAGAAGGCAGGTAATTTGGGAGTAAAAAAAAGGTGAAGAAGTGGTGGAGAGTGCAAAAGGGTGTAAAAGAGGGGGAGGCACTGTCAAGAAAATTTTTAAAGAAAATTAGAAAAAATTTTGGAGTAGCTAAAAAAGTTAAGAAAGCCTAGGGAAAGTATGGATTTGTCAGTTAAAAAAGGTAGGGGAGTTAGTAGATGGGGGGAAAAGAGTATTAGGTAGATGGGGAGAACATTTTGAGGGAAATTTTAAATGTTGAGGAAAAAGGGAGGGGTAATTTCTGCATGGTAGGGAGGTATACCATTTCTAGGAGTGAAGAAGAGCAGAATGTAATGTGGAGGAGGTACGTGAGCATTACGAGAATGAAAGGGGGTAAAGCAGCTGGAATGATGGGGTCATGACAGAAAGTTAAAAGAGGGGGGGATATGTGTTGGAGTGGTTGGTACTTTTGTTTAAAAATGATAAAGAGGGGGAAAGGGACCTGGGTTGGGGAGAGCATGATAGCCCCTTTTATAAAGGGAAGGGGACAAGGATTGTAAAAATTATAGAGGAATAAGTTTACTAGTATACCCGGGAAAAATGTACGGTAGGGTTTTAAATTAAAAAATTAGAGGTAAGACAGAATATGGATTGCAGATAGCAAGGAGGTTTCGAGGGGGTAGGGGATTGTAGATCAAAGGTTTACATTGAAGCAATATGAAAGTATTTGTAAAGGGAGGGAGTTTTTTTTGCATTTATGTATTTAGAAAAGGCATATGTGAGTGGATAAGGGGCAAAAGTGGCGTGTTTCAAGACATGTATATGGAATAGGGGTGAGTTACTAAATTGTAAGATTTTTTGAGGGTGTGGGCTCATTAGAGTGTGTGAAGAGAGGGAGACTACTTCCCGGGAAAAATAGGTTTGAGGGATGTGTAAAGTCACCATGGTTGTTTTAAAATTTTATAGATGGGGTTTAAAAAGTAAAAGCTAGGGTGTTCGGGAGGGGGTGGGTTAAAAATTTGGGGAATCAAATTCAAAATGGGAATTGACACAGTTACTTTTCTGATGTACGTCTTTGGGGGATTTAAAGAAAAATTGCAAAGGTTAGTGGGAGTTTGGGAATGTGTGTAAAGTAGAAATTTGAAAGTGAAAATAGAAAAGAGTAAGGTGATGAGGGTATCAAATGATTTAGAAAAAGAAAAATTGGATATCTTTTTGGGGAGGGGGGTATGGAAAAAGTGAATGTTTTCAGATACTTGGGAGTTGAATGTGGGGATGGATTTATAAAGGGAGGGGTTAATCATAGAATTGATGGGAAAAAAAAGGTGAGTGGTGCTTTGAGGAAATTTGTGGATCAAAAAAGTTTCCATGGAGGCAAAAGGGAAATTATGAAGTATATTGTACCAACACTTTTATGGATTTTAACTTGGTGGTAAATGCAGCAGCGAGGAGACGGTTGGAGGCAGTGGAATGTTGTTAAGGGGAATGGTGGTGTAAATATTATGAGAAAATTGGAGTGTGGAAAATTTGGAAAAGGGGGGGGGGGAGTTAACCCTTTCAGGGGGCCAAGGCCCAAAAATTTAATCACCACCAGTGTCCCAAAAATTTTAAAAAAAAAAAAATTATTTTTCTTATGAAATCTTAAAAATTTTTTGTGAAGTAATAAAACAAAAATACGAAATTTTGGGGGAAAATTGAGAATTATGCTCTCGCGAATTTTGATGTGTCCCCGATATTTTCGAATCGGGATTTTGCCGACTTTGACTCCCCTTTTAGGGCCAATTACATTTTTCAACAACCAAATTTTAGCTTTTTCACTAGTATTACTTCTATTCTATCGTTTGAGCACAAAAATCGCCAGTAATGTTTTCAATACAAAATAAAGTGATCGGAAATTGTTAATTTGGCCAATTTAACCAAAGTTAAAAAATTTTCCCCAATTTCAAAATGGCTCCAAAATAAAACATGTAGGTATTTGGAACGAACTAACATTCCCTGTTTTTAGTTACATTTTGAGGCTTTACAAATAAATTCCCATTTTATTTTTTTTTCCCAAAAATAAAATTTTTTTTCACCCCAAAAAAATAGATTTCTTTTTGCAATACTTAAAAATTTGTAAAATACATACCATATTTGTGAATGTTTATTAGACCCACCAGCGACGGTATTAGATTGTGAGGTCGTTTTTTTACTCTTGAATATCGGAAAAATTTTTAAATTTGCTACTTTGAGCTCGTTTCAAGCCATTTCAGTGCAAAAAAAATCAAACATCTCTTTTTCTGTAATAGTTTTCCCATTCTATCAAATAAACCCAAAAATGAAATACAACTATAAAAAACATAAAAAAAAACCTGCAAGTCGCTGTTTTAATCGAAAAATCTATTTCAGTTTTTTTTTTCTCCCTTATACACATGTGCTGCAGGGTCGTTTTATGTGGTGCACAATCCACTAGAGTTTCTCTCATATCTAGGGCCCCAAATGTACCACTCACAGTTTTCAGAGTGACTGAGCTCTGGCTAGATTACGGGTTTGGACACTCACCGTAAAGCCGTAGATTAGGGACGGACCTGAAAGGGTTTAAAAAAAAGTATTTGTCAGAGGGAGAAGGGGGTTGTTGAGGTGGTTTTGGGGATTTAGGAGAATGGATCAAGTAGAATGACAGGAAAGCAAAAAACATAGGGGAAGGGAAGCGAGGTGGGGGGGTCCTCGAAAAGGGGTTTGGGGAGAGGGGGTAAAGGGTTTTGTGGGCGAGGGCTTGGACTTCCAGCAAGCATGCGGGGGCGTGTTTGATAAGAGTGAAAAGGAGACGAATGGGACTTGGGCCCGAGACTGTTGGAGTGTGAGAGGGTAAAATTTAGTGAAGGGGTTTAGGGGAAACCGGGTTTTTTTTCTATAGGCGGACTTGAGTCCCGGAAATGTGAAGTACAAAGCCTGCACTTTAAGAAGGGTTTGGGGTGTTTGGCAGTTTGGAGGGATATGTTGTGTATCTTTTTTAGTTATGCTTCAAAAGTTGTATTTTGAGCGCCCTGAAAAAAAAGTGATTATGTTGAGTGTGGGGGAAATGTTGAATGAGAATTTTTTGGGGGTGATTTTCAGGGCCCCAAATCTTGATAGGGAGTGCAGTAAACTTCTATGGGACGAAATTCGTAGGCATCTACATACGAAATGTTGTGCTAATGGGAGATTTCAACTATAGACAGATTGACTGGAGAAATTTTTGACAGGAAATTTAGAGTCGGGTTGACTTTCTTGATACAATCCAGGATTGTTTTTTTAAAACAGTTTTGTGACAGAGCAAACTAGGGGAAATACCTCCTTGACTTGGTTCTTGCCAGTAGGGAAACATTTAATTAATAATCTTGATTTAATGATGAGCTTGGGAAAAGTGATCACAAATCACTCAGTTTTAATATATCATGGAATTCCCCTAATAATGGCAATCAAGTCTCCGTCCCTGACTTTTGCTTGGCTGATTTCATAGGACTGAAAAATTACTTAGGTGGGGTGAACTGGAATGACCTGACTAAGGGTCAGGTAGGTGGTGATGGTTGCCGATATGAAAGCTTTCCAGGGCATAGTTCTAGCTGCTCAGTCAAATTTGTCCAAATAGGGAAATCAGATCAAACAAAAATGATCCTAAATGGATGAACAATAGATTTAAAATATCTGATTGGTCAAAAGAGAGGCATATATAGGCAAATCAAAAAAGGAGAGGGGCAATTAAGAAATCGATAAAATTCAGTTAAAGAGAGAAATAAAAAAGGGAATTAGAAAAGCAAAAAAAGATTATGAGGTAAAAGTTGCAAGAGAATCGAAGACTAACCCAAAAGGATTTCTTTCAGGTATACAGAAAATAAGATCAGGGACCCAAAATAGGCCACTCAAAAGTTCCTCGGGTCAGCTCACTGACAGTGATAAGGAAATGTGTAAAAATTTTTAACACATACTTCCTCTCAGTTTTTACACAGGAGGATACCAGCGATTTCCAGTAATGATAAATTATGTAGAACAGGACGATAATAAACTGTGTACGATTAGGGTCACAACTGACATGGTCCTTAGGCAAATAAAATAAATTAAAACCTAACAAATCCCAGGCCCTGAGAACTGTATGCAAGGGTTCTAAAGGAATGTAAAGATGAGCTTAGCACACCTTTGGCTAATCTTTTCAACATATCACTACAAACTGGCATGGTGCCAGATAAGTGGAAAATGGCAAATGTGAAAACCTTTTTTTCAAAACAGGTGACAGGCCCTTAGCTTCGAACTATAGACCAATAAGCCAACCCCCCAAAGTGGGAAAATTTTATGGAATCAATAATTGCCGAGGCAGTTCGTAGCCACCTTGAAAAGCATAAATTAATCAACGAATCTCAGCATGGTTTTACAAAGGGGCGTTCCTGCCTTATGAATTTTTAAACTTTTTTCACTAAGGTATTTGAGGAGGTAGATCATGGTAATGAATATGATATTGTGTATGTGACTTCAGTAAGGCTTTGACAGGGTCCCAATCAAGACTATTGAGGAAAATTAAAGCACATGGAATAGGAGAAATTTTTTCCTGGATAGAGGCATGGGTTTACAAATAGGCAGCAGAGAGTTTGCATAAATGGGGAGGGAAAACAGAGTGGGGAAGCGTCACAAGCGGTGTTCCACAGGGGTCAGTGTTGGGCCCCCTGCTGTTCACAATCTACATAAACGACATAGATGAGGGCATAAAGAGCGACATCGGCAAGTTTGCCGATGACACCAAAATAAGGCCGTCAAATTCATTCTGACGAGACATTGGAGCACTCCAGGAAGATTTGAATAGACTGATGCAGTGGTCGGAGAAGTGGCAGATGCAGTTTAATATAGACAAATGCAAAGTTCTAAATGTTGGACAGGACAATAACCATGCCACATATAAACTAAATAATGTAGATCTTAATATTATGGATTGCGAAAAAGATTTAGGAGTTCTGGTTAGCAGTAATCTGAAACCAAGACAACAGTGCATAAGTGTTCGCAATAAAGCTAATAGAATCCTTGGCTTCATATCAAGAAGCATAAATAATAGGAGTCCTCAGGTTGTTCTTCAACTCTATACATCCTTGGTTAGGCCTCATTTAGATTATGCTGCACAGTTTTGGTCACCGTATTACAGAATGGATATAAATTCTCTGGAAAATGTACAAAGGAGGATGACAAAGTTGATCCCATGTATCAGAAACCTTCCCTATGAGGATAGACTAAGGGCCCTGAGTCTGCACTCTCTAGAAAGACGTAGAATTAGGGGGGATATGATTGAGGTATATAAATGGAAGACAGGAATAAATAAAGGGGATGTAAATAGTGTGCTGAAAATATCTAGCCTAGACAGGACTCGCAGCAATGGTTTTAACCCTTTGACTGTCGCGGCCGTATATGTACGTTTGTGAGGTACCGTGTTTGACGTATATATACTCATAAATTCTAGCGGCTTCAAATCAGGCAGGAGAAAGCTAGTAGGCCCACATGTGAGAGAATGGGTCTGTGTGGTCAGTGTGCACCACATAAAAAAAAATCCTGGAGCACGCAGTGCATAATGAGAAAAAAAAAAAACTCCGACCGTTTTTTTTAATTAAAATGCCGACTTTGTGGTCTATTTTCGTATAGTATTTGTGGTTGTATTCTCGTTTTCATGGTCTCATTTGATAGAATGGAAACTATATTATAGAAATGAGGTGATTTTGATTAATTTTACTATAAAAAGAACCCGGAAATGGAGCACAAAGTACAGGAAATGTTTGATTTTTGCCGATGTTCAAAAGTAAAAAATGATGTCATTGTCCAATAAATGTCCAAATAGCCATTCTAATACGCAGTCATGAATGGGTTGATGTAATTTTTACAATTATTACAGTATTGCAGTAGTCTGCATAACAGTAAATCTTCTATTTTTTGTTTGAATAAAATTTCAAAATAAAAAGCAAGAGTAATATCACAGGGACCTGGAGACATGACTGATGAACAAAGAAAATCTTATTTTAGAGCCAGGAATGTCTGCATTGTTCATTCTGGACCTTATTTTGAAATTGTCGTATTTTTTAATTTTCGTGAAATTGGCCAAATTGCAAATTTCTGACCATGTTATTGGGTAGTTGAAATCGGTAAAATGGGCAGTTTCTTGTGCTCAATCGATAGAAAAAATAGAGTTTGAAGAAATAGTTATGAGTTTGGTTGACTGGAATAACGGAATTAGCCGAAAATAGGGCTCAAAGTGGGCGAAATTGCCGATTTTTAAATATCGCCGAAGTCGCTAACTTCGCGAGAGCGTAATTCCGTCAGTTTTCCATCAAATTTCGTTTTTTTGGTGTCTTTACAATCGGGAAAAGATTCTCTATCATTTCATAAGAAAAAATAATTTTGTTTTTTTTCGAATATTTTGCGACACCAGGAGCAACTTCAGGATTGGGCCCTTCGACAGTCAAAGGGTTAAGTTGGAAAAATTCAGATTCAGGAAGGATATAGGAAAGTACTGGTTTGGTAATAGAGTTGTGGATGAGTGGAACAAACTCCCGTGTACAGTTATAGAGGCCAGAACGTTGTGTAGCTTTAAAAATAGGTTGGATAAATACATGAGTGGATGTGGGTGGGTGTGAGTTGGACCTGATAGCTTGTGCTACCAGGTCGGTTGCCATGTTCCTCCCTTAAGTCAATGTGACCTGACCTGACTAGGTTGGGTGCATTGGCTTAAGCCGGTAGGAGACTTGGACCTGCCTCGCATGGGCCAGTAGGCCTTCTGCAGTGTTCCTTCGTTCTTATGTTCTTATGATGAAAGTATTTTCTTTTTGGGGATTTTCTTTCTTTTTTGGGTCACCCTGCCTCAGTGGAAGATGGCCGACTTGTTGAAAAAAAAAAAAACTCTGAGGCACATTAAATATCGTATATTAACCCTTTGACTGTCGCAACCCCAAATCCTGAAGTCTCTCCTGATGTTGAAGAATTAAAAAGAAAAAAAAAAAATTTCAAGCCCCAAAAAATTTTTGCAATCAGTACTTACCAAGATATAGAGGCGTAAAGTTGGCAAAAAATGAGCCGCGTATGGCAAAAGTGGCAAATGCCGCTCGCCCAGTAAACTTTGGTTTACTTGCATTCGAAGGTTTCTTGTTTTTTTTTTCACTATTTTATTTTTTCACATAACTTATGTGGCCTGTGAGATCAAATTATGGTTCTATGTTCGTATATACATTTGTTGAATGTAACACAATTATAGCAAAAACACTAGTATCAACATATTGTTTACAAACTTTTTTTTAACAAGTCGGCAGTCTCCCACCGAGGCAGGGTGACCCAAAAAGAAAATCCCCAAAAAGAAAATACTTTCATCATCATTCAACACTTTCACCTCACTCACACATAATAACTGTTTTTGCAGAGGTGCTCAGAACGCAACAGTTTAGAAGCATATACATATAAAGATACACAACATATCCCTCCAAACTGCTAATATCCCGAACCCCTCCTTTAGAGTGCAGGCATTGTACTTCCCATTTCCAGGACTCAAGTCCGGCTATATAAAAACAACTGGTTTCCCAGAATCCCTTCACTAAATATTACCCTGCTCACACTCCAACAGATCGTCAGGTCCCAAATACCATTCGTCTCCATTCACTCCTATCGAACACGCTCATGCACGCCTGCTGGAAGTCCAAGCCCCTCGCCCACAAAACCTTCCTTCCAACCTTTTCGAGGACGACCCCCTACCCCGCCTTCTTTCCCCTACAGATTTATACGCTCTCCATGTCATTCTACTTGGATCCATTCTTTCTAAATGACCAAACCACCTCAACAACCCCTCTTCAGCCCAATGACTAATACTTTTATCAACTCCACACCTTCTAATTTCCACACTCCGAATTTTCTGCATAATATTTACACCACACATTGCCCTTAGACAGGACATCTCCACTGCCTCCAACCGCCTCCTCGCTGCTGCATTCACAATCCAAGCTTCACACCCATATAAGAGTGTTCGTACTACTATACATTCATACATTCCTTTCTTTGCCTCCATAGAAAACATTTTTTGTCTCCACATATACCTCAACGCACCACTCGCCTTGTTTCCTTCATCAATTCTATGATTAACCTCATCCTTCATAAATCCATTGACCGACACGTCAACTCCCAAGTATCTGAAAACATTCACTCCTTCCATACTCCTCCCCAATTTGATATCCAATTTTTCTTTATCTAAATCATTTGATACCTTCATCACCTTACTCTTTTCTATGTTCACTTTCAACTTTCTACCTTTACACACACTCCCAAACTCATCCACTAACCTTTCCAATTTTTCTTTAGAATCTCCCATAAGCATAGTCCCATAAGCACAGTATCATCAGCAAAAAGCGACTATGTCACTTCCCATTTTGTATTTGATTCCCCATAATTTAATCCCACCCCTCTCCCAAACACCCTAGCATTTACTTCTTTTACAACCCCATCTATAAATATATTAAACAACCATGGTGACATCACACAAACCTGTCTAAGACCTACTTTTACCGGGAAGTAGTCTCCCTCTCTTCTACACACTCTAACCTGAGCCTCTCTATGCTCATAAAAGCTCTTTGCAGCATTTAGTAACTTACCACATGTTACGGCCCCCTGCCAAACTAGCGGTTAAATAGTTAACCTGCCGGCCGGCAGTACCACTGGGTAAGTCATCAAACCCATTGTGGGGACTGCTGAGCCGGCCTTAGAGCATTAAGTACCTGAACTCCTCAGGGTACGCATCTAAGCAGTAGGTACCTGAACACCTAATCGTACCTGTCTACTGGCGTTAGAAGAACCGCTCACCGCAGCTCACTGAGTCTGTTGGCCTCAGTTACTTGACGGCCGCATTCAGTGAGCTTGCAGTATGGTGTTCAGCTAGCGGTGTGTCAACCGGCTTGGAGAGTATTTACTGGACTACCGGTGATGTCTGTGGACTCACCGCCTACGCTTGTCAACTGTGGGCCGGAGTCATCTGATGCTGTTTAGTGGGACATTACATGGAGAAAAGGTTGGAGTGTTACACTGAACTGGGCCAGGACCGTAGTGTGACACTTAGGGACGTATGATGGACTGGAACACTGAGATATGCTACAGGACCGTAGTGGAACACTGAGACGAAAAGGGTGTCGTGTGACACTGAAGATGGCCTGGTTGTAGTGTACATTGAATAGTGTCATGTGACTGGCCTCGACAAAGACGCTATGCGGGTAGTGTGACGCAGAGACAAGGGTGTCAAGTGTGACACGGTTGCGAAAGTGTGTGTATTACACGGAGAAAAGGGTGTCAAGTGACACGGTGGAGAAAGAGCGTCACAACTCGGATAAGTGTCGTGAGAAATGCAGTTGATTGTAATTTATTATTTTAAATGTTACTTAATTTATTATTTTAGCATAGATATATATATATAGTGACACAGTAGTGTCAAGAGAGTTGTACCCTGTGTAGGGTCATGAATTATTATTTATTATTTTAGTAAAATTATAATTTATTATTGTAACATGTATATATTATCAGATGTTAGTTCAAATACCTCTAGACCAAAGATCGTTGATTTTTATATTATATTAAAGATTAATTTATTTTAATGTGTGTATTTATGTATCCCGACCTCTATATTACAAAAAAAGTATTTTTTAAAGATGGTAAGTTTTACTTCTTTTGTAATAAAGAGGTCGGGATACATAAATACACACATTAAAATAAATAAATCTTTAATATAATATAAAAATCAACGATCTTTGGTCTAGAGGTATTTGAACTAACATCTGATAATACATGTATATACATGTTACAATAATAAATTATAATTAGCATTTTACTAAAATAAAATAATTCATGACCCTACACAGGGTACAACTCTCTTGACACTACTGTGTCACTATATATATATCTCTATGCTAAAATAATAAATTAAGTAACATTTAAAATAATAAAGTACAATCAACTGCGTTTCTCAGGACACTTATCCGAGTTGTGACGCTCTTTCTCCACCGTGTCACTTGACACCCTTTTCTCCGTGTAATACACACACTTTCGCAACCGTGTCACACTTGACACCCTTGTCTCTGCGTCACACTACCCGCATAGCGTCTTTGTTGAGGCCAGTCACATGACACTATTCAATGTACACTACAACCAGGCCATCTTCAGTGTCACACGACACCCTTTTCATCTCAGTGTTCCACTACGGTCCTGTAGCATATCTCAGTGTTCCACTCCATCATACGTCCCTAAGTGTCACACTACGGTCCTGGCCCAGTTCAGTGTAACACTCCAACCTTTTCTTCATGTAATGTCCCACTAAACAGCATCAGATGACTCCGGCCCACAGTTGACAAGCGTAGGCGGTGAGTCCACAGACATCACCGGTAGTCCAGTAAATACTCTCCAAAGCCGGTTGACACACCGCTAGCCGAACACCATGCTGCAAGCTCACTGAATGCGGCCATCAATCAACTGAGGCCAACAGACTCAGTGAGCTGCGGTGAGCGGTTCTTCTAACGCCAGTAGATGGGTACGATTAGGTGTTCAGGTACCTACTGCGTAGATGCGTACCGTGAGGAGTTCAGGTACTTAATGCTCTAAGGCCGGCTCAGCAGTCCCCACAATGGGTTTGATGACTTACCCAGTGGTACTGCCGGCCGGCAGGTTAACTATTTAACCGCTAGTTTGGCAGGGGGCCGTAACACCACCTATTCCATATACTTGCAACACCTGCCACATTGTTCCCCTATCCACTCTATCATATGCCTTTTCTAAATCCATAAATGCAATAAAAACTTCCCTATGTTTATCTAAATATTGTTCACATATATGCTTCAATGTAAACACTTGATCTACACATCCCTTACCCACTCTGAAACCTCCTTGCTCATCCGCAATCCTACATTCTGTCTTACCTCTAATTCTTTCAATTATAGCCCTACCTTACACTTTTCCTGGTATACTCAGTAAACTTATTCCTCTATAATTTTTACAATCTCTTTTGTCCCCTTTCCCTTTATATAAAGGGACTTTATATGCTCTCTGCCAATCCCTAGGTACCTTCCCCTCTTTCATACATTTATTAAACAAAAATACCAACCACTCCAACACAATATCCCCCCCTACTTTTAACATTTCTGTCATGGTCCCATCAGTTACAGCTGCTTTACCCCCTTTCATTCTGCGTAATGCCTCACGCACCTCTCCCACACTCACACCCTGTTCTTCACTCCTAAAAGATGGTATACCTCCCTGGCCAATGCATGAAATTACCGCTTCCCTTTCTTCGTCGACATTTAAAAGTTCCTCAAAATTTTCTCGCCATCTACCCAAAACCTCCATCTCCCCATGTACTAACTCCCTACTCTGTTTTTAACTGACAAATACATTCATTCTCTAGGCTTTCTTAACTTGTTTAACTCCAAAATTTTTTCTTATTTTCATTAAAATTTCTTGACAGTGCCTCTCCCACTCTATCATCTGCTCTCCTTTTGCACTCTCTCACCACTCTATTCACCTTTCTTTTACTCTCCATATACTCTACTCTTCTTATAACACTTCTGCTTTGTAAAAACCTCTCATAAGCTAACTTTTTCTCTTTTATCACACCCTTTACTTCATCATTCCACCAATCACTCCTCTTCTCCTGCCCCCACTCTCCTATAACCACAAATTTCTGCCCCACATTCTAATACTGCATTTTTAAAACTATTCCAACCCTCTTCAACTCCCCCGCACTACTCATACTTACACCAGCCCACCTTTCTGCCAATAGGTGCTTATATCTCACCCGAACTTCCTCCTCCCTTAGTTTATATACTTTCACCTCTTTCTTGCTTGTTGCTGCCATTTTCCTCTTTTACCATCTACCTCTTACTCTAACTGTAGCTACAACTAAATAATGATCAGATATGTCAGTTGCCCCTCTATAAACGTGTACATCCTGGAGCCTACCCATCAACCTTTTATCCACCAATACATAATCTAACAAACTACTTTCATTAAGTGCTATATCATGTATATTTATTTATCCTCTTCTTCATAAAATATGTATTACTACTAAACCTCTTTCTACACATAGCTCAATTAAAGTCTCCCCATTTTCATTTACCCCTGGCACCCCAAATTTTCCTGCTACTCCCTCCACAACATTTTTGCCCACTTTAGCATTGAAATCCCCAACCACCATTACTCTCACACTTGGTTCAAAACTCCCCATGCATTCACTCAACATTTCCCAAAATCTCTCTCTCTCCTCTACACTTCTCTCTTCTCCAGGTGCATATACACTTACTATAACCCACTTTTCACTTTCAAACTTTATTTTACTCCACATAATCCTTGCATTAATACATTTATAGTCCCTCTTTTCCTGCCATAGCTTATCCTTCAACATTATTGCTACTCCTTCTTTAGCTCTAACTAATCCCAGTTATTCCTCTCCACTGAAACTCTCCTACCCCCTTCATCTTTGTTTCACTTAAAGCCAGGACATCCAGCTGCTTCTCATTCATAACATCACAATCATCTCTTTCTTATCATTTGCACAACATCCACGCACATTCAGACTTCCCACTTTGACAATTTTCTTCTTATTCTTTTTAGTAATTATTACAGGAAAAGGGTTACTAGCCCATTGTTCCCTGCATTTTAGTTGACTTTTACAACATGCATTGCTTACGGAGGAAAGATTCTTAATCCAGTTCCCCATGGATATAAAAGGAAAAGTAATAAGACCAAGAACTATTAAGATAAAATCAAAGAAAACTCAGATGAGTGTGTATAAATAAACATGTACATGTATGTGTAGTGTGACCTAAGTGTAAGTAGAAGTAGCCAAACGTACCTGATATCTTTCATGTTTATGAGACAGAAAAAAGACACCAGCAATCCTACCATCATGTAAAACAATTACAGGTTTCCGTTTTACACTCATTTGGCAGGACGGTAGTACCTCCCTGGGCGGTTGCTGTCTACCAATCTATATTTAAGCTAGGGAAGTGACCTAGAGTCCTTATGGAGGGGGATTTCCCTTCCAAACAATAACCTCTTCGCTCTCTCCTACTCCCTGTCTTCCATTCATCAGCAACAGCCTTCAATAAAGGTAACTGTCATGTTGAATGTTCATTCTTTTGTGCATGTAAATCTATCTTTAAGGTAAAAAAAGAATTGTTGTTGATACTTCCGGGTGTCTGGAACGAATTAATTGGATTTACGTTATTTCTTATGGGGAAAATGGATTCGAAAATCGTCAATTTTGGTAATAGTCACACTTCCAGGAACGGATTAATTATGAAAAACGAGGGACAACTGTATTGATTTCCAAGCTGTTGAAAGCAGTTCGAGTTGTGACAATGAGGGGGAATATTCTCCACTATGCTGCACAACGCAGCATACGTTCTGGTAGTGTGCTATATGCCATTTCAAGGGGAAGTAGTAAATCTCGGAATACATCCTGTAACCCTACACATACTGATAGTGAAGATGACAATATTGTTACACTGAGGATGGATAATGTGCGTGGGGCAGCAGGTGGTGGTGTTGGCAGTGTCATGTGGCACCAGCAGCAGGCCATGCTGCTACCTATGCTAACTCAGCACAGCCACAACAAAGGCCGCCCTCAATCACCCCCACGATCCCTCAACCTGCACAACCACAACCACCTGTCAGTATCCAGTACCCATTAGCAGACCGCATCTGGGATTGGTAGGAAGGTGCCAGTTTTGTTCCCAATCCCCATCAGTTTGATGAAACACATTGTTCCCAAGTGTACACTATGGCCGTGTACACTTGGGAACAATGCCACTGAACTGGAATACTTTCAGTTATTCTTCGATGAACCCTGCTGTCCATTATTGTCAAGCAAAGTAACACATACTTCAAATACACCATGGCAAACACAGTTGTTTCACAAAGATCACGCCTACACAAGTGGAAGGACACAACTTTGGCAGAGATGTATCTGTTCTTTGCCACAATAATGCTTATGCCACGTGTGTATAAGCACACTGTCACCACATACTGGTTGACAGACGCCTGATTTCAACCCCAGGTTTAAGTGATATAATACCGGTGAATCGATTTCTGCTACTGTTACATATGCCACACTTCTCAGACAAAACAAGGCCTGACAGAAACAACAGGTTATAATAAGATCAGGAATGTGTTCATGTACCTGAAACAAAAGTGTTGTATGTATTTTTATCTCTTCAGGAAGCTTGTTATTGATGTGTCTTTGATTTTTTGTTCAAAGGCAGATTGTCATTCAAGCAGTGTATACCAAACAAGAGGAAATGCTTTGGTATAAAGTTATTTGTACTGTGTGATTGCAAAAGTGGTCTGGTTTTGAATATAATTGTGTATACTGGCAGTATTACATTGCAAGATACCAGGAAGTTATTGGGTATCTCTGGTGATGTGGTTAGAACAATGATGGAACCATATCTTGGTAAGGGGCATGTATTATACTGATAACTTGTACACAAGCCCCTTACTCAGTGATATCTTGCGAGTGAACATGACAGATGTGTGTGGCACAGTGCGTGGAAATTGTAAGCATATGCATAGGTTCGATGCATTCACTCATACAGGTGAGGTGCAGGTGTTTGCTACCTATGACATCATGGCATTTCAGTGACATGACAAACTTGATGTCACATTGTTGACATCAGTTCACTGAAACGAAATGACAGACAGTGACAGGCAGAATAGAGAGACCAATGAACCCATTGTAAAACCTGCTGCTGTGATGGAATACAACCTCAATATTCACTTAGTGGACAAGTGTGACATACAGACTGGGTTTGCTGATTGGATTTGCAAGAGTTGTAAGTGGTACATAAAAACTTTCCATCTTGTTGACATTTCCATGCTGAATACTTATAACATGTATAAGTTGAAGACCAACAACAAACCATAATATGGTGAATTTTGTTTGTCAGTCATCAGACAAATAATATTCAAGTACCAAGGAACAACACTTGCAATAGACCAGTGCCCATGAAATTATCAACACATGCTCTCTCGTCTGAGGCCTGGTGATCACTACCCCATTCCACTGCCTCCTACTACTTTCAAGAAAACTGCTCAGAAGAGGTGTTATGTCTGTGCACATACCACAAAACGCCCACAAAAATGCAGAGGCTCTCGTTTTATGTGTGAGGAGTGTAAAATACCACCATGCATATACCCATGTTTCAAAGAATTCCACAAGCTGCAGCAGGTCTAGGAAACTGTCTAGTGACTGTACATTTGTATATACAGTGGAACCTTGGCTTACGAATGCCCCACGTTGCGAATTTTTCCAGATACGAACAGTCACTCGATCAATTTTTTGCTTCTGGATATGAACGAAATTTCAGGATGCGAACTTCCCCCTCAAGGGAGGTTCCTTGGTGAGGGGCTCTTGATCAAGGGAACTGGATCTGTGCTCCACTTCCCTAAATTAATAATAATAATATAATTATTACAAATGTACAGCAGGCCTGTTGGCCCATACTAGGCAGGTTCTTGACAATCTATCCCACTAAAAGAATATTTGTCCAACTCAATTTTCAATGCTACCCAAGCAATAAGCTTAGAAAATTTTATTTACTCGTGTGCAGGTCCCACTCACATCCAACTCCTCTCACTCGTATATTTATCCAACAGAAGTCTGAAACTACCCAAGGTTTCAGCCTCAATAACCGTACTAGGCAGATTGTTCCACTCATCAACATAAGAACATAAGAAAGGAGGAACACTGCAGCAGGTCTGTTGGCCCATACTAGGCAGGTCCTTCACAGATCCAGCCCACTAACAGAATAAACGTACCCAAGCAATAAGTGTTGACAATTCTATTTACTCATCTTGATTGTGTGCTAATGGAGTTATAGGAAGCTGACATCCAAGAAATGCTGATCACTGACAATGATGTACCTGTTGTGCATTCTTTGGGTGATCGTGAAATTAGATAAATTGTGATAAATAAATAAGCCGTAGAGTTGATATTAGCATCATATTGAAGTATTTTGTCCTGCCTCCTAAGAGCAGGAATTCTGCTGGATCAGATTAATTCCATTTCAATTAATTTAAATGAGGAAAATTGACTCAGCATACGAACAAATCGGGATACTAATGAGGTCATGGAACGGATTAAATTCGTTAGCCGAGGTTCCACTGTATGTATATTGTAGAACAATAGTAATAAAAAAAATTTTTATTGTTGGTTTGTGTAAACAAGTTTTGTAAACAATATAATGATAAAAATGTTTGTGCAGTTATTGTGTTGCATACAATGAGTGTATAGTATATGTACATTGCACCTTACTTTGGTCTCACATGCCACATAAGATACCTGAAAAAAATATTGAAAAAGACAAGAAACCTTTGAATGGGAGTAAATATAAAAATACCGGGTGACCGGCATTTGCCACTGTTGCCATATAAGGCTCATTTTCTGCCAACTTTATGCCTCTATATCTTGGAAAGTACTGAATGCAATTTTTTTTTTTTTTTTTGGGGGGGGGGGGGGCTTAAAACAATCAACAAATTAATCTTAACATTTTGGTAAGAAAAAAATACTTTGTTTTTTTTTTCGAATATTTTGCGACATATAGACGCTTCAGGATTTGGGGTTGTGACAGTTAAAGGGTTAAGTTGAGAATTAATTACACTGAACTATCGATTTATTGGATTAATGGAGGGGAAAGGATGTCTGTTCAAGCAGATTAGCCATTAAATCTGAAAGATTATTTTCCACGACTGTTACAGTAATGGACAATACTGCATTAAATTAATTTTTTCCGTTGAATCCAGAATTGTCCATAATGATGATGGACAATTTTGATTTAACTGACTTTGCTAAATCGAAAATTAATATACCCAGTGGACTGTAAGATTAAGTAACACTTATAGATTTAACGGACTTTGTTGTTTTCGAATATAGTCTGGCTGCAGATTTTGCCATTAACCCTTAAACTGTCCAAACGTAGATCTACGTTTTTTCAACATTTGAAAGTACTATGTAAAAAAACGTAGAGCTTTTTTTTGTTTTTTCCATTTGAAAACGTGTAAAAAAAACTTTGATCTACGTTTTTTTGTTATATTTGAAAATATGTAAAAAAAAAACATAGATCTACTTTTGGAGCACTACACATGTGAACATAGATCTGTTTGGACAGTTTACGGGTTAAATACAAAATTCATTAAACTGAGGTTTTTCTATGTAGGATTTAATTCAATATGCACTCATAGAATTTCCTATATCCAACTCATTTTAGCATGATTTATAATATTTTTTTCAAATGAATGTCAGTATTAACCAAATTAGAGTAATATTTATATGGACCCAATTTAACTTGTTTCTTGTTGAGTATATGTAACCATTCATTTATACAGTATGGGAACTTTCGGCCTGGGGTTCAGTCCCTCCCTTACAGTACTAAGGAGCTATTATGTAGCAGCACTTTAAGTCCACCAATTTATTTCTCAGTAAATGGTACCAATTTTGGGGATATTTTTTTTTTTATGTTTTTTTTCATAATGGTACCATAAAATATTAAACATATTATGCATTCAAGTGGCTTTGGCATGCTGCATTTTACTGTATTCTTTTGTACTTCACTGTATCATGTTCAGATTAATAAATAAATAAATCAGCAAGCAGGATGGATCAATATATGCCGAGCAATGGATGTGTCTGTCGGCTGGATGCTCTTTTCCTCATACGTTGTTTTCTTATAATCCTTATTGGTATTAATAATTATACAGATGCTGCTGAGGAGGTAAGCAAGATAGAGCTTAAGGAGAAAGCAAGGAAAGAGCTTGAAGACTGGTATAAGCAGCATGAAGAACAGGTTGCTAAAACACGACAGGCCAACAGGTTAGTCCAAGTAATTTTTTAAAGCCAGTAGGTAAATATGGCACAATTATCTTAATTCAATATACCTAGTACAGGGCAACACAAATAGACTGTACTTCTTACATTGAAATACCACTATTTCATACACCTAACCTCCACCACGCTTAAGTTGTTACCTGTAACTGTACTTAATTTAACAATGTCCACTCCATCATACTTTGGGAAACCTGTTCATAGGTGGCAGGCATAAGACGAATTTGAAGTCGATGCATGAAACACCCTCCAGTCCACCATACAGTGATACGTGATGAAGTAAACATGCATAATTTTATTCTATATTTGCATGGACTTCTAACATAATGGTATCTTTTCATTTCCTGTAATTCAACCATTGACAGGCATGTAAGTGACTTATAAGAAACATGTGATATAATCCCTTGCTTTTGTGTCCAGTTTTTTATAATTGTAATGCTAACAAATTCTTCTATTGTACATGATGCTTCAGTCATCTTCAATACTGATATCAAATCTGCTGGAAGATGAAACTCTATGGTTTCCATGCTTCGTACCACTGATGAATATTCTCTACTTGTCTCGTCTTCATAGTAAATTGTTAGTTTTTTAACTTGCTTGTACATATGTTTCAGAAAGCTCTGTGCTGCTGCACATTCCTGACC
Organism: Cherax quadricarinatus; assembly: GCF_026875155.1. Taxonomy (NCBI): domain Eukaryota; kingdom Metazoa; phylum Arthropoda; class Malacostraca; order Decapoda; family Parastacidae; genus Cherax; species Cherax quadricarinatus. Next base: position 36,500,360 of record NC_069447.1, read on the forward strand.
TTAGGTTCATTAAAACTGTTAGATTAGGTTACATGAATTTACTGTTAAATAGCTTGTATGTGCTGTCATATAAAGCAATGCCACTTAAGGCAATTTTGTATAAATGTATTGAAAAAAGTTTATCCAGAATTTCATAGCATGGGAAAAAAACCTTGTTAGTACACTTTCTAAAATATGAAAGCATCATGGGTAAAGCCTAGATACTATGTGTCATGAAGTTGTTTCCTTCTGATCCCAAGCTGGGTCTTAAAGTCCAGTGTTTTGAGAAGTATAGCTACTCCACTGTCATTTCTGTTACCCACAGTTACTTTCTGGGAGCATCTAGTGCCTTACACACATGACTGTGTTAGAAGATTGCAGATAACTTTTTTTTTTAACTCTGACAAGGACTGAAACGTGAAGGTTTTGAGGATACACACAAAGATGGTGTGGGGAATGTTTTTCTGGCACTCATTACACCCCATAATATCAATTGAACATCAGTGTTTACCTCCAGCAGAATAAAGCACATGTCTTCTCAAGCTGGTTCCATGAACATGATAATGAATTCACTGTACTCCAGTGGCCTCCACAGTCACCAGCTCTCGGTCCAATACAGCACTTATGGGACGTGGTGGAATGAGATACTTGCAGCATTAATGTGTAACCAACAGATCTGCAGCAACTTCTTTGTCAACTTGGACCAGTATCTCTTAAGAAATTCCAAACACCTTGTTGAATCTATGCCACGAAGAATTCAGGCTGTGTGTACATAATCCTTTGATTGTTTTGGTCACATATATTTATATGTCTTACGAGCCAATGTGTTTGATGTATTAATACGCCAAAATTCTAGCGGCTTCAAATCAAGCAGGAGAAAGCTGGTACGCCCACATGTGAGAGAATAGGTCTCAATGGTCAGTGTGCGGACTATAAAAAAATCAGGGAGCCGGTGGTGCATTGTGGGAATGCTATTTCAGTAGTCATTGTTCAGCATGCCTAGCGGAAAGAAATATATGACTCCGGTGATTCTGGGACTCTTCTCTTCCTAAGTGATCACTCTACCACAGATGGAAGTGTCGGTAAAGATGAATTTCATGTTTTTGAGGAGTTTGTGACCGAAAGCAATGCTCAGGATACCAGAAGAAAGAAAGAGGAAGAAGCAAAGAGAAAGAAAGAGGAAGAAGCAAAGAGAAAGAAAGAAAGAATGGTAGGTAGTTACGAAGGAGATGGGCAGGAAGGCATGGGACCGCATGGGTGTTGACAGGCAGTAATGTCATTTTGACAGCTGCTGGACCCTGACTCAGCACATTTAGGAGCGTACGCACACACGACATGCACACGACACACGCACACGACACACGCACACGACACACGCACACACACGCACACGACACACGCACACACACGCACACGCACACGACACACGCACACGACACACGCACACGACACATGCACACGACACGCACATGACACATGCACACGACACGCACATGACACACATGCACACGACACACATGCACACGACACATGCACACGACACACATGCACACGACACACATGCACACGACACACACGACACGCACACGACACACATGCACACTACACACACGACACACACACACACGACACACACACAACACACGACACACACACGACACACACACACACACACACACACCACACACACACACACACACACACACACACACGACACACACCACACACACACGACACACACACACACACGCACACACACACACACGACACACACACAACACGACACACACACACACACGACAAAACACACACACACACCACACGACACGCACACACACACGACACGCACACACCGACATGCACACACGCGACATGCACACACATAACCCCACACATGACACACACACACGCCCCACACACACGACACACACACGACACACACACGACACACACACACGACACACACACTCGACACACACACACGACACCAAAAAACGACACACACGACACACACACACGACACACACAAAACGACAACACACACACGACACACACACGACACACACACATGACACACACACACGACACACACACACGACACCCACACACCGACACACACACACACACACACACACACACACACACACACAACCCCACACACACACACACACGACACACACACCACACACAACACACCACACACACACACCCCACACACACCCACAAAACACACACCACACACACACACAGGACACACACACCCCACCACCCCACCACACACACACACAGGACACACATACACAGGACACACATACACAGGGCACCCCACACGAGACACGACACACCCCACACGACATACACACCACACAAAGGACACACACACAGGACCACATACACAGGACACACATACACAGGGCACACAGACGACACAGGACACACACAGGCACACATACACAGGACACACGTGCGACATACACACACACGCGACATACACGCGACACACACACACGGCACACCACAGGGCACACACACAGGGCACACACACACGGGCACACGACACACACACACGACACACACACGAACACAACACACACACCCCAAAACGACACACCACACACGACACACACACACGACACACACACACACCACCCCACACACCCACAAAACCACACACACCCCACACACCACACACAACCCACACACCACCACCACACCCCACACACACACCACACACAACCACACCACACCCCCCAACCACACCACACACACACACACACACACACCCCCACACACACACTCCACAACACAAAACCCCACACACACCCACACACACCACACCACACACACACCACACCACACACCACACACAACAACCACACACACCACACACAACCACACACACCACACACCCACACACACACACACACACACCACACTCACACACTCAACACACCACACTACACACACACACACATCCACACACACCACCCACTCACACACACAACCACACATCACTACCACAAACACCACACACACCCACAACCACACCACACACACACCATCAACAAGCACACACCTACACACAACAACCCACACCACTCACACACCACACATCACACAAACTCACACACACTCACACCACACCACCACACACAACCACACACCAACACACCACACTACACACCACCAACACACAACACAACACACCACACACACACCACACTCACACACCCACCTCACACCACACCACACACCCCCCCCCCCCCACACCCCCACACACACCCCCCCACAACACACAACCCCACACACCCCCACCACCCCCCCACCCCCCCCACACACACCCCACACACCCCACCCACCCCCCCACACACCCCCCCACACCCCCCACCCCCCACCCACACCCCCCACACACCCCCACAACACCACACACACCACACCCCCACCACAAAACACCACACACACCACACACACCACACACACACACACCCCACACACCCCACGACACACACATACCACAACACCACACACACCACACACAACCACACACACCACACACATCACACACACCCAAAACCCCCAAGCACTACCCCAAAACCACCAAGCACTACCACCAAAACCCCCAAGCACTACCACCAAAACCAAACCCAAACACTACCACCAAAACCACCAAGCTCTACCACCAAGCACTACCCCCACCAAAGCCAAGCACTACCACCAAAATCACCAAGCACTACCACCAAAACCAACCAGCACTACCACCAAAACCCCCAAGCACTTTCCCCCGAAACCGCCAAGCCCCTACCAACTAAAACCCCCAAACACCACCACCAAAACCACCAAGCACTCCACCAAAACTACCAAGCAATACCCAAAACCACCAACTCTACCCCCAAAACCACCAAGCACTACCACCAAACCACCAAGCACTACCACCAAAACCACCAAGCACTACCACCGAAACCGCCAAGCACTACCCCTAAAAAACCCCCAAGCACCACCACCAAAACCACCAAGCACTACCACCAAAAACTACCAAGCAATACACCAAAACCACCAAGCTCTACCACCAAAACACCAAGCACTACCACCACCACGCCAAGCACTACCACCAAAACCACCAAGCACTACCACCAAACCACCAAGCACTACCACCAAAACCACCAAGCACTACCACCAAAACCACCAAGCACTACACCAAAACCACCAAGCACTACCACCAAAACCACCAAGCACTACCACCCAAAAACCCCCAAGCACTACAACCACCACTGCAAGCACTACCACCCAAAACCACCAAGCATACCCCCAAAACCACCAAGCACTACCACCAAAAACCCCCAAGCACTACCACCAAAACCACCAAGCACTACCACCGAAACCGCCAAGCACTACCACTAAAACCACCAAGCACCACCACCAAAACCCCAAGCACTACCACCAAAACTACCAAATACCACCAAAACCACCAAGCTCTACCACCCAAAAACCCCCAAGCACTACCACCAAAACCCCCAAGCACTACCACCAAAACCACCAAGCACTACCACCGAAACCGCCAAGCACTACCACTAAAACCACCAGCACTACTGCCAAAACCACCAAGCACTACCACCACCAAGCACTACCACCAAAACTGAAAGCACTACCGCCAAAACCCCCAAGCATCAAACCCAAAAATACCAAGCACTACCACCAAAACACCAAGCACTACCAACCAAAACCACCAAGCACTACCACCAAAACCACCAAGCACTACACCAAAACCACCAAGCACTACCACCACCACCGCCAAGCACTACCACCAAAACCACCAAGCACTACCGCCAAAACCACCAAGCACTACCACCAAAACCACCAAGCACTACCACCAAAACCACCAAGCACTACCACCAAAACCACCAAGCACTACCCCCAAAACTACCAAGCACTACCCCAAAACTACCAAGCACTACCACCAAAACTACCAAGCACTACCACCAAAACCACCAAGCACTACTGCCAAAACCACCAAGCACTACCACCAAAACCACCAAGCACTTCTGCCAAAACCACCAAGCACTACCACCAAAACTACCAAGCACTACCACCAAAATAACCAAGCACTACCGCCAAAACCACCAAGCACTACCGCCAAAACCACCAAGCACTACCACCAAAACCGCCAAGCAGTAACCACCAAAACCGCCAAGCACAACCACCAAAACCGCCAAGCAGTACCACCAAAACCGCCAAGCAGTACCACCAAAACCACCAAGCACTACCACCAAAAAACCCCAAGCACTTCTGCCAAAACCACCAAACACTACCACCAAAACCACCAAGCACTAAATGCCAAAACCCCAAGCACTACCACCAAAACCACAAGCAGTACCACCAAAACCACCAAAGCACTTCTGCCAAAACCACCAAGCCCCTACTGCCAAAACCACCAAGCATACCACCAAAACTACCAACACTACCACCAAAACCACCAAGCACTACCACCAAAACCACCAAGCACTACTGCCAAAACCACCAAGCACTACCACCACCACGCCAAGCACTACCCCCCCAAAACCACCCAAACACTACCGCCAAAACCACCCAAACACTACCACCAAAACCGCCAAGCAGTACCACCAAAACCACCAAGCACTACCCCAAAACCACCAAGCACTACCCCCAAAAACCACCAAGCACTACTGCCAAAACCACCAAGCACTACCACCACCACTGCCAAGCACTACCGCCAAAACCACCAAGCACTACCGCCAAAACCACCAAGCACTACCACCAAAACCACCAAGCACTACCACCAAAACCCCCAAGCACTACCACTAAAACCGCCAAGCACTTCTGCCAAAACCAAACCCAAACACTTACTGCCAAAACCACCAAGCACTACCACCAAAACCACCCAAACACTACCCCCAAAACCACCAAGCACTACCACCAAAACCACCAAGCACTACACCAAAACTGCCAAGCCTACCACCAAAATAACCAAGCACTACCCCCAAAACCACCAAGCACTACCACCAAAACCCACCAAACACTACCACCAAAACCACCAAGCACTTTCCAAAACCACCAAGCACTTCTGCCAAAACCACCCAAACACTACCACCAAAACCCACCAAGCACTACCACCAAAACCACCAAGCACTACCACCAAAACCACCAAGCACTTCTGCCAAAACCACCAAGCACTACCACCAAAACCACCAAGCACTACCACCAAAACCGCCAAGCACTACCACCAAAACCACCAAACACTACCACCAAAACTGCCAAGCACTACCACCAAAACCACCAAGCACTACCCCCAAAACCGCCAAGCCTACCACCAAAACCACCAAGCACTACCACCAAAACTGCCAAGCACTACCACCAAAACCACCAAGCACTACGACCAAAACCGCCAAGCACTACCACCAAAACCGCCAAGCACTACCACCCAAAACCACCAAGCACTACCACCAAAACCACCAAGCACTACCACCAAAACCACCAAACTCTACCACCAAAACCACCAAGCACTACACGAAAACCCCCAAGCACTACCCCAAAACTACCAAACACTACCCCCAAGCACTACCACCAAAACCGCCAAGCACTACCACCAAAACCGCCAAACACTACCACCAAAACACCAAGCTCTACCACCAAAAACCCCCAAGCACTACCACCAAAACCACCAAGCACTACCACCAAAACCACCAAGCACTACCACCAAAACCACCAAGCACTACCACCAAAACCACCAAGCACTACCACCAAAACCACCAAGCACTACCCCAAAAACCCCAAGCAAAAAAAAAAAACCCCCAAGCACTACCACAAAACCCCCAAAGCACACCCCCACCACCCAAGCACTCCACCAAAACCACCAAGCACACCCCCCCAAAACCACCAAGCACTCCACCACCCAACATCCCACCAAAACCCCCAAAGCATCCCAAAACCCCACCAAAAAATACCCCCAAAACCCAAAGCCTCCCCCCAACCCCCAAGCAACCACCCCCACCCCAAAGCATACCACCACCACCAAGCACTACCACCAAAACCACCAAGCATACCCCACCACCAAGCATTACCACCAAAACCACAAGCCCCCACCCCCCAAGCCTCACCCCAAGCACTACCACCCTTCAACCCCCAAGCCTACACACCACCCCAACCCAATACACCACCACCACCAAACCCCAAGCACTCCACTACAACACACCACCAGCTTCACACCACCACCAAGACTGACTACCACAAAAGCATATTTACCCCACCAAGCCTATCTAACACACCACCAAAAACAACACACCCCCAACTTTTAATTTTACCAACACCCCATGCCCCCAGCAAACCAATGACTCACCCCCAGATGCCACCCCAAAACCAAACAAATACCACACCCACTTACACCCCACAAAAATTACTACCACCCCACTGTCACCAGCCACTAAAAATTACCACCCCCCTTCCACTTACCAGCCACTGCCACTGCACAGCCCTGCACCACAGCCATCCCCACCCCAGCAATCACCCCCCATTCCCCCAGCACCACTTCCCCCACCACACCATTTCACCACCCACCACCCCCTTACACCCCCACCACTTCACCCCCCACCCCACGTCACACCCACTGCACGGGGTCATTCACCCAAACACCACTCCCCAAACACCCCCCCACCCAAAATCTATCCCCCCCACCCTGTAAAACCCCTTACCCCCCACCCACTCCCCCCTAAACCCACCACCAAACCCCCTATCCACCACCAGGGGTCAACATCCCCTTTCACCACCCCCAAATCCCCCACCCCACCCCCCACATCCCCACCACCCCCAACAACCCATACCCCATCCACCACCCGTACATACCCCATCCCCATCCCCACCCGTCAAAACCCCATCACCCCCCACCACTTCCCATACCCACCCACCCCACGTCACATACCCCTTTCCCCACCCCCACCACATACCCCTCCCCACCACCACCACTACACCCCCATCCACCACCACCTCATCCCCTCCACCACCACCACAACCCCACCACCACCACCACATACCCCACCACCACCCCCATTGCCCCATCCACCACCACCATACCCCCATCCACCACCCCCAAAAGCCCCACCCCACCACCACCACAACCCCCAATTTGCCACCCCACAACCCCCACCACCACCACATACCCATCCACCACCACAAAAACCATCCACCACCCCACACCCCCTCCCACATACCCCACCACCCCACCACATCCACCCCACCACAACCCCCACACCACATAACCTCCACCCCACCCCCAACAACCACCACCACCACCACCAAACATACCAACCAAACCCCCACCACTACCACCATCCACCACACCATACCACCACCACCCCCCCCAAAACCCACCCCCCACATACCCCATCCCCCCCCCCCCCCATACCCCATCCCCACCACCACCCACATAACCACCACCACCCCACCACCTAACCCCACCACCACCCCCCCCCACCACCACCCCCCCCCCACCCCACCACCCCCCCCAACACATGCCAGTACCACCACCACCAAATTTCACCACCACCAAAATACCCCTCCCCCACCACCAATCCCACCACCACCCCCCACCATCCCACCTCCCCCATATCAATATTAAACACCACATCAACCCTCCAACCACCCCCATGTCCCCAACCTACAAATTCCCACAGTTTTCGTCCCCTTTGAAAAAAAACACATTGCCTTACGAATTGTCCCAGGGTAGCTGTTGCTTGTTAAATGTTCAAGCATTTTTGGGGAGTAAACAGAATGGTATACAATCCCACGGTTAGTGGTTGTAGTGTGGGAGTGACCCGTACAAACTTTTCGCTTTCCACACACCCCCCCCCCCCCCCCCCCCCAAAACTCCCCCCCCCCCCCCCCCTTAAAATGTATGGAACCCTTTTTTTTCCCCAAACAAATGTTATACTAAAGGTGAATGCATTAAAAAAATATTCCCAAAAATTGCAGTGGTATGTAATTGTTGGGGTGCATGTTTTTAAATTTTATATGGCCCCCAAGGCTTATGTTGTACTAAGAAAAAATGCTCCAAACCTACCAAAACCCGGGGGGGTTTTGAACCCCGGTCAGAGGTCTCAAAATCCGACCGTCGCGTTAGCCACGGGGACCCTCTACCCAAAATAAGATTCGTCCTAAGGTAATTTCTACACCATAGGAAAGGGTTTAGCATAGGCACCACTTGACCACAAATGCAATTTTTTAAGACGAATCTCCAGCGGTGGCCGTGACGAACTCTACTAAGTCCCCCCTCCCGTTGTGGTCACGGGGGGCCCCTATGAACCTTCCAGGGTGTAAAATAACTGTTGGATGAACTTATTTGGCTGCGGCCCAGGGCAAACGCGACGGTCTGGAGTTTTGAGACTCCTGACCGGGGTTCAAATCCCCCCCGGGGTAGGTTTGTTTGCAAGGTTTTAATTACTTTTTGTGAGTCATGCTCTCACACGCCTTTGGATAAAGCTGATTTAAACCCCAGTCTAAAAATTTTTAAAACAGAAATTTTTTCAAACTGAATTTTTTTTTTACTCTAAGCAAGATGCAATCATTTTTAAATTTGATTAGGAAAGATTTAAAATTCAATTATGGTAAAAAGTATGAGTTGCAGCGTGAATTTGGGATATATGAGGTGTTTTTAATTAAGCATTTCCCCTTGTTTTTTTTGTTAAAAAATTTTAATCTGGTACCTTAATTTGCAAGAATAATCTTGGAAATTGTATCAAAATTTTTGTTTTAAAATGAACTTGCTAAATAATAATAATAATGATTTTGACATGTTTTTATAATCTAAAACTTTCTGCTTCAAGGGAGGCACCCAAGTAGTGTTGCTTTTATATTTCCAAGTGCCCTTAGCTTTTTACAAAGATTCCCCCTTGGGGTTTGGGCTTTTTTAACATTTTTTTTTTAATGATATTGTGAAGGAGAATGTTAAAACATGTAAAGGAAAACCTTGTTTGCCGGTGACTGAGATAAATTTTTTATTTTTAAAAAGGCACTTAATAGTGTGTTGGCCCTTTCACAAATCCCATGACGGGAACATTTCACAAATATGTGGCTGCGCAGTTCACAAAAACCCACCTTAAAAGGGGAAAGCAGGGATTATATTTATTTAAACCCTGGGCATTAACTTCAGTTAGACATAAATGCCCCGGACAGACTGAAACTATCTACAGAGTCTGTTAAATGAGCTGTTTCAAAAAATAAAAAAGTTAAAATCTGTAGCTGAAGCAATACACAAATGACCTGCATTGGGAAGGAAAAGGGGAATGAAGCTTTTTGTCTTACTTGGACCACTGACCATTGATTTGTAGTCTTTTTTTCTCTCTCTTTTAAATTGTGTTTAGAAAAATGTAAAAAAAAAGGTTTTCTCTGCAAAATTTCTACTATAATTATTGACAGTTTTTATGACACAAGTGCTTCCATACTTGTTGAAAGTCGCCCCCCAAATCTTTAGTTGTTAGATTGTAGATATTTTATTGAAGAAGATGATGTCTAAAGACATGTTTTTGATTTTCTCTTAACCTTTAGGGTTTTATTTTTAAGGCAACAGTGTTTTGGCAATTTCCCAAAAAGTAAAAAGCCCCTTTTTTATACTTTAAAAATCCATTCATGAGTTGAAACTGATACTATTTCATACACTTTGTTTCATGATGATGTTTAAATTTTTTTCAAATTTTTGTTTATTGGGAAATTTAAAATTCTTTAAATTTTCCCCGGGACCAGATTTTTTCTAACTTATCTGGAAAATTTTCATTTTGTTCCATACATTTTTAGAAATTTTTTTAGCCCCTGTCCCTTCCTCCCCCTTTTCCATGACAGTCGCTGTTCCTTTTTCCTCTTATTTCTTTCCTCCAGGGTTTTTAAATTTTTTTTTTTTCCCCTTTTGTCTTCCCCCTTCATCTTTTTTCCCCCTTTCCCTTCTATGTCTTTTCTTCCTTTCCCTTTTTTCTTTTCTTTGATTTTTTTCTTTTTCCTCTGCCCCCCTTTTTTCCCCCCCTTTTCCCCCTTACTCCCCTCCTTTTTCAAACCCTTTTTAGTTACCCTTTTTTTCCCCCTTTACACCTCTCTTTTCCCCTTTTCCTCCTCCCCTTTTTTTTTCCCCCCTTCCTCCCCCCTTTTTTCTTATCCTTTTTCCCCCCCCCCTTTTTCCTCCTTCCTCCCCCCCTCACTTTGTTTTTTTTTTATATTGCTTTTTATGAAAATTACGTTTTTCTTAAATTCTCAACATTTTGCATGCGAAAATTTGTAAAGAAAGAATTTTTTGGGGATGGGGGTGAGAGGATTTGAATTGGTCTGGGTTTTCGGCCCCTTCCATATTGATGAACCCAGAAACCTTAGTTATACATCTGAAACCCGGGGAATTTTGTGATACCACTAATGCTACCATGGTTCGTTCTTGTTATTTTATTCATTTTACTTTGAATTTTTAGTTATGCAAAAACTTTGAAGGGGCAAAAATTTGAATTAGTGGCTGCTGATTAAATCGGTTCTTCCCAAAATGTCATTTTCTAAGCATGATTTAAAAATTCACTAGGGTTCCCAAAAGTTGGGTGAAAAAAATTTCGACTGGGTGTGGGGGGTAAAACAACAGGGGATAATACCAACTTCAAATGAAATCTAAGACTTCCCTACGTAGCCTCATTTTTTGGTTTCATCATCCCCTGATCTCTTGATTTGCTGATTATATAACTCGTCGTACACATTGTCATCCAAGGTGAAATAAGCATGGGTTTTTCCTAAAAGTTTTAAAATGACTTTGTCCGTGAAAATGCTGTAATTACAAAGTTTTTTTTTTATTAAATAGTAAGGTTTGCTTTTGCATTTCCCAATATTATTTTTACATTAAAAAAGTCCATGTGATTTTCTTAAATTTTTTTTTTGTTAAAAACACACACAGTCTCCCACCAAGGCAGGGGGGCCCCAAAAAAAAAAAAAATTTTTCACATTTACTCCATCCGTCTTACCAGAGGGGGCCCTTTCAGTACAATTATAAAAACTGCAAATTAACAACCCTCCTTTAGAGTGCGAACTGTACCCCTTCCCACTCCCGATCGAGTCCGGCCGCGGTTTCCCCGAATCCCCTTGTAAATTTACCTTGCTCACACTCCAAAAGCCGTCAAATCATAAAAGCCACTTGTCTCCATTTGTCCTATAAAAAACCCCCTCCCACATCCTGGGAAAATCCAGCCCTCGCACACAAAAAAACCCTTTACCCCCCCCTCCCAAACCCCTCCCAGGCCACCCCCCCCCTGTTCCCCCCCACTACAGTTTTGTCCACTTTAAGTATTCTATTTTGTTTCACCCTCCTAATGTCCAAACCCTCAACAACCCCCCCTCAGCCCCTTTGGGTGTAGTTTTTGGGAATCCCAACCTCCCCCAATTTCCAAACTACGATTTCCCGCATTTTACAGCGTCTCCCCATCTACGACGGAGTTCTTTTTTAAAACCACATTGTTAAACAAAAATTTGCGCTATTGAGGAACATACTATAATGGGATGAGTTTGTGTCAACCATCTTTTTATATTGTTTTAAGTCACCTTTGTACCATTTATAAAAATTTTGATAAATTTTTTTTAAAAGTTTATACAGTAGGTACTTTCATTGAAATTTTCGGAATAGAGGAAACGAAATAATATACTTTTTTAGGTATGAATACTGGTCAGAGATCCGTCGTAATCTGAGGTGTCGGTAAATGAGTACGTCGCTAATGAGGAAAAGCTGTTTCAACCACACCATTTCCTCAGACGACATCTCCATGCCCCCACCCTTCTCCTTTTGCAACTTCACCGCCATCTCTTTAAATTTTTGTTTATTTTGTTTTTGACTAAAAAACATGGTCTGGACTTGGTCAGGGATTTTATAATAGGTTAAAAAGTTTATATAATAGACTTGCGTTTTCAGGTTTCCCGGGGTGAGAGAAAGAGAGAAAATAGGGGTTGAGTTTTTTATTAGAAATAGTGGTAAGGGTGTAAATAATGCTTTGTTTTAGGTTAGATGCCTGTTGTAAAAATTTTCTGCTTGTTTAGTAGTAAAAACATATAAGATGGAAAAAATCATGGGGTTTTCAAGCATTTTAAAAAAATTCAGTAAAATTTCCCGCCGGTCCTGAAAGGAAATGTTGCTGATACAGCGAGATGGAACCAGGCACAGAGTGGGAACGAATAACCCAAGTTGTGCAATTTTAACCCTAAGACTTCCAAATCCCCAAGACATTTTTTTGGAAGCGCTCCATATTTTGGGGTGAAGCAAATCCTCCCCCCAAGGTTAAATGCTCAAAAAACCCTTTAAACTTCCATTGTTATAAGCACATGTTTTTTTATGATACCTTTTTTATGTTAACACATATATGATCAAGTATGATAGAATCTTGCCCTTTTGTAGAGGTAAGCAAAAAAAAAAAAATAATACAAATTTAAAAAATAGGTTTTTACAATTTTTTTTTTTTTTTTTTTTTTTTTTTTTTTTTTTTTTTTTTTAAAAATAAAAATTGTCGGTATGAATAACTTTCAATAATTATTTGGTAGATATTAAGTATTGCGATATAATAGTGTTTTTTAATTTTAAGGTTTAAGGATAAAGTAGCTAAATTTCCCTGACTGAATTAAAAAAATGTAATTAAAAATATTTAATAATTTTCCATTTCAAAAATAATAGGATGAATTTGGAGCAATCTTAAAATAAGCTTGCTTCGTTCTGGTGTTGAAAAAGGGTTTTGATAAGGTATTTGAGAAGGTTTTAGCCTTTTTTGTCATCTGATATGTACCTTAAATGGAAAGGAAAAGCAAAATTTTTAAATGCTTGTGAAAATAGAAATTTTTTAGATAGGTCTGTTTTAATAAAATTGCCCGGGTTTTCACTTCCCTTTTGTATTTAATTTTGGTTAATATTAAAGAAAGAGTTTGAATTATTTAACTCTTAAAATTGTTCCCTGTATCTTGTTACTTTTTTTTTATGAAAGTGAGTGGGAAAAAAGAAAAGGAATTTGTGGAAAAAGAATTATTTATCAAACCAAAGAAGAAAGAGGACTCGAGTTTCATTATTTTCTAGCTCTATGACCCAAGGGGTTAGGGGCCCCCAAAAAAAATATGAGATCATCATTTTTAAAACCCTTAAAGTCTTGCCAATTTGGAAATGAATTTTCTCTTATTCCTTGAACCCAAATTTGTTAAAAAAATCTTTCTAATAATGTGGTCTCCAGGAACTAAAATCTCCCCCCCTTAAACCCCCTTTCTTTTTTTTCCCTATCCTTTTCCTTCCCTTACCTTTGAATTTAAAGTAAAATTCAAAAAGGCAGGATTCCCTGTAGGTTTCTGGGTGAAAATTTGAATTATTAATTTGGTCCTCTTGGGGGGTTCCCCCGGGTGGTGAGGGTTTGGGGTCGGGAATTACCCTTTGGTTTTTTCTAGAGAACCCTTTACCCCCCTTCTCCACCACCAATAACCATCCACCACCACATACCACCATCCACCACCACATATAACCATCCACCACCACCACCACCCACCAATCCCACATACCACCATCCACCACCACCACATACCACCATCCACCACCATCACCAGCACCACATACCACCCTCCACCACCAACCACCACCACATACCACCATCCACCACCACCACATACCATCACCACCACCACATACCACCATCCACCACTACCACATACCACCATCCACCACCACGACTAACCACCACCCACATACCACCATCCTCCCACCACCCACATACCACCATCCTCCACACCACCCACATACCACCACCATCCTCCACCACCACATAACACCATCCACCACCCCCCACCACCACCACCCCCCACCACCACCACCCCCCACCAACACATGCCAGTATCCACCACCACCACATTCCACCACCACCACATACCACCATCCACCACCACCACATACCACCATCCACCACCACCACATACCACCATCCACCACATATCACATATCCTCAAGCACCACTATCAACAGCCTCCAACCACCACCATGTACTACCTAACCTACTAATTCCCACTAGTTATCTGTCAGCATTGTTAAAAATAATCCACATTGCCTTACAGAATTGTACCATTGGTAGCTGTTGCTTGTTAATGTTCAAGCATGTGTGTGTAGTGAATATCAGAATGGTATACAATACCGACAGGTTAGTGTGTGTAGTGTTGATGTGACCCTGTACAAACATGTGTCAGTCAGTTTCCATCATCGTGTACCACCACTTCTGCCATGAACACTGATCAAGCAGTGAACCACATTTTCTTACCAAACTGTACTAAATGTATAGGAACTCTCTCTTCTACCAAACAAATGTTATACTGAAGGTGAATGCATTTGAAAAAATATTACCAAGAAAAATGCAGTGGTACTGTAATTGTGTGGGAGGTGTCACTGTTGTTAATTTATATGGCCACCAAGGCTTATGTTGTACTAAGCAAAATGCTCTCACACTAACCATACCACGGGCGGGATTTGAACCCACGGTCAGAGAGTCTCAAAACTCCAGACCGTCGCGTTAGCCACTGGACCATCTAGCCACAATAAGATTCGTCCTACTAGGTATATTTCTACACCATAGGAAGGTTAGCATAGGCACCACTGTGACCACAACGGCAGTGAGGGGACTTGAGCTAGAGTTCGTCACGGCCACGCTAGCTGGAGATTCGTCTGTAAAAACTTGCATTTGTGGTCACAGTGGTGCCTATGCTAACCTTCCTATGGTGTAGAAATATATCTAGTTGGATGAATCTTATTGTGGCTAGCTGGTCCAGTGGCTAACGCGACGGTCTGGAGTTTTGAGACTCTCTGACCGCGGGTTCAAATCCCGCCCGTGGTATGGTTTGTTTGCAATCGTGTAATTACGATTTTGTGAGTCATGCTCTCACACTGCCTGAGTCAACAGCTGACTTAACCCAGGTCATAAAAATCTTTAAACAGAAATGTTTTCAAGACTGAATTTTTTTTTACTCTACAGCAAGACTGCAATCACTTGTTAATTTTGATTAGGAAATGATCTTAAAATCTCAATATATGGTAGTAAAAGTATGAGTTGCAGTGACGTGAATTGTGGGATATATGTATGGTGTATTTAATTAAGCATTTCCCTTGTATTTTTTGTTACCAAAATTTAATCTGGTAGCCTTAATTGCAAGAATAATCTTGAGTAAATTGTATACAAATATAATGTATTAAATGAACTTGCTAATAATAATAATAATAATGATTTTGACATGTGTAATTATAATCTAAAACTTTCATGCTTCAAGGGAGGCATCCAAGTAAGTGTTGCATGTCATATTTACAAGTGATCACTTAGCATTTTTACAAAGATTCCCTTTGTGTTGGCTCTTAACATTGTTTTCTATATAGATATTGTAGAAGGAGAATGTTAAAACATGTAAAGGTAATCCATATGCTTGCACGGTAGACACTGCAGATCAAACTTTTATTTATAGAAGCGCACATTAATAGTGTGATTGGACCTTTTCACAAATACCATGACTGGAACAGTTCACAAATACTGTGGCTGCAGCAGTTCACAAATAACCCACCTTCAAGAGGAAAGCATGGATTATATTTCATTTCAACCTGGAGCATTATACTTCAGTTATGACATGATAATGCTCCTGGACAGACTGAAACATCATCTACAGAGTCTGTTAAATAGAGCTGTTTCAAATAATAAAAAAGTTACAATACTGTAGCTGAAGCAATACACAAATGACCTGCATTCAGGAGAGGGAAAAGGAATGATAGCATTTCAGTCTTACTTGGACCACTGACCATTGACTTGTCAGTCATGTTTCTCTCTCTCTCTCTTATCAAGTTGTGTTTAGAAAAATAGTATATAAATAAAGGTTTTCTCTGCACACTTTCTACTATAATTATTGACAAGTCTTTACTGACACAAGTGTCTTCCATACTTGTTGGCAAGTCATGCCTCCCAAATCTTTATGCTTGTTAGATATGTAGATAAGTTTATTAGAAGAAGCATGATGTCTTGAAGACATGCTTTTGATTTTCTCTTAACCAGTTATTGGTTATTTTTAAGGCTAACAGTGTTTTGGCAATTTGCAAAGAAGTAAACAAGCCCTGTATTATACTTTAACAATCCACTTCATGAGTCTGAAACTGATACTAAATTGTTCATACACTTAGTTACATGATGATGTATAATTATTTTCAATTTTAGTTGATGTGCAAATTGAAGATTCTTCATAAATTTCGGGTACCAGATATTTTATTCTAACTTATACTGGAAAATTCTCATTTATGTTCCTAATACATTCTTAGATAATTTTTTTAGCCCCTGTCCCTTCCTCCACTTTCTCTCATGAGCAGATACTGCTGTTCTCTTCTTCCTCTTATTTCTTTCCTCCAGGTTTTAATTGTTCTTTTTTTCCCCTTTTGTCTCTCTCCTTCACTCTTTTTCCCCTTCCCTTCTATGTCTCTTTCTTCCTTTCCCTCTTTTTCTTTTCTTCTTGATTTTTTCTTTTTCCTCTGCCCCCCTTTTCCCACCCTTCCCCTCTTACTCCCCTCCTTTTCAACCTTCTTAGTTACCCTTTTTTTCCCTCTTTACACCTCTCTTCCTCTTTTCTCTCCCTCCTATTTTTTCCCCCTCTTCCTCCTCCCCTTTTTTCTTATCCTTTCTCCCTCCCCCTTTGCCTCACTTCCATCCCCCTTCTCACTTCTGTTTTTTTTTTTATATTGCTTTTTATGATAAATTATCGTTTGCTTAAATATCTCAACATTCTGCATGCTGAAAATTTGTAAAGAAAGAATTATTGGTTATGGAGTGATGAGGATTTGAATGTGGTCTGGTATTACAGGCCCCTTGCCATAGTTGACTGAACCCCAGAATCCTATAGTTATACATCTAGAATCCTGGGGGAATTTAGTGATACCACTAATTGCTACCATGGGTTCAGTTCTTGATTATTTTATTCATTTTACTTAGAAATTTTTAGTTCATTTCAAATAACTTAGAAGGGACAAAATCTAGAATTAGTGGCTGCTGATTAAGTCGAGTTCTTCCACAAATGTCATTATCTAAGCTCTAGTTAATTAATATCACTAGTGCCCAAGAGTCTGGATGGAAAAAAACTTACGACTGTGGTGTGGAGGGTAAAGCAACAGGAGGATAATACCAGACTTCAAGTTGAAATCCCAATGACTCTCATACGTAAACCTCATTTTGTGGTTTCATCAGCCTCCCGGGGATCTCTTGACTTTGCTGTATTATAGTAACTCCGTCGTACACACATCCTGTCATCCAAGTGTGGTGGAAGCATGGGTTTTTCACTAATAGTATTACTGATCATTTGTCTCGTGAAAATGTCTAGTGAATAGTACAAAGTTTTTTTTATATTAAATAGTATATGGTTAGCTTTCCTGCATTCCTAATATTATTGTTACATTAAAAAAGTCCATGTGTATTTCTTAATTATTTTTTTTGTTAATAACACATCAGCAGTCTCCCACCAAGGCAGGGTGGCCCAAAAAAAAAAAAAACTTTCATCATCATTCACTCCATCACTGTCTTACCAGAGTGCACTTACAGTACAATTATAAAACTGCAACATTAACAACCCTCCCTTTAGAGTGCAGACACTGTACTTCCCATCTCCCGGGCTCGAGTTTCCCGGGCCCGCGGTTTCCCTGAATCCCTTCGTAAATGTTACCTTGCTCACACTCCAACAGCACGTCAAGTCATAAAAGCCACTTGTCTCCATTTGCTCCTATCAAACACACTCACACATGCTTGCTGGGAGTCCAGCCCTCGCACACAAAACCCTTTACCCCCTCCCTCCAACCTCTCCTAGGCCACCCCTACCCTGCTTCCCTCCACTACAGATTTTGTACATCTTGAAGTCATTCTATTTTGTTTCACCCTCTCTACATGTCCAAACCCCCTCAACAACCCCTCCTCAGCCCTCTGGATGATAGTTTTGGTAATCCCACACCTCCTCCTAATTTCCAAACTACGAGTTCTCTGCATTATACAGCGTCTCCTCTCTACGACGGAGTATCTTTCCTAAAACCACATTGTTAAAAAAATTTGCGCAAATTGGGGAAAGCATACTATAATGGTAGTGAGTTTGTGTCAACCATCTTTGATATTGTTTTAATGTCACCTTTGTACCATTTATAACATTTCTGATAAATTTTTTAAATGTTTATACAGTAGGTACTGTACATTGAAATAACGGAATAGAGGAAATCGACTCAATATACATTATTTAGGTATGAATACTGGTCAGAGAGTCCGTCGTAAGTCTGAGGTGTCGGTAAATGAGTACGTCGCTAATGAGGAAAAAGCTGTATTCACACCCCCACCATTGCTCTCAGACATGACATCTCCACTGCCTCCACCCTTCTCCTTTTTGCAACATTCACCGCCCATCTCTTAATTATTTGTTTATTTTGTTTAGATCTAAGAAACATGGTCTGAGATTTGGGGTACAGGGATTTTTATAATAGTTTTAAAAGTTTATATAATAGACTTGCAGTACAGGTTACTGGTGTGAGAGAGAAGAAGAGAAAAGTAGGAGAGTTGAGTATATTAGAAAGTAGTGGATAAGGAGTGTAAATAATGCTTAGTTTTAGGTTAGATGCACTGTTGTAAAATTTATCTGCTTGTTTAGTAGTAAATGCATATAAGATGGAAACATCATGGGTTGTCTAAGCATTTTAAAAACTTCAGTAAATTTCCTGCCGGTCTGCTGAGAAGGAACTAGTTGCTGATACAGCGAAGATGGAACCAGGCACAGAGTGGGAACGAATAACCAAGTTGTGCAATTTTAACCCTAAGACTTCCAAATCCTCAAGAGACATTTCTCGAATGCGCTCCATCATTCTGCAGGTGAAGCAGAATCCTCCCATCAAGGCTTAAATGCTCAAAAACTTAATCTTCCATTGTTATAAGCTACATGTATTTTATGATACCTGTATTATGTTAACACAGTATATGATCAAGTATGATAGAATCTTTGCCTTACTGTAGAGGCTACAGAAAAAAAAAAAAAAGTAATACAACTTAATAAATAGGCTTGTACATTTTTTTTTTTTTTTTTTTGTGAAATATTAAAAATTGCTCGTGTATGAATAACTTTCAAATAATAGTTTGGTAGTATATTAAGTATTGCGATATAATAGTGTTATTAATTTAAGAGTTGTAAGGCATAACAGTAGCATAAATTTCCTGATCTGAATTACATAAAAATGCTAATTAAAATATATTTAATAATTACCATTTCAAAATACCATAGGATGAATTAGGAGCAATCTTAAAGTAAGCTTGCTTCGTTCATGGATGTTGAAAAGGTATTAGATAAGGTATTATGAGAAGGTTTAGCACTTTTTATGCTTCAATACTGTTATATGTACATTAAATGGAAAGGACAAGCAAAATTTCTTCAAATGCTTGTGAAAATATGAAATTTCATAGATAGGTCTGTTATATACATATAAATTAGCCAGTGTGTTTACACATTCCTTATGTATTTAATTTTGAGTTAATATTAAAGAAAGAGTTTGAATTATTTTAACTCTTAAAATTGTTCCTCTGTATCTCTGTTACTTTTTTTTATGAAAGGTGATGCTGGGTAAAGAGAAAAGGAATTTGTGGCAACAGAATTCATTTATCAAACTCAATGAAGAAAGAGGACTCAGAGTTTCATTATTTTCTAGCTCTACTGACCAAGGGGTTAGGTGCACAAATAATACTAGACTGATCATCATTTGAACCTTAATGTCTTGCACAATTTGTGAAAGCTAGAATTTCCTCTTATTCTTGACCTCTTCAAGGGGGGCTCCTTGGCGTGGTGAAGAGGCTCTTGGTCTGAGGAATTACCCTGTCGGTCTTTTTTCCTCAGACCGAACCAAAATTACCCCCCTTTCCCTCCCCCCCCCCTATCCCATCCCCCCCATCCCCCCCTTTTTCCTTTCCCCTCCTCCCCCTCCTCACCCCCCCCCTTTTGCCCTTCCTCTTTTAGCCTTCGTGATTTCCCCCACAGGCGCGCATTCCTAGGGGGGGAAAGGACACCGGGGGGTCCATCCCTTCCGTTGGGGTTTTTCTTGGCGTGGCGTAGTTTGCCGTGGAATCTGGATTGCCTGGGATGTCCCCGATCCCTCTCCGGGGACCCGGAGTGGCTTTGGGGTTTTTTTGGGCGACGGGGTACCCGGGAAGCCCCCTTTGGTTGGGGGTGGTGGCTAAAGGGAGGTATGCTTTGGGGCGGATTCCGGCCGCCCCCTTTTGTCCACCGAGGTAGCTGGGAAAATGTGAGGTTGCTATCCCAGATTGTGGTTTACTGGCTGAAGGGAGGGTATGGCAGGGTTTCCCTTGCGCATCTGCGCTACTGCGTGCCCGGCCTCTTGGGCGGGGAGGGGGATTTCCCGGCCCTTTAAATTCCTCCGGGGAATATTCCCCCCGTCCCCCCTTTTTTTATTCTTTTTTTATTTTTATTTTTTTTCTTTTTCTTTTTTTTTTTTTTAAAAAACAAAAAAAAGGAAAAACCTAACCAGGCGCCCTACCCATAAAACCCATACCCCCCGGGGCCCCCCTTCTTGAAAACCGCACCCCATTCTGACCCTGCCTTGTGTTTAGACCCCCTTTGGGACACTCCTGATGCCCCTGTACCTCTTGCGGTGCTTTTCCTCACCCGTTCAGAAACCCCGGGGCTTCGACTGACCCCTTTCGTTTTTGTCTGAATCCGCTCCCCTTTACTTCTTCGGCTTCCCCCTTAGGGTACGGCAATTTTCGAATCGCCCACCCATTTCCTGCCGACCAATCCGTCCTACCCCTAAACGCCACGTCAATCTCCTGATGATGCCCGTCTTCCCTTTCCCCCATTCTACTCGAAACGACCGACACTCAAGCATTCCCCTCTCCAGCTCTTTTTCGGACCACACAAGGACTAAATTCTTTACTTTAAAGACCAACTTTTCTTCTGCCTACCTTTTGACCATGTATTGCCAAAGCGCTCCTGCGTCATTTGGCAAGTATTTCATTTCACGCTTCAAACGGTACACGCATCGTACTGTCCAAAAGTACCAAGTCATGATCTTTCTCCCCTTTTCAAATACGATACTCTCCTTCACTATTGAAAAACATCTTTCTCTCAATTTTTTGTAGTGGTACTGTCATTCTGCCCATACCTAGTCCAACGAATTTCCCCCAGTCTGGGGCAATGACTTTTTTGAACAGCTGGAACCCGGGATTCCCAATCCTAAAGTAGAACTTATCCTTTCCCTCCCCGGGGGGGAGACTTCCCCTTGAAAGTGGCCCGTTAACTTTTGAAGCCGAGAACCCCGTCCCTGTATTGTCGCGGGACATGGGTTACTTTTCGAAAGGGTGATCCCTAAAACCGCAACAAGTAGAAATTGCTGGCTTTTTGGTCCCCCAGCAAATATTGCAGATCTAGGGCCGAATCCCCATCTGGGTCCGACAACCTTTTCTAATACACTTGCAGTCAACCTCCATTTGCTAAATTGTAATAAGCTCACCCTTCGTACTCCCGCCTTCCCAGGTTATTTAAAAATGAACGTAAATCCTTGCCTCAAAGGCAGAAGGTTCCCTTATGCTATGGCATTTACTCATCTCCGCCTCCGGGGGAGACTACCCCTTTTTTTCTTTTTCCCGTTTTTCCAAACTCCCCCACTTCGGGGGTCCCATTTTTCTGCAGCCCCCTCGTTGTTCCCCCTCCCATACCCACTAGGGCCCTCTAATCCTTTTGCTGCCTTTGGGCTCTGACCCCCACACAACCGTCTTTTTCTACACTCGCGTCCTTCCCAAAAGCCCCAATCGACAACCCCTCGTACGACACCAAAAACCAAATCCCCCCCTCTACTCAGAAGTCCAAAAATCCACATTGCTCAAATCTTTTTTTCCCCCTTTCCCTTTCCCCTTTTCTTCCCCCTCCACACTTACCTTTAGTCTCTGTCCTAGTTCTTTTCCCCCTCTCGGTCTATTAAAGTGGGAGATTCACCCTCCCCTCGTACTAGCCTTCCACCCCCCGCCCCCCTCCCAAGTTTCCCCCTCTTCTGTCACTCCCAGGTTTCTACCTCTTCTGCCCCCCCCCACACTTCATCCCCAGTCCCTTAACTTTTCCCTCCCCCCTACTTTGGTACAGCCCTTTACTGTCCCAATCTTTACTCACCCTCCCCCTCCGATCCCAATAGGGTTTCCCCATACATTTTTGAATTCAAAACACTTGAAGCCATTTCAGAAATTTGAAAAGAGACTAAACCTTAAATGACACTGTTTCACTTCCTTTTCCCTTCTCTTCCCCTCTCCTCCATCTTCCAACCCCATTCTTCGCAACGCTCCTTCCCTTCGAAAATTGAAATTTTCCAATGCCACCAAAACGTTGATTTTTAACCCCTCTGTCCGGGGGGCCCTTTTACTACAATTTGATATTTTCTTCATCGCCAATAGGCCCTATTTACAGTGGAATTCCCGGGGCCCTTTGGGGTAATGGGGGTGAGCTTCAGATGTTGCTTTCCATTTTTCCCCCCTGGGGGTGCTTGCTTACAAAAACCCAAAAAAATTCCTGGGCTGTTTTCCACCTATCTCGGCTAAAATTTATTGTTTTTTTTCGGACCCTTTCCAATGGGACCTTTATAAAAGTGCCCTTCTTCTCCCAAATGATTTCCTACTGTCAACTTTTGGGCATACCCGCTGCTTACCTGCAGCCCGTATCCACTTGAATAAGGGGTTTCAATATGTTTTTTATATCTCTCTCCTTCTCGGCTTTTTCTACCCCAACTTCCCTTTTCTTTTTTTCACCCTTACCCCCCACCACTTCTGTTATTTGTGATTTTAATGCCCACCATTTCCTCTGGGGGGGGTCTCATTGTACTCACTGGCATTAGTTGGGGCTTTTTTGCTCTCCCCCCCTCCATGTTTTAAATACGGGTACTCCCCCCCATTTTGATCCTCGTATCATACTCTCTCTTGCATCGATTATCAGTCTGCTCTTCCTCCATGCACTGACTTCACCGGGTTTTCTACCAGACTTACATGACAGCGATCATTTTCCGATCCTTACTTCTCCTTTCCCTATTCACCACCTTCCCGTACCCTCCTGGCAATTTGATGGGAAAATTTGGGGATCTTTACTCACACCTCACTGCTTTTATGGGTTCCTTCTCACCCCCATTGATGAGCTCCTCACATCTTCCGCATCAGTTTTTACCGCAGCTTCTCATTCTATACCCAAACCTCAGGCAGGCTTCCAGAAGGCGTCCTTGGGTCTCCGCTTGGCTCTGCAGTAGTTTTAAACGTGCTGCATGGGGCAGGTACCGGGACAATAGAACCGCTGAGGAAATTGTTGATTTTAAGCGAAGCGTGCGATCGCCGCCGTGCACCCTGAAACTAAACGCACTTGTTGGGGAAATATGTTTTTCCCCCATCACCTCTGCTTTTCAGGTGAGTCTGGAAAAAAGTGAGGAAATTGAGTGGGAAATACTCTCCTGACCCGGGTCCTGTTTCCGGGTACGGTGTTGATATGCAACCCTTCGACGTTTGCCATTTAACTTGGGACACAACTGGTCCGTATTTCCCGAGGCTCCATTTATGCCCCCCGTTTTTTTCCCCCCAAAGTCGCCCGAGAGTTAGTACCCCCTTTGGGCTTTTCTTTTCTCGGAGAAAAACCAGTATAATGTGCCTTTTTCACTTCAAGAACTGGAGGGAACGCTCTCAGCTTTCCGACATCGGCAGGGGCCTGAGACTTATATTTGTTGTTACAACATTTTAAAACGGGCCCGCCCTTTATCCTCTTTCAAACCCCTTTAATTTTTTGGGGACAAGGGGTTTTCCCCAGCTGTGAAAATCTGCCATTGTTCTCCCTTTCCCCAAACCGGGTACACAGGGCATGAAAAAAAAGCCCCCCCTATTTGCCCCATGCTCCCTTACAAGTGCAGTTTGCAAAGGATGGAAACGCCTCTAAACGCGTTTAAATGTGGTATTTAGAGACTCACAACAGTTTTTTTCTCCGGTCAATAGGCTTCGTAAGGGTCCCCTTCTACCATAGACCCCCTTTCAACTTTGGGTACGTATGTTCTAATGCCTTTGCAAAAATACTCAGTTATTGCCAATTTTTTTTGACCTTGAAAGGCATTGACCAACTTGGGGGTATAATATTTTGCCCAGGCCCTTCCTTAGGCCCCCCGGGCAATCTAACCCTCCCCTTTCCCTTTAAGAACTTTTTAATGACAACATTTCCGTTTGAGTCAAAAATGTTCTTTCCCGGGCTTCGTCCCGCGAAAGGGGTTCCCCCGGGATGGTTCTAAGACAACCTTTTTCTCCTTGCAAAAAGATTTGGGTCTGTTCTTTCCCCCAATATTTGGGCATCACCTATGTTGATGATTCGCTATTGCTTGTGCAGGCGCTGCTGTCACCTTTTTGCAGTTTCTCTCCCGCATGCGGGCGACCGTGTTTCCACTTGGGCCCCACACATGGGTTTTAAATTTTTCAAGTACCAAACTCACCAAATTACTTTCACTAGACCTCGTTTTTTCCGTCATCCCTTTTATCTCTATGGCTCCCCTTCCCCCAACGGATACAGTCAGGTTTCTAGGCCCTTCTCTTTTACCCGGTTAACCTGGAAACCTCACTTTCCCCTCTGAAGGCAAACTTGTCACAGCCCCTAAACCTTCTTAAAAACCCTTGCTACTTTCCCGGGGAGTGATCGTCGAACCTGCTTCGTACTTCGCCCTCTTTTTTTCGAAACCTCGATATGGTGACCGATTTTTTTCCGCGGTTCCTGCACCTCTCTAGCTTAACTCTATCCT
Source organism: Cherax quadricarinatus (assembly GCF_026875155.1). Taxonomy (NCBI): domain Eukaryota; kingdom Metazoa; phylum Arthropoda; class Malacostraca; order Decapoda; family Parastacidae; genus Cherax; species Cherax quadricarinatus. Next base: position 36,526,152 of record NC_069447.1, read on the forward strand.
CACAAGGCCCCAAAAATTTGTGCCTTGGGGCTTTTCGCTTTCCCCTGTTTAGAGCCTCTATAAAGAAGAAAAGTTCCATCCTGTCATCGCCGGATGCCCTTGCCTTCGTTACTATGTGCTCTCACATCTACAAAACCTTCCATTTATAGAAGGGCACCGATATTAGTAGCTTCTTTATTCGTTGCCCCCCCGTTTGCTCCGTCCTTTTTTCTTCGCCCACATTTACTCTTGTTTCCTTCAGTTTCCACCTTTTTTGTTCAGTAGCATCTCACTTTTCCCTGCCCCCCCGGGGTTCCGTTCGGGTCTGTTTTTTTTCACTCCCCCTTGCTCGAAAGCCCAAAGCCACGGTGGCTTTCCCCCTCTTTTTTTTCTTGACACTTCCACTCCATTTTCGCCACCGCTGTGTACAAAGAGGCTTAAATCTTCAGCGGCGCGGATTCGCCCGCATGTTTCGACAGCGTGTACGGGGGCTTTACTATCTTCGCTAGCAATTTTTTACTGCTGAACTTTTGCCATTCTTGCAGCAATTATTCGTTTGCATCTTGCCTGTTACATTTGTATGTCTCAGCTCCCCCTTTGTGCTCACGGGGTATCGAAAAATTGAACTCCATCCCCCGTTTCCATCCACTTTGGGTACGCCGTATCTCTACCAAAAATAAAGATATTTTTTTTGTTGGGTCCCGGGCATGTCGACGTACGGGCAATGAACAGGCGACACTGCTGCGCGGTCACAGTATATGACCTACCATTTCCTATCGAGGTGTTCCATTTCTGGGTATTTTGCTCAATGCTACCCACCTTCGCACCTTGGGAACAACTTGGTCAACTTGCCGGTAAAAAACTTCTTTTTTTAAACCGAGCATGGTTCTGGCCATCTTCTTGTCATCATGCCGAAGTTGGGGACCACTCTCTCCCCCCTTCGCATTGGCCCACCCGCTTACTCATGGTACTCATGGAGAGGCACCCCCGTTCCCCTCTGTGACAGTGTCAAGTTCCGTATGATTAGCCCCCATTCTTTAGACTGCCCTCTCTAAACGAGACGCGAAATTTTCCTCCAAGTCGTCTTGTTTTACTACTCTTTTCTTTTCCTTCCCTTCTTGCTGATGACCCCCCTTTAAAACCCGACCTCTCATTGACTTCTTTACAACGACCGATTTTCTCCACAAACTTGATTACTTTTCGCACTCCCCCCCAGCCCTTTCTGGTTCGTCTCTTCGCCCTTTCCCTTTCACCCCTCCACGCCCCCCCTGTTTCCTAACCCGTTTCTCATCCATCTCCTTTTTTCCCCCTGTCCCCCACTTCCTTCCTGCCCTGCAGCGCTGTATGTCCTTGTGGCTTAGGGTTCTTTTTTATTATAATAAAATAAATCTTTTTTCTTGAGAACAAATTTGTTACAAAAAAAAACGATACTAAAAAGGGGTAGAGATCTCCAGTGAAAATGAAAGGTCTGCCCCCCTAGCTCCAGCCTGTTACGGGTTTTTGTAACAAGTGTCAGTACCCTGGGCCAATTATCCATTAGAATTTAATAGTAAGATTCAATAGTGCTTCAGGATTACAACTGGTAGGCTATTACTAAAGAAATGAAAATTTAAGAAGTCTATTAATGAAGATAAAGGTGTCTAGGTGGATAATATCAAAGTAAATCAAAGTAATCAATTTAATATAATATAGGATATAAGTTCCTACACTTCTCTTGTGTACAGTAGTATTGTGCTGAAGGCACATATCATATCTTTATGGCTTTTAAGTACCGTCTGGTACATTGTCAGCATTTAAGAACATAATACTAATATACAAGTGAGTATGTGTGTATGCGTGTAAGTGCTCTAAGTAGTTCACTATGTCTCAAGACTTGACTAGACTTAACCAGTGACTGACTAAAAGTCCTCGCATAAACTATTTGACCAACCTGGCAGTCGGAACAGCTTGCTTGAACAGTAAAATGACCGATTCGCCGAACAGCAATATAACAGGCAGCAGCAACACAGAATCAGGAACAAGGAGATAACATAATGACCCTAAGTAGGGACCCTCAGCAGGTCCTCCACAAAAGTCACAAAACTCCCATACTACTGAATCTGAGTTCAACATAAGAAAATCCCCGACTGTGACGGTGCACAGATACCAGTACAAATTAGGTCAGAAGCTACAGCTCAGGACCTGAGTTTCTCAGAGTGTTAGTGTGACACACAACCTCAGTAAAATGTCAAAAATCACTAAGTCTAGGCTATGGTCTGTGAACAGAGTTTTATAGAACTATCAACAAGAAAGAGCGACAGAGATGATGTAATAAAGTGGATAGAATTACCGACAATATGTAAGGTAAAAGGACACAAGTGCAACTAATGTGATATTTTTATCGTGGCAACGTTTCACTCTCCAGGAGCGTTGTCAAGCGAAACATTGCCACAATAAAAATGTCACATTAGTTGCACTTGTGTCCTTTTACTTTACATACAGAGATGATGTTCCAACACGGGCCAGCAAGGGAGAGCTGGAGAGGGAGATGTTGTTGGAATCATCGTCAAACAGAGAGAGAGAGAGCTAGCTAGAGGCAAGGCAGTCCTCTCACCCAGGTGAGGTGTGATCACCTCACGCTGATCACGTGACTCTCCGTGGACTGCTGCTGCCCAGCAACTACAGAGAAGCCGGCAGCGAAACAAGCGGAGCGGTAGTTACAGTAGTTAGACAATGTCGTCAGCTACTTAACACTCTTGAGCAATGAGCACTGAATAAGGTGTAAATGTTACATCCTACCTAATAATATAACTAAGTCAAATAATAATATAAAGCAATATATTTCCGATTTAGCTAATATTGCAAATATCAGCAGTATAAAATTATATGAACAGGTAATATACATTGTGACCCATTCAGGGGTCGCAATAAAACTTGGTGGGGATTATTATCGTAACTAAGCATTTAGTTGTAGCTACAGTTACAGTAAGAGGTAGATGGGACAAAAGGAAAATGGCAACAGCAAGTAAGAGAGATGTAAAAGTTCATAAACAAAGGGAGGAGGAAGTTAGGGTGAGATATAAGCAACTATTGGCAGAAAGGTGGGCTAATGCAAGTACAGGTCCGCCATCACAAATCCGGCAATCAGTTATTCGGTTCCTTCAGTTATTCAGCACTAATTTTGGCTAGCATAATTTCAAATTTCCAGGGTTGCCACACCAACCTGCTGGTACTGTTTGGTGGCACTACTTGCTGCATAAGTCATTCCAATTTCTTTTTCTCCATTTATTGTTTTAACCTGCTTAATTTTAGCCCTAGCCATGGTTCCAATGAATAAAAGAAATGCTTCTCATTATGTAAAGCACCTACACAGTACATTATCCATTAAAGATAAGGTGGCTTTGAAGCCACTGTCGGTTGCCATGAACTCAGTCTCATGAAGCAGGAGAATATGCTTTATTATTACGCTAATAACAACTCTACAGCTTATTTGCCTATCACAATTGATCTAATATGACATAATAAACAACATAAATAACATAAAACACGTTAAATACTCCAGAATGAATAATATTTGGCATAACACCGAGCAGTTCGACAGAGTTACGAAGAGGATATGGTAAACAAATACCATTCTCCTATCCTTGTCTTGGGGCTTATATTAGAGAAAACAGAGTATAGCACAGGGCTAACTATGATATACACTCGTACTCCACCATAAACATGAAACAAAAAAGTTGTTTTCTCTCTATAGATTATCTCACACAGCAGCATATGTGTAGAGAACCTAGGATAACCCCAAAAAAGTCAATGTGGCTTAGTTTTAGTACCTGGCTTGGGTTAGCCATATATGATTTTTGGTAAATATTCGATTCCCAGCCAGGGTAGAAACATTAGGCGTGTTTCTTTACACCTGTTGTGTATGTTTACCCATCAGTAAATGGGTACCTGGGTGTTAGTCGACTAGTGTGGGTGTTATCCTGGGACACTGATCTAATTTTCTTGAAATACTCAGCATAACAAGTGCCTTTCTATACAGCAGTATGTCACTGATGTCAGCTAGGTCTGTATACCTTGTACATGTACGTGTAGTAAATAAAGATATTATTATTTTTATTATTATTATTATTATTATTATTATTATATTATTATTATTTTCTCAGTTGTTTGTTGGGTTATCTTATTCAAACTTGGGCAATGTATGATGGAAAGATACTTCTTCATGTACACCAAAAATGAAAGAAATCAGACCATAAATAGCGGAGTTCACTTCTCGGCCATTAGTGGCCGCTTAGCGGTATATTTTTGTATGGTTGTTATGGTTATATTCTCATTTTTTCGGTCTCATTTGATAGAATGAAAGATATATTATAGAAATAGATATGATTTTGATTACTTTCATGACGAAAAGTACCTTGAAATTGCGTTCACAGTAGCGAAAATGTTCTATTCTTTAGCAAAGCTCAAGAGTAAACAAATGACGTCACCGTCCAATACCTGTCCGCCTGCCAGTCTAAATTCCATTACGGAGTCAAGAATAGATTGACATTATTTATACAATTATTACAATAATGCAGTAGTCTGCATAACAGTAAATCATCTATATTTTTTTTTTTTTTTTTGAATAAAAATTCCAAATGGTAAGCAAGAGTAATATAAGAGGGGCCTGTAGCCGTGACTAATGAACAGAGAAAATGTTATTTTAGTGCCAGGAATGTCTGCATTGTTTATTTTGGACCCTATTTTGAAATTGGCATCTGTTGAAATTTGTGTGAAATCGGCCAAATTGCCAGTTTCTGGCCATTTTATTGGGTAGTTGAAATAAGTGAATGGGCAGTTTCTTGTTCTCAGTTGACAGACTAGAAGTAAATAAGTTTATTCAGGTATACACAAATACAGTTACATAGATTATCATACATAGCAGTGTATGTATAGAGAACCTAGGATAACCCAGAAAAGTCAGACAAAGTGACTTATTTCCAGTACCTGGCTTGGGCTTGCCATATATGGTTTTTGGTAAATATTTTTTTTTTCTTGGTTGTTTGTTGGGCTATCTCATTGAAACTTGGGCAATGTATGATGGAAAGATGCTTCTTAACGTACAACAAAAATAAAAAAGACGGACAATAAATAAGGGAGTTCACTTCTCAGCCATTAGCCGCCTCTTTGCAGTATATTTTCGTAAGATTTTTATGGTTGTATTCTCATTTTTTTGAACTCATTTGATAGAATGGAAGATATATTACAGAAATAGACATGATTTTGATTGTTTTCATGATGAAAAGTACCTTGAAATTGAGCTGAAAGTAGCGGAAATGTTCGATTTTTGCCGATGTTTAATGAACTGTGTAAGTCAAGTTGGTTAATTTTATTAAGTGTATTCTAACCTAACCACACTGTAATTCGGCAAACTCAGTAATCCGGCACACTGCAGGTCCCAATGATGCCAGATTTGTGATGGAGGACCTGTAGGAGTAGTGGGGAGGTTGAAGACGGATGGGATACTTTTAAAAATGCAGTGTTAGAATGTGGGGCAGAAGTTTGTGGCTATAGGAGGATAGGTGCAGGAGGAAAGGAGTGATTGGTGGAACGATGAGGTAAAAGGTGTGATAAAAGAAAAAGGTAGCTTATTGAGAGATTTTCTTACAAAGCAGAAGGATATAAGAAGGGCAGAGTATATGGAGAGTAAAAAAAAGGTGGGAGAGTGCAAAAGGAGAGCAAATGATAGAGTGGGAGAGGCACTGTCAACAAATTTTGCTGAGAATAAGAAATTTTGGAGTGAGATAAACAGGTTAAGAAAGCCTAGGGAACAAATGGATTTGTCAGTTAAAAATAGAGTAGGGGAGTTAGTAGATGGGGAGCTGGAGGTATTGGATAGATGGCAGGAATATTTTGAACTTCTAAGTGTTGATGAAGGGAGGCAGTAATTTCATACACTGGCCAGGGAGGGATCACATCTTTTATGAGTGAAGAAGAGCAGGATGTGAGTGTGAGGGAGGTGTGTGAAGCATTACATAGAATGAAAGAGGGTAAAGCAGCTGGATCTGATGGGATCATGACAGAAATATTAAAAGCAGGAGGGGGGATAGTGTTGGAGTGGTTAGTACTTTTGTTTATTTATTTATTTATTATTAATTTGGACATGATACATAGATGTACAGTGGTCCCTCAATTATCGTCCTTAATCCGTTCCTGGAAGTGGGACTATTGTCGAAATAGATGATTTTCGAATCAATTTTCCCCATAAGAAATAATGTAAGTCCAATTAATTCGTTCCAGACACCCAGAAGTATCAACAACAAATTTTTTTTTACCTAAAAGATAGATTTACATGCACAAAAGAATGAACATTCAACATGACAGTTACCTTTATTGAAGGCTGTTGTTGATGAATGGAAGACAGGGAGGAGGAGAGAGGGAAGAGAGGCTATTGTTTGGAAGGGAAATCCCCATCCATAAGGACTCTAGGTCACTTCTGGGGTCACTTCCCTAGCATAAATATAGATTTACATGCAGAAAAAAATGCCAAATAAATGTAAAGCACTAATAAAATGTATAAATGAACATTGGTAATAGGGGTAGTTGATGAGTGGAACGGTCTGCCTAGTAGGGTGATCGAAGCTAAAACATTGGGTAGTTTCAAATTTAGGTTGGATAAATACATGAGTGAGAGGGGTTGGATTTGAGTCGGACTTGCACCTGAGCTTATTGCTTGGGTAGCATTTGTTCTCTTAGTGGGTTGGATTTGTGAAGGACCTGCCTAGTATGGGCCAACAGGCTTATTGCAGTGTTCCTCCTCTATGTTCTGAAAGCTATGGCTTGGGTAGTTTCAAATTTAGGTTGGATAAATACACGGATGTGTAATGTGTAATACAGGGATGTGTAATGTCACCATGGTTGTTTAACCCTTTGAGGGTCGACAGGCCCTCTCCGAAACTCGTTCTCAGGGTCGGCCAAATTTAAAAAAAAAAATTATTTTCTCTTATGAAAAGATAGAGAATCTTTTCCCGATCATAAAGACACCAAAAGTTTGAAATTTGATAGAAAACTTACGGAATTGTGCTCTCGCAAAGTTAGCGGTCTCGGCGATGTTTACGCATCGGCGATTTTGCCCACTTTGAGCCCATTTTCGGCCAATTTCACTGTACTAGTCGACAAAAACATGAATATTTCGCTAGAACTCCATTTTTCTATCGAATGGGTGCAAGAAACCACTCATTTATGAAATTCAACTATCCAGTACAGTGGTCAGATTTAGCAATTTTGCCAATTTCACACAAATTTCAAAAGATGCCAATTTCCGAATAGGGTCCAGAATAAACAAGAAAGACATTCCTGGCACTAAAATGACATTTCTTCTAGTCATTAGTCACGTCTCAAGGCCCCTCTTAATTCTTTTCCTTTCCACTTTGAATTTTTATTTTCACAAAAAATATAAGATTTACTGTTATGCAGGACTACTGCATTAGTGTAAAAAATGGTATAAATATTATTGGTGCACTTGTGAAAGAATATTAGACTCACCAGTTGACGTGTATTGCACGCTTGGCACGATTTGTTTACTTTTGAAGTTTGGTAAAATCGAACATTTCTGCTACTTTGAGCTCAATTTCAAGGCACCTTTCTTTGTAAAACCAGTCAAAATCATCTCAATTTCTGTAATATGTCTTCCATTCTATAAAATGAGACCAAGAAAACTAGAATACAGCAATAAATACCATACGAAAATACACTGCAAAGTCGCTGATTTATTAAAAAAAAATGGTCAAATTTTTTTTTCTCATTATGCACTGTGTGTGCTGCAGGATTTTTTTTAGACTGTGCACACTGACACAATAGACCCATTCTTTCATATGAAGGCCTACCAGCTTTCTCCCACTAGATTTGAGGCCGCTAGAATTTATGCGTACTAGTACGTCAAAAACCCCTACGCGTAAGACGTACTAGTACGACGAAAACCTCAAAGGGTTAATATATTTATAGATGGGGTTGTAAAAGAAGTAAATGCTAGGGTGTTCGGGGAGAGGGGTGGGATTAAATTATGGGGAATCAAATTCAAAATGGGAATTGACACAGTTACTTTTTGCTAATGATACTGTGCTTATGGGAGATTCTAAAGAAAAATTGCAAAGGTTAGTGGATGAGTTTGAGAATGTGTGTAAAGGTAGAAAGTTGAAAGTGAACATAGAAAAGAGTAAGGTGATGAGGTATCAAATGATTTAGATAAAGAAAAATTGGATATCAAATTGGGGAGGAGGAGTATGGAAGAAGTGAATGTTTTCAGATACTTGGGAGTTGACGTGTCGGCGGATGGATTTATGAAGGATGAGGTTAATCATAGAATTGATGAGGGAAAAAAGGTGAGTGGTGCATTGAGGTATATGTGGAGTCAAAAAACGTTACCTATGGAGGCAAAGAAGGGAATGTATGAAAGTATAGTAGTACCAACACTCTTATATGGATGTGAAGCTTGGGTGGTAAATGCAGCAGCGAGGAGACGGTTGGAGGCAGTAGAGATGTCCTGTCTAAGGGCAATGTGTGGTGTAAATATTATGCAGAAAATTCGGAGTGTGGAAATTAGGAGAAGGTGTGAAGTTAATAAAAGCATTAGTCAGAGGGCAGAAGGGGGTTGTTGAGGTGGTTTGGTCATTTAGAGAGAATGGATCAAAGTAGAATGACATGGAAAGCATATAAATCTATAGGGGAAGAAAAGAGGGGTAGGGGTCGTCCTCGAAAGGGTTGGAAAGAGGGGGTTTAAGGAGGTTTTGTGGGCGAGGGGCTTGGACTTCCAGCAAGCGTGCATGAGCGTGTTAGATAGGAGTGAATGGAGACGAATGATACTTGGGACCTGACGATCTGTTGGAATGTGAGCAGGGTAATATTTAGTGAAGGGATTCAGGGAAACCGGTTATTTTCATATAGTCTGACTTGAGTCTTGGAAATGGGAAGTACAATGCCTGCACTTTAAAGGAGGGGTTTGGGATATTGGCAGTTTGGAGGGATATGTTGTGTATCTTTATACGTATATGCTTCTAAACTGTTGTATTCTGAGCACTCTGCAAAAGCAGTGATAATGTGTGAGTGTGGTGAAAGTGTTGAATGATGATGAAAGTATTTCTTTTTGGGGGGTTTTCTTTCTTTTTGGGTCACCCTGCCTCTGTGGGAAAAGGGCCCACTTTTTGAAAAAAAAAAAAAAGTGTTTCTTTTATATTCCCCAGGTAATGAATTCCAGATTT
>NC_069447.1:36535845-36632317 GCF_026875155.1 Cherax quadricarinatus
TTCTTATCCTTTCCCCCTCCCCCTTTGCCTCACTTCCATCCCCCTTCTCACTTCTGTTTTTTTTTTTATATTGCTTTTTATGATAAATTATCGTTTGCTTAAATATCTCTACAATTCTGCATGCTGAAAATTTGTAAAGAAAGAATTATTGGTTATGGAGTGATGAGGATTTGAATGTGGTCTGGTATTACAGGCCCCTTGCCATAGTTGACTGAACCCCAGAATCCTATAGTTATACATCTAGAATCCTGGGGAAGGTTAGTGATAGCCACTAATTGCTACCATGGGTTCAGTTCTTGATTATTTTATTCATTCACTTAGAATTTTTAGTTCATTGCCAAATAACTTAGAAGGGACAAAATCTAGAATTAGTGGCTGCTGATTAAGTCGAGTTCTTTCACAAAATGTCATTATCTAAGCTCTAGTTAATTAATATCACTAGTGCTGCCAAGAGTCTGGATGAAAAAAACTTACGACTGTGGTGTGGAGGGTAAAGCAACAGGAGGATAATACCAGACTTCAAGTTGAAATCCTAATGACTCTCATACTGTAGCCTCATTTTGTGGTTTCAGTCAGCCTCCCGGTGATCTCTTGACTTTGCTGTATTATAGTAACTCCGTCGTACACACATCCTGTCATCCAAGTGTGAAGTGGAAGCATGTTTTGCACTAATAGTATTACTGATCATTTGTCTCGTGAAAATGTCATAGTGAAATAGTACAAAGTTTTTTTTATATTAAATAGTATATGGTTAGCTTTCCTGCATTCCTAATATTATTGTTACATTAAAAAAGTCCATGTGTATTTCTTAATTATTATTATTTTTGTTAATAACACATCAGCAGTCTCCCACCAAGGCAGGGTGGCCCAAAAAAGAAAAACTTTCATCATCATTCACTCCATCACTGTCTTACCAGAGGTGCACTTACAGTACAATTATAAAACTGCAACATTAACAACCCTCCTTCAGAGTGCAGACACTGTACTTCCCATCTCCCGGACTCGAGTCCGGCCTGCCGGTTTCCCTGAATCCCTTCGTAAATGTTACCTTGCTCACACTCCAACAGCACGTCAAGTCATAAAAGCCACTTGTCTCCATTTGCTCCTATCAAACACACTCACACATGCTTGCTGGGAGTCCAGCCCCTCGCACACAAAACCTCCTTTACCCCCTCCCTCCAACCTCTCCTAGGCCACCCCTACCCTGCCTTCCCTCCACTACAGATTTGTACAATCTTGAAGTCATTCTATTTTGTTTCACCCTCTCTACATGTCCAAACCACCTCAACAACCCCTCCTCAGCCCTCTGGATGATAGTTTTGGTAATCCCACACCTCCTCCTAATTTCCAAACTACGAGTTCTCTGCATTATACAGCGTCTCCTCACTCTACGACGGAGTATCTTTCCTAAAACCACATTGTTAAACAAATTTGTCGCTAATTGAGGAGCATACTATAATGGTAGTGAGTTTGTGTCAACCATCTTTGATATTGTTTTAATGTCACCTTTGTACCATTTATAACATTTCTGATAAATTTTTAAATGTTTATACAGTAGTGTACTGTACATTGAAATAAACGGAATAGAGGAAATCGACTCTAATATACATTATTTAGGTATGAATACTGGTCAGAGAGTCCGTCGTAAGTCTGAGGTGTCGGTAAATGAGTACGTCGCTAAGTGAGGAGAGGCTGTATTCACACCACACACATTGCTCTCAGACATGACATCTCCACTGCCTCCACCCTTCTCCTTGTTGCAACATTCACCGCCCATCTCTTAATTATTTGTTTTATTTTGTTTAGAATCTAAGAAACATGGTCTGAGACTTGGGTACAGGGATTACTATAATAGTGTAAAAGTTTATATAATAGACTTGCAGTACAGGTTACTGGTGTGAGAGAGAAGAGAGAACAAGTAGGAGAGTTGAGTATATTAGAAAGTAGTGGATAAGGAGTGTAAATAATGCTTAGTTTTAGGTTCAGATGCACTGTTGTAAAATTTATCTGCTTGTTTAGTAGTAAATGCATATAAGATGGAAACATCATGGGTTGTCTAAGCATTTTAAAAACTTCAGTAAATTTCCTGCCAGGTCTGCTGAGAAGGAACTAGTTGCTGATACAGCGAAGATGGAACCAGGCACAGAGTGGGAACGAATAACCAAGTTGTGCAATTTTAACCCTAAGACTTCCAAATCCTCAAGAGACATTTCTCGAATGCGCTCCATCATTCTGCAGGTGAAGCAGAATCCTCCCATCAAGGCTTAAATGCTCAAAAACTTAATCTTCCATTGTTATAAGCTACATGTATTTTATGATACCTGTATTATGTTAACACAGTATATGATCAAGTATGATAGAATCTTTGCCTTACTGTAGAGGCTACAGCAAAAAAAAAAAAAAGTAATACAACTTAATAAATAGGCTTGTACATTTTTTTTTTTTTTTTTTTTTTTTTTTTTTTTTTTTTTTTTTTTGTGAAATAGTAAAAATTGCTCGTGTAGGGAATAACTTCAAAAAAATATTTTTTGGTAGTATTTTAATTTATTGCGTATAATATTTTTTTAAAAAATTTTAAAAGATTTTGTAAGGTATAACAGTAGCAAAAATTTCCTGATCAAAATTTACATAAAAATCCCAAATTTTTAAAATAAATTTAAAAATTACCATTTCAAAATCCCATAGGAAAATTAGGAGCAATCTTAAAGAAAAGCTTGCTTCGTTCAGGGAGTTAAAAAGGTTTTAGATAAGGGTATTTTGAAAAGGGTTTTTACATTTTTTAATGCTTAAATACGTTATATGTACATTAAATGGAAAGGAAAAAGAAAAATTTTTCTTCAAATGTTTTGGAAAAAGGAAATTTCATAGATGGGTTCCCTTTTATATACATAAAAATTACCCAGTGGTTTTACAAAATTTCCTTATGTATTTAATTTTGAGTTAATATTAAAGAAAGTTTTTTGAATTATTTTAACTTTTAAAAATTGTTTCCTCTGAAACCCCTGTTACTTTTTTTATGAAAGGGGGATGCGGGTAAAGAAAAAAGGGAATTTTTGTGGCAACAAAATTTCATTTATCAAACTCAATGAAGAAAGAGGACTCAGAGTTTCATTATTTTCTAGCTCTACTGACCAAGGGGTTGGGTGCCAAATAATACTAACTGATCATCTTTTAAACCCTTTAAAATTTTTAAAAAACACAATTTTTTAAAGCTAAATTTCCTCTTTTTCCCTTGAAACAAATTTTTTTAAAAAAAAAAATCGTTTATCTAAAATGATAGAGATTTTCCAGTGAATACTAAAAAGGGGTCTGCCCCCTAGCACCCCAGCTGTTACGGGGTTTTTTTGTAACAAGAAGTCAGAATCCTGGTCCCAATCCTTAGAATTTAATAGTAAAAATTCCCAATGGGTGCTTCAGGATTACAACGGTAGGCAATACAAAAAAAATAAAAAATTTTAAGAAGTTTTTTTAAATTGAAGACCCTCTTAAAGGGGGCCCCTTGGCGGGGGTAAAAGAGGCTCTTGGTCTGAAAATTAGCCCCCCGGTCTTCTTCCTCAACCAAAAACCTAATTACCCCCCATTCTCTCCCCCCCCCAAACCCATCCTCCCCTTTCCCCCCCCTTTTTTTTCCACCCCTCCTCCTCCTCCCCCCCCCCCTTTCCCTTTCCCCTTTCCTTTTTTTAAGCCTTCGTTATTTCTCCAAAGGCGCTATTTTCCCCTGGGAAAGGGGAAAAAAGGACACCGGGGTCAATCCCTTTTCCTTTTGGGGTTTTTTTTGGGCGGGGCCCGAAATTTTTGGCCGTGGAATCTGTTCCCTAGGGATGTCCCGATCCCTCCCCGGTATCCCGGAGTAGTTTTGGGGTGCCCTTTTGGGGCGAGGGGTTACTCTGGAAGCCACCTTTCGGTTTCCCGGGGGTGGTGGCTGAAGGAGGTTTTGTTTTGGGTGGCCGGATACCGGCCGCCCTCCCCTTTTTACCACCGGGTACTCGGCAGATTTGAGGTTGCAATCCCGGTTTTTGCGGGTTTTACTGGCAAAAGGGGTGGGAAATGGCAGGGGGGTTTTCCTTTGCTGCACCCTTCCTACAAGCGGTTTCGAGCCCCTCGGGGGCGGGGAGGGGTTTTTTTTCCCGGGCCTTTTTCATTCCTCCGGGAACTATTCCTCCCCGCCCCCCCCCCTTTTTTTATTTTTTTTTTTGTTTTTTATTTTTTTCTTTTTTTCTTTTTTTTTTAAAAAACCAAAAAGAAAAGGGAGTAACCAAAACCAGGGGCAGCCTTTAGTCCATAAAACCACTCCCCCCCCGGGGCCCCTTTTTGAAAAACCGCACCCCATTTAACCCCTCCCTTGTGTTTAAACCACCTTCGGACTCTCCTATGCCCCTGACCTCTTGCGGGTCCCTTTTTTCCTCACCCGCTTAGGCCCGGGGGTTTCGACTGACCCCCTTCGATTTGTCTGAATTTTCCGGGTTTCTCCTTTGACTAGGGTTTCCGGGTTTCCTCCCCTAGGGTGGGAAATTTTTGGGAATCGCCCACCCTTTTCATCCCGGGACCAACTCCGGTCCTACTCCTAAACCCCAACGTCAATCCCCTGATGACTCCTTCGTTCCCTTTCCCCATTCTACTCGGAAACGCCGACACGTCAAGCCCCCCTCCCCCCTCCCCCTAAATTTTCCCGGACCCCAAAGGACAAATTCTTTACTTTAAACCAACTTCTTTTTTCTGCCTCCCTTTTCCGACCAAGAATTGCCAAAGCGTTTCCTCCCGTAAAGTTGCAGAGAAAATTTCTTTTTCCACGCTCTCAAGAGGGGTACGCGCATGTCACTGTCCAGAAGCAAACCCAAGCTCATGATCTTTTTTCTCCTTTCCCGAAAATCGATACAAACTCCTATCACTAATTAAAAAAACACCCCTTTCTCTAAATTTCTTTTTAATGGTATTTGTCATTCTGCCCCATTTCCCCATAGTTCCCAACAAAAATTTCCCAGTCATTGGGGCCCAATGCCCTTTTTTTTGAAAAAAAAGCGGGAAAACCCCCGGGATCTCCCAATCCTAAAAAATTTAAAACACTTAGCCCTTTCCCCCGGGCCCCGGGGGGAGAGGGTTACCCTTGCAATGTAGGCCTTTTAAAACTTTTGCCAGCCGAAAACCTCCCCCCTGAAATATTCCCCGGGAACAGGGTTCCAAGTTCGAAAGGGATACCAAAACACCGCAACAATGTAAAAATTTGCTGGGGGTTTTGGGTCCCCCCAACGAAATATTCAGATCTATCCCCCCAAAAGCCCATTTCTTTTTGGTGCCGACAACCATTCTAATACATTTTGGCAGTAAACCCTCCACTGCCTTAATTGAAATTTAAGCCCCCCCTTCGTCCCCCCGCCTTGCCGGGTCTATTTTAAAAGAACGTAAAAATTCCGTTGCCTCAAAGAGGCAGAAGGTCTCCCTTATGCAAAGGGCATTTAAACTCATCCCGCCTAAAAGGGGAGACAACCCCCGGGGTTTCTTATTCTCGTGTTTCCAAACACCCCCCCACTTCGGGGGCCCCCACTTCTGCAGCCTCCCCCTTTTTTAGTTACCCCCCTCCCATGGGAAATTACGACATCTAACCCTTTTTGCTGTCCTTTTCTAAACGCCCCCGACTACAACCAGCCCTGTTCTCACATCTTCGCGTCCTTCCTCACAAGCCCCTATAACAAAAACCGTACGACACCTAAAACCAATCGCCCCCCTACTAAAGCCCCAAAAAATCCACTTTGCCCCAAACTTTTTTGGGCCCCCTTCCTTCCCCTTCTCCCCTCCAAAACGTTACCTTTCCATCCTAAACCTAGTTTTTTTCCCCCTCCCCTCTGGCTCTATTACAATGTGGAATTCACCCTCCTCCTCTACAAATGCCTTCCCCCCCCGCCCCCCCTCCCAAGTTTCCCCCCCCCCCCCCCTCTTCGGGGTCACCTCCCAGGTTTCAAACCCTTCTTCTGCCCCCCCCAACCCCATCCCCTTTTTCCCTTACATTTTTTCCCTCCCCCTCTATTTTGGTACAGTCCATTACTGTCCCAATCTTTACTCACCCTCCCCCTCCTATCCCAAAAATGGTTTCCCATACATTTTTGAATTCAGAAAAAATTAAAGGGCCATTTAAGAATATATTGCAGAGACTAAAAACCCTTTAAAGGAAAACTGATTCACTTCCTGTTCCTTCTCTTCCCCCCTCCTCCATCTTCACAAACCCCCTTTTTTTGGGAACGCTTTCCCTTTCCCCCGCTACTTTTAAAATCTTCCAAAGCCACCACACTTGACTTTTCTAACCCCTCTAGTCCGTAGGTGCCTTTACCTACAGATTCCCGATATTTTCTTCAACGCCAATCCTGGCCTATTTTCAGTGGAAAAAACCCCGGGCCTCAGGGGTAATCGGGGGGAGCTTCAGGTTTTCTTTTTCCCGGTTTTTTCCCCGTTTGGTTTCTTTCTTACAAGAACCAAAATTACACTTTGGCTGTTTTTCCAAAAACCCCTTCCCAGGCTATAAATTTTTTGTAAATTCCCTTTGGGTCTTTCTCAGAAAGGGACCTTTAATGAAAGTGCCCTTCTTCTACGCAATGATAAATTTCCCTTGTCCAAATATTTGTTTCCCTACCTTGCTGCATTTCAAATGCAGCCCGTATCCACTTAAAAAAAAGGGGTTTTCAAAATGTTTTTTAAATCTCCTCCTTTTTCGAGATTTTCTATCCCCGACTTTTCCTTTCCCTTTTTTCAAACCCTTTTCCCCCCACCACTTTTGTTACCCTTGGGGGGAAAAAACCCCCCATTTTCCCCCTGGGGGGGGCTCAAATTTTGACCACTTTGGGTTCATTTTGGGGGCTTTTCCCTTTCCCCTCACCCCCCCCAAAGTTTTAAAATACGGGTACTCCCACCCATTTTTATCCTCGACTCTTTTCCTTCCCCTTTTGCATCGATCTATCAGTCTGCTCCTTTTCCCCCAAAAAGCACTAGACTTCCCCCCTTTCTGTTCTACCCGACTTTCAGGGCCCGCGATCAATTTTTCCCACATTCCCCTTTTCCTTTTTCCTTCCCCAATTTTACCAACCCTTTCCCTAGCCCTCGCGGCAATTTGATCCCGGGGAAATTGGGATCCCTTTTCTCCCCCACCTCACGCCCTTTTTGTGAGGTTCCCCTTTTTCCATCCTCCATTTATGACCCAAAACATCTTCTCGACATCATTTTTTTAAAACCCCAAACTTCTCATTCATACCCCAAAACCTCCGGCGCATTTTCAAAAAGCTTTCCCAAAGGGGGGCCCTGCTTGTTTCTTTGTGCAGTAAAGTTTGAAACGTGCTCATGGGGGAGGTACCGGGACAAAAAACCGCCCGAGAGACTTGTTGGGTTTTAAGCAGAAACGTGCGATCGCTCGCCGGGCATCCGGAAAACTAAACGCACTTTTTGGAACTATTTTTTTCCCCCCCCTCACCTCGCTTCTTTTTATGAAATGCAGCCCGGAAAAAAGTAGAAAATTTAGTGGTAAATACCTCCTGACCCCGGGTCCTGTTTCTTTCGGGTCCACTGGGGTTGAATAGCAAAACCCCCTCGACTTCCATTTAACTTGGCAACAATCGGGCCGTATTTTCCCCAGGGCTCCATCTAAGCCCCCGTTTCTTTTCCTTTAAAAGTCCGCCCGAGGGGTTTTGTACCCTTGGACTTTTTTTCTCTCGGAGAAGAACAGTATAAAAGTGCCTTTTACCCCCTTCAAGAACGGGGGCAACGCTCTCACTTGCCGATCATTTGGCACTGGGCCCCGAAAACATTCATATTCGTATGTTACAAAATTTACATCGGGCGGGCCCCTTTAATTTCCCCTTACACCTCTTTTAAACTTTTTTGGGCACAAGGAGTTCTTCCCCAGCTGTGGAAAAACTGCCATTGTTCTCCCTTTCCGCAAACCGGTACAACAAACATGATGCCTCCCACTATCGCCCCATCGGGGCCTTTCAAGTGCAGTTTGCAAAGTGAGGAAAAGCCTCTAAAAAACGACGTTTTCTGTGGTTTTTAGAGACTCACAAAAGTTTTCTCCGCTAGTCAATATGGCTTTCGTAAGGGGCTTCTAAAAAACCCGACCCCTTACTTTCGCTTGGATACGTAAGTTCCTAATGCCTTTGCGAATAATCACCAGTTATTGCCCTATTTTTTGACCCCTTTAGAAGGCCTATGAAAACAACCTTTGGGGGTATAAATTTTGGGCCCCGGGCCCCCCCTTTGGCCCCCGAGGCAATCTACCTCCCTTTCCCTTTAAAAACTTTTTTAAATGACAGACATTTTTCCCTGTTCGGTCAATAATGTTCTTTCCCCGGGCTTTTGTCCCAAACTGAAGGTGGCCCTCAGGGGTGTTTTTCTAAGCCCCAACACTTTTTTTTCCTTGCTATAAATGATTTTGGGCCCCTGTTTTCCACCCCAAAATTTGGTCAAACACTCTATGTTGATGACTTCGCTATTTCCCTTTTGCAGGGGCCCGACTGTCCCCCTTATTGCAGTTTTTCTCTCCAACGGGGGTCGACCGTGGTTTCCCCTTGGGCCCCCCACACATTGGGTTTTTAAATTTTTAAGTACCAAAACTCACCAAATTTCTTTCCAAAATAGACGCTCTGTTTTCTCCGAACATCCTTTTTATCCTTTTGGCCCCGTATCCCGAACGTGAAAAAAGTTTAGTTTCCCAGGGCCTTCCCTTTTACCGTCGGGTTTTTCCTGGAAACCCACATTACCTTTTCTGAAAGGGAACTTGTCACAGCCGGCTAAACCCTTTTTAAAACCCTTGCCATCTTTTCCCGGGGAGCTGATCGTCGAAATCTGCTTTGCCACAAATTAAACCCTCGTTTTAAAAACAAACTCCATTAAGGGAAACCCAAATTTTTTTCCCGGGCCCCTCCTGCAAATCTCTCCAACCTTAAATCTATCCATCACCCAAAGGGTTTCGTTTTTTGCCTTGGTGCTTTTCCTCTTTCCCCCCGAAGGGCCCCTAAACCCGAAGCAAAATTTTTTCCCTCCTTTTCTGATCCCCGTGAAGCCTATTTCCTTTGTTACTAAGAAAGCCTCCACGATCTACAAAAATCCTTCCCTTTATAGAATTGGGCACCGATATTAGTAGACCTTCCCTTTTTTTTGTTCGCCGCCCCTGTTTGCTTTCCCTCCCCTTTTTTCCTTTTGCCAAATTTCCCCTCCCTTTTTCTTCCCTTCAGTTACCCCTTTTATATGTTCATTAGCACTCACTTTTCCCTACCCCCCTGGGGAAGGGTTTCCCGCGTTCGGGGGTCTGTTCTTTTTTCCCCTCCCTTCTCCCCGGGGGGGCTCAACTGCCTACGGGGGCTTCCCCTCTCTTTTTTCCCTTTATCACTTCCCCCTCATTCTCATGCCAACCGCGTGTACACAGATGGCTCAAAGTCTTCAGACGGCGTCGGATTTGCAGCAGTGTTTTCCGGACAAAACGTCGTACGAGGGCATTTAAATATCTTCCCCAAACATTTTTACTGGGTGAACTGTATGCCATTTTTGCAGCACTTATTCGTATCGCAAACTATGCCGTGTCATCATTTGTAGTAGTCTCAGACTCCCCTTAAATTCTCTACAGGCTTTACGAAAATTTGATACATCTCCCTCCCCTAGTTCTCCCGTATCCAATTTTTGGGTACGCCCAAACTCACCCCAAAAATAAAAATTTTTTGTTTTTTGTTGGGTCCCCCCGGTCCCTTCGACGTACAGGGCAATGAAAAGGCAGGCAAATGCCTTTCGCGGTCAGCATATATGACCCCTACCAAATTTTTCCCATCGAGGGGTTCCATTTCTAGACTATTTTGCTTCAATAGCTACCCACCTTCGCACCCGTTGGCAACAACGTTGGTCAACTCTGCTCGGTAACAAACTTCATTCTATTAAACCGAGCATAGGTTACTGGCCGTCTTCTTGTCATCAGTGCCGAGGTTGGGGGACCACTCTCTCCCGCCTTCGCATTGGCCACACTCGTCTTACTCATGGGTATCTCATGGAGAGGCACCCTGTTCCTCTCTGTGAGCAGTGTCAAGTTCCAGTATCGATTAGCCACATTCTGTTAGACTGCCCTCTCTATCAACGAGCACGCAGAATTTACCTCCAACGTCGTCTTCGTTCTCCTACTCTTCTCTTACCTTCCCTTCTTGCTGATGGACCCTCCTTTAATCCTGACTCTCTCATTGACTTCTTGACAACGACTGATTTACTCCACAAACTCTGATGATACTTTTCCCACTCCCCTCAGCCCTTTCTGGTTCAGTCTCTTGCTGCCCTTTACCCTTTCACCATCCACTGCCCCGCTGTTATCCGTAACCTGTTGCTCATCCATCTCCCTTTTGCCACCTGATGCCCTCGCTTCCTTCCTGCCCTGCAGCGCTGTATAGTCCTTGTGGCTTAGCGCTTCTTTTTGATTATAATAATAATAATATTAATGAAGATAAAGGTGTCTAGGTGGATAATATCAAAGTAAATCAAAGTAATCAATTTAATATAATATAGGATATAAGTTCCTACACTTCTCTTGTGTACAGTAGTATTGTGCTGAAGGCACATATCATATCTTTATGGCTTTTAAGTACCGTCTGGTACATTGTCAGCATTTAAGAACAATACAGTGGACCCCCGCATAGCGAACTTAATCCGTGCAAGAGGGCTGGTCGTTATGCAAAAGTTCGCTAGAATTTTTTTTGGGGGCCCATGGTCACTTATTTTCCAAAAACCCCCGAAAACACTGTAAAAATCGAAATATTCCGAGTGGTGCTTAAATGTTAACGCGGGGGCGGCTGGAAAACAATGGACGGGCGGCACATGTGGGGCGCCTGGGGCGCACAGGGCCGTCTGGGACGAAGGTCGCGAGCGGGTTTTTTGTCCACTATGGGGCAAAATTTTAGCGAAAAAAGCATTCGCTATGCGGATTGTTCGCTATGAAAGGCGTTCGCATGGGGGGTCCATGTATAATAACAAGTATTTGTGTTTTGGGTAAGTCCTAAGTATTTTCACTATGTCTCAAACTTGACTAACTTAACCAGTGATGACTAAAAGTCCTCGCAAAAAAATTTTGACCAACCCCGGGCAGTGGGAAACCTTTGTTTGAACGTAAAATGACCGTTTTCGCCGAACAGCAATATAACGGGCACACAAACAGAATCAGAACAGGAGAAACTAATGACCCAAAAGGGGACCCTCAGCGGGGTCCCTCCACAAAAGTCCCAAAACCCCCATACTACTGAATTGAGTTCACAAAAAAAATCCCCGACTGGACGGTGCACAGAACCAGTACAAATTAGGTCAGAAAGCACAGGGACCTATTTCTCAAGTTTTTAGTGTACCCCAAAACCTCAAAAAAAGTCAAAAATCACTAAGTCTAGGCTATGGTCTTAAAACAATTTATATAAACTATCAAAAGAAAGACGACAGAGATATGAAAATAAGTGGGTAAAATTTAACCGAAAAATTAAGTAAAAAGGACACAAGTGCAACAAATGTGACTTTTATCGGGCAATGTTTCACTCTCCAGGAGTTTTGTCAAGCGAAACATTGCCAAATAAAAATGTCACATTGTTGATTCTGTCCTTTTTCTTTCTACAGAATGATTTTTCCAACAAGGGCCGCAAGGGAGAGGGGAGAGGGAATGTTGTTGGAACATCGTCAAAAAAAGAGAGAGAGAGCTACTAGAGGCAAGGCAGTCCTCTCCCCCAGGTGAGGTTGATCACCTCACCTGATACGGGGACCCCCGTGGTCGCTGCGCCCAAACACAAGAAGCCAGCGGAAAAAAGCGGAGCGTATTACGTATTAGACAATGTCGTCCTACTTAACACTCTTGAGAATACCCCTGAAAAAGGGGAAAATTTACTCCTACCTAAATAATATAACAAGTCAAATAATAAAAAAAGCAATATTTTCCGTTTTAGCAAATATTGCAAAATCAGCAATATAAAAATATGAAAAGGAAATATACTTTGTGCCCCTTCAGGGGGTCGCAAAAAAATGGTGGGGATTATTATCAAAAACTAAGCATTTAGTTGTACACATTAAAAGAAGAGGTAATGGGACAAAAGGGAAAAAGGGGCAACAGCAATAAGAAGATTTAAAAGTTCATAAACAAAGGGAGGGGGGAAGTTGGGTGAGATATAAGCAACTATTGGCAGAAAAGGGGGGCAAATGCAAGTAAAGGCCCGCCTCACAACCGGAAATCAGTTTTCGGTTCCTTCAGTTACCCACCTAATTTGGCTGTTTAATTTCAAATTTCCCGGGGGTTGCCACCCCCCAACCGCTTACTGTTTGGTGGCACTTTTGCTGCTAAGCATTAAATTTTCTTTTTTCCATTTTTTGTTTAAACCTGCTTAATTTTTAGCCCTAGCCGGTTCCAAGAAAAAAAAGAAATGCTTCTCTTATGTAAACACCTAACATACATTATCCTTTTAAAAGTAAGGTGGCTTTGAAGCCATTTTGGGTTTCCCTAAACCTCTCTGAAGCGGAGAATATGCTTTTTTTTTACGCTAATATCAACATAAGCTTATTTGCCATCACAATTGATCAATTGAAAAATAAACAACATAAAAAACAAAAACACTTAAATACTCCCAAAAGAATAATATTTTTGGCCTAAACCCCACATTCACAGAGTTACAAGAGGATATGGTAAAAAAATACCATTCTCCTACCTTGTCTGGGGGTTATTTAGAGAAACGGAGTTACACAGGCTAACTTGATAACACTCGACTCCCCCATAAAAAAGAAAAAAAAAAGTATTTTCTCTTATAGGTTTCACACACGCAGCATATTTTAAGAACCTAGGATAACCCCAAAAAAGCAATGTGGTAGTTTTAGTACCTGGGTTTGGGTTTTGCCCTTAGATTTTTGGGAAATATTCGATTCCCACCGGGGAGAAAAAATTACGTGTTTCTTTTTCCCTTTGTCTATGTTTAAATCAGTAAATGGGTCCGGGTGTTAGCCATAGTGTGGGTGTTATCCTGGGGCACTGGGTCAAAATTTCTTGAAATACCCTAACGGCCTTTTATACGCAGATGTCCCTGATGTCAGTAGGTTTTGTTTAACCCTTGACATGATGTAGAAAAAAAGATTTATTATTATTATTATTATTATATTTTTATTTTATTATTTTATGTTTTTTTTTGGGTTATCTTTTCAAACTTGGGCAATTATGAGGAAAAAACTTTTTATGTACACCAAAAAGAAAGAAATCAACCATAAAAACGGAGTTCACTTCCGGGCCCTTAGTGGCCGCTTACGTATATTTTTGTATGGGTTGTTATGGTTTATATTCTCATTTTTTTTCGGTCTCATTTGATGAAGAAAGATATATTATGAAAAGATATGATTTTGATTACTTTCATGCAAAAATACCTTTAAATTTCTTTTACAGTAGCGAAAATGTTTTTTCTTTTGCAAAAACCAAGATAAAAATGACGTCACGCCAATACCTTCCCCCCTGCCAGTTAAATTCCTTTCGGGTCAAGAAAAATTTACATTATTTTACAATTTTCAATAATGCAGAGTCTGCATAACATAAATATCATTTTTTTTTTTTTTTTTTTTTTTTTTTTTTTTAATAAAAAATTCCAAATGGGAAGCAAGAGTAATATAAGGGGGCCTGTAGCCGTGACTAATGAACAAAGAAATGTTATTTTGTGCCCGGGAAAGTTGCATTGTTTTTTTTTGGACCCCATTTTTAAATGCATCTGTGAAATTTGTGTGAAATCGGGAAATTTCCAATTTCGACCATTTTATTGGGAAATTGAAAAAATGAATGGGAGTTTTTTGTTTTCCATTGACAGACTAGAAGTAAAAAGTTTTTCAGGTAACACAAATACAGTTAATAGATTTCATACATGCATGTTGTATATAGAACCTAGGTAACCCGAAAGTCAGACAAGTGACTTTTCCAGTACCCGGGGTTGGGTTGCCATAATGGTTTTTGGTAAATATTTTTTTTTTCTTGGGTTGTTTTGTTGGGCTTCTCATTGAAACTTGGGAATTTATGATGGGAAAAATGCTTCTTAAGTCATTTTTTAACGTACGCCTCTTTGCAGTATATTTTCGTAAGATTTTTTTTGGTTTTTTTTCCCTTTTTTTGGACTCTTTTAGAATGGAAATTTTTAAATTTCAGAAAATAGAAAAAGATTTTTGATTGTTTTATGATGAAAAATACCTTGAAAAGAGCTGAAAGAGCGGAAATGTTTTGTTTTTGCCGATGTTTTGAACTTTTAAATAAGTTGGTTTTTTTTTTTAAGTGATTCTAACCCAACCACACGTAATTTTTCAAACCATAATCCGGCCCCCTAGGTCCCCAAAGATGCCAATTTGTGATGGAGGTTGTAGGAGTGGGGGGGTTGAAGACGGGGGGTCTTTTTAAAAAGCAGGTTAGAATGTGGGGGAAAGTTTTTGGCTATAGGAGGGTATGCAGGGGGAAGGAAGGATTGGTGGAAAGATTAGGTAAAAAGGCTGTCAACAAATTTTGCTGAGAATAAGAAATTTTGGAGTGAGATAAACAGGTTAAGAAAGCCTAGGGAACAAATGGATTTGTCATTAAAAATAGAGTAGGGAGTTAGTAGATGGGGAGCTGGAGGTATTGGATAGATGGCAGGAATATTTTGAACTTCTAGTGTTGATGAAGGGAGGCAGTAATTTCATACACTGGCCAGGGAGGGATACAATCTTTTATGAGTGAAGAAGAGCAGGATGTGAGTGTGAGGGAGGTGTGTGAAGCATTACATAGAATGAAAGAGGGTAAAGCAGCTGGATCTGATGGGATCATGACAGAAATATTAAAAGCAGGAGGGGGGATAGTGTTGGAGTGGTTAGTACTTTTGTTTGTTTATTTATTTATTATTAATTTGGACATGATACATAGATGTACAGTGGTCCCTCAATTATCGTCCTTAATCCGTTCCTGGAAGTGGGACTATTATCAAAATAGATGATTTTCGAATCAATTTTCCCCATAAGAAATAATGCAAGTCCAATTAATTCGTTCCAGACACCCAGAAGTATCAACAACAAATTTTTTTTTACCTAAAAGATAGATTTACATGCACAAAAGAATAAAACATTCAACATGACAGTTACCTTTATTGAAGGCTGTTGTTGATGAATGGAAGACAGGGAGGAGGAGAGAGGGAAGAGAGGCTATTGTTTGGAAGGGAAATCCCCGTCCATAAGGACTCTAGGTCACTTCTGGGGTCACTTCCCCAAATATAGATTTCATAGAAAAAATCATAATAAATGTAAAGCAACTAATAAAATGTATAAATGAACATTGGTAATAGGGGTAGTTGATGAGTGAGACGGTGATCGGCTAAAACATTCGAGTAAAATCAAAAATTTGGTTGGATAAATATTGGATTGAAGGCATTGATTTATAAAACTTGACCTGAACTTATGCTTAGTGCTTTGTTTTAGTGGGATTGATATGAAAGGATTGCCCAGTATGAATCCAAAAGGCTTGGATGTTCCGCCTAAGAAACAAAGCGAATGGCTTGGGTAGTTTCTAAATTAAGTGGATTAAATCAGGAGGTAATGTGAAGTTACAGAGAAAGGTAAGTGTACATGGTTGTTTAAACCCTTTGAAAGGAGAAAGGCCTCCCGAAATGTTAAAGTCGCCAAATTTAATAAAAAAAAATGTTTCGATGAGAATGGTCATAAATCTGTTCCCATGATAAAGAGGAACCAAAAGATAGAAGATTTGGAGAGATAATTATGTAAGGAGCCTTGAACAATAGAGTAATTGGGTAGGGCGATCGTTAGCATTGGGAGGTGTTGCATTTGAGGCCCCATTTTCGGCCAATTCACTGTACTAGTCGAAAGAAACATGAATATTTCGCTAGAAACTTTTCCAATTTTTCTATCGAAAATGGGTGCAAGAAAACCCCTCATTTATGAAATTCAACTATCCGATACAGTGGTCAGAATTAGCAATTTTGCCAATTTCACACAAAATTTCAAAAGATGCCAATTTCGAATAGGTCCAGAATAAACAAAAAAGACATTCCTGGCACTAAAATGACATTTCTCTAGTCATTAGTCACGTCTCAAGGCCCCTCTATATTCTTTCTTTCCACTTTGAAATTTTATTTTCACAAAAAATATAAGATTTACTGTTATGCAGACTACTGCATTAGTGTAAAAAATGGTATAAATATTATTGGTGCACTTGTGAAAGAATATTAGACTCACCAGTTGACGTGTATTGCACGCTTGGCAACGATTTGTTTACTTTTGAAGTTTGGTAAAAATCGAACATTCTGCTACTTTGAGCTCAATTTCAAGGCACCTTTCTTTGTAAAACAGTCAAAATCATCTCAATTTCTGTAATATGTCTTCCATTCTATAAAATGAGACCAAGAAAACTAGAATACAGCAATAAAATACCATACGAAAATACACTGCAAAGTCGCTGATTTATTCCAAAAAAATGGTCAAAGTTTTTTTTTTCTCATTATGCACTGTGTGCTGCAGGATTTTTTTTAGACTGTGCACACTGACCACATAGACCCATTCTTTCATATGAAGGCCTACCAGCTTTCTCCCACTAGATTTGAGGCCGCTAGAATTTATGCGTACTAGTACGTCAAAAACCCCTACGCGTAAGACGTACTAGTACGACGAAAACCCTCAAAGGGTTAATATATTTATAGATGGGGTTGTAAAAGAAGTAAATGCTAGGGTGTTCGGGAGAGGGGTGGGATTAAATTATGGGGAATCAAATTCAAAATGGGAATTGACACAGTTACTTTTTGCTAATGATACTGTGCTTATGGGAGATTCTAAAGAAAAATTGCAAAGGTTAGTGGATGAGTTTGAGAATGTGTGTAAAGGTAGAAAGTTGAAAGTGAACATAGAAAAGAGTAAGGTGATGAGGGTATCAAATGATTTAGATAAAGAAAAATTGGATATCAAATTGGGGAGGAGGAGTATGGAAGAAGTGAATGTTTTCAGATACTTGGGAGTTGACGTGTCGGCGGAAATGGATTTATGAAGGATGAGGTTAATCATAGAATTGATGGGGGAAAAAAAGGTGAGTGGTGCATTGAGGTATATGTGGAGTCAAAAAACGTTACCTATGGAGGCAAAGAAGGGAATGTATGAAAGTATAGTAGTACCAACACTCTTATATGGATGTGAAGCTTGGGTGGTAAATGCAGCAGCGAGGAGACGGTTGGAGGCAGTAGAGATGTCCTGTCTAAGGGCAATGTGTGGTGTAAATATTATGCAGAAAATTCGGAGTGGGGAAATTAGGAGAAGGTGTGAAGTTAATAAAAGCATTAGTCAGAGGGCAGAAGAGGGGTTGTTGAGGTGGTTTGGTCATTTAGAGAGAATGGATCAAAGTAGAATGACATGGAAAGCATATAAATCTATAGGGGAAGAAAAGAGGGGTAGGGGTCGTCCTCGAAAGGGTTTGGAAAGAGGGGGTTTAAGGAGGTTTTGTGGGCGAGGGGCTTGGACTTCCAGCAAGCGTGCATGAGCGTGTTAGATAGGAGTGAATGGAGACGAAAAGATACTTGGGACCTGACGATCTGTTGGAATGTGAGCAGGGTAATATTTAGTGAAGGGATTCAGGGAAACCGGTTATTTTCATATAGTCTGACTTGAGTCTTGGAAATGGGAAGTACAATGCCTGCACTTTAAAGGAGGGGTTTGGGATATTGGCAGTTTGGAGGGATATGTTGTGTATCTTTATACGTATATGCTTCTAAACTGTTGTATTCTGAGCACCTCTGCAAAAGCAGTGATAATGTGTGAGTGTGGTGAAAGTGTTGAATGATGATGAAAGTATTTTCTTTTTGGGGATTTTCTTTCTTTTTTGGGTCACCCTGCCTCTGTGGGAGACGGCCGACTTGTTGAAAAAAAAAAAAAAAGTGTTTCTTTTATATTCACAGGTAATGAATTCCAGATTTTTGGGCCTTTCATGTGCATTGAGTTTTTGCATAGCGTGAGATGGACATGAGGAACATCAAAGAGTGATCTATGCCTTGTGTTATGGTCATGTGTTCTGTTGAAGTTGGTAAGGAGACGTTTGAGGGGAAGGTTTATATCCGAGTTAAGTGTTCTATGATTATTCTTATTCTTTTTAGTAATTATTACAGGAAAGGGGGTTACTAGCTCGTTGTTCCCAGCATTTTAGTTGACTTAAAACACGCATGGCTTACAGAGGAAAGATTCTTATTCCACTTCCCCATGGATATAAAAGGAAAAGTAAAAAGAAACAAGAACTATTAAGATAAAATCAAAGGGAAACTAAAGAGTGTGTATAGAAAAGGAAGTAATGTAAAGTGTAGTGTGACCTAAGTGTATAGGTGTAGTAGCAAGGACATACTGTTTATCTTGCATATTTATGAGACAGACAAAAGAACAGCAATCCTACATCATGGGAGTGTATAAATCTGTAGGAAAGGAATGCAAGGTAGGGGGTCGTCCTCAAAAGGTTGGAGGAGGGTAAAGGGGTTGTGTGGGTGCAAGGGCTTGGATTTTCAGCAAGCGTGATGAGCGTGTTAGATAGGAGTTTAATGGAGAAAGATGGTATTTGGGACCTAACAAGCTGTTGGAATGTGAGCAGGGTAAAATTTAGTGAAGGGATTCAGGGAATCGGTTATTTTATATAGCTGGACTTGAGTCCTGGAAAGGGAAGTAAAAATGCCTGCACTTTAAAGAGGGGTTTTGGGATATTGGCAGTTTGGAGGGATATGTTGTTATCTTTATACATATCATACTTCTAAACTGTTGTATTCTGAGCACTCTGCAAAAAAGTGATGTGTGTGAGTGAGGTGAAAGTGTTGAATGATGATGAAATGATAGTTGTACAGTGAGAAGTTTAGGTTTTGATTTTTGGGCATGTGCTGCCTGGAAGTGGGAATTGTTATTCTAGATGCAGCCTTTGTTGGTTAAGTATGGTCTGAGAGGTTTTAGTTGAGATGGGTAAATAGTGAGTGATTTAGGGCCAGGACGGCTGACTGTGCAAACATTTGTTACTGTATCTTCTATTATGCCTAAGTCTTGGAATTTTCTTGGAAATTTGTAGTACATGTGTTTGAAATTGGTCTATTATCAGGTGGATTCCTAAGAATTTTCCCTCTGTGAGCATTGGTGAAGGTGATCCGTTTATCATCATGGTAAGAGGGACATCTGTAGTTCTGTTTCCAAACTGAATGGAGTAGGTTTTGTCAATTTTGAGATTAAGTTGTTAGTCATCATCCAGGTAGATATTTTCTGTAATTCGGTATTCACAGTATTGGCTAGCATGACTGGGCTTGGGTGAGAAAAGACGTATGTAGTGTCATCTGCAAATAGTGTGGGTTTGAGTAGTTGCAATGCATTTGGTTGGTCATTTATGTAAATGAGAAAGAGAAGAGGGCCAAGGACACTTCCCTGTGGGACACCAACTGTAATTGGCTGTGCGGAAGAGTTTGCTCCATTTGTGTACACATATTGGCTTCTGTTGCTGAGGTATGACTTTAGGTAGTTGAGGGAGTGCCCTCTTATACATAGTGCGACAATTTTATGTGGAGCAAATCATGGTCAACTGTATCAAAGGCTTTATGTAAGTAAATCAATGAAGATACCCAGCGGGACTTCTTTTTTCTCTAGTGCAGTGTATATTTGTTCTAGCATGTGTATAATAGCATCATTTGTATTTTTATTAGGCCTGAACCCAAACTGACAGGGGTTGAGTATGTTGTGGGAGATGAGGTAGGAATAGATACGATTATGAAATAATTTTTCAAAGATTTAAGAGAGAGGGTGTAAGTTGGGTATTGGCCTATAGTTATTCAAGTCTGTTTGGTCTCCTCCTTTATGGATCGGGGTGACCCTCGCTATTTTGAGAACTGTAGGGAAGGTAGATGATTCGATGGATTTGTTAAAGAGTGTTGCAATAATTGGTGACAGCACTTGCGACACTTTTTTGTATATAAAGGGTGGTAAGGTATTTAACCCTTTCAGGGTTTCGGCCGTACTAGTACAACTTACGCACCAGGGTTTTTGACGTACTAGTACACCTAAATTCTAGCGCCCTCAAATCTAGTGAGAGAAAGCTGGTAGGCCTACATATGAAAGAATGGGTCTATGTGGTCAGTGTGCGCAGTATAAAAAAAATCCTGCAGCACACAGTGCGTAATGAGAAAAAAAAACTGTGTTTTTGGATTAAAACAGCGACTTTGAACTGTATTTTCGTATGGTTTTTATTGTTGTATTCTAGTTTTCCTGGTCTCATTCTATAAAATGGAAGACATATTACAGAAATTGAGATGATTTTGACTGATTTTACAATGAAACGTACCTTGAAATTGAGCTCAGAGTAGCAGAAATGTTCAATTTCTACCAAAGTTCAAAAGTAAACAAATCATGCTAAGCATCCAATACATGTCAACTGGTGAGTCTAATATTCATTCACAAGTGTTCCAATATTATTTATACCATTTTTTACACTAATGCAGTAGTCTGCATAAAAGTAAATCTTCTATTTTTTGTGAGAATAAAAATTCAAAATGGAAAGCAAAAGAATGTAAGAGGGGCATTGGGACGTAACTAATGAACAGAGGAAATGTCATTTTAGTGCCAGAAATGTCTTTGTTGTTTATTCTGGACCCTATTTGGAAATTGGCATCTTTTGAAATTTGTGTGAAATTGGCAAATTGCTAAATTCTGACCACTGTATTGGATAGTTGAAATTGGTAAATGGGTGGTTTCTTGCACTCATTCGATAGAAAAAGTGTAGTTCTAGCAAAATATTCATGATTTTTGGTGACTAGTACAGTGGAACTGGCCGAAAATAGGGCTCAAAATGGGCAAAATCGCCGATGCGTAAACATCGTTGAGCCCGTTATTTTGTGAGAGCATAATTCCATAAGTTTTCCATCAAATTTCATACTTTTGGTGTCATTATGATTGGGAAAAGATTCTCTATCTTTTTATAAGAAAAAATAATAATTTTTTTTAAATTTGGGCGACCCTGAGAACAAGTCTCTTGAGAGGGCCTGTTGACCCTGAAAGGGTTAAATCTCCTGTCTTGTTTTTTAGTGTATTGATAATAAGGGAGACTTCTGTTGGGTTAGTTGGAGCTAGGAGCAATGTGTTCGGGTAGTTGCCAGTGAGTAGTCATTGGGTGGGGTATTTGAGCTTGGGATTTTATTGGCAAGGTTTTTTCCTATGGTGGAGAAGAAATCATTGAGTCTGTTTGCTGTTTCAGTTGGTGGGAGTTGGGGTCCATCTGGTTTTGTTAGTTCAATTGCGCTATTTCCTAATATCTTTTTTGTTCCTAGAATTTCTGATGGGGTTTTCCAGGTCTTTTTTATATCATCTTTTAATTTGAATAATCTGTTCTCATAATACAATTTTTTAGCCCTTCTTATCAGGCTGGTTAGGATTGATGAGTAACGTTTTGTTTGGTCGCTGGTTGTGACCCATTCTGTACTGTTTTTCATATAGGTGCTTTGTATTTATGGATTTGAGGATGCTGGGTGTTAGCCAGGGACTGTTCAGTCTCTTACCTGGAGAGTTTACCTGGAGAGGGTTTCAGGGATCAACGCCCCCGCGGCCCGGTCTGAGACCAGGCCTAGCTGCCATCTGTTTAGTTTTTTTAGGGCAGTGCTTATTATAGAGGTATTGGGTCTTTTTTAGAAAATTATTAATACATTCGTCAATATCTGTATAGATTTCTAGATCAGTGTGCCAGTCAGTGTTTGTCATTGCTGTTGTGAAGTTATTAATGGCTGCCTCATTATGAAGTCTGAAAGTGACTTGAGTAGTGTCTCGGGGTAATTTGCCTAGATTAGTTATGAGGAAGGTAGGGTAGTGGTCTGTGGTATTATCTGCGATTATGCCTGATTATAAAGGGGATATGGTGTTGGTCGAGATGTGGTCTAGTAGGGAAACACTAGTCGCTGTAATTCTTGTAGGTTTTGTTACTGTTGGTAGCAACAAGCAGTTACTCATAGTGTTCGTGAATTCAGTAACGTGTAGGTCCTGGTCTTGCAGGAGATTTATATTGAAGTCACCTGACAGTAGGAAGTGATCTTTATTCATGTGTGCATCAATTATCATACTTCCTAGGTTTTCACTAAAATGGCTAATGTTTGACTGTGGTACTCTGTAGATGTTTATCACTATGAGAGGTTTTTGTATGTATTTGGATTTAAATTTAGCTATTATATATTCCCCATGTTCACCCCTTGTGCATGTATTATTGGTACATTCTAGATGGTATGAATAGTATACATGTATAGTTATGCCACCCCCTTGTTGATCGTGCCTACAGTTGTGTATGGCTGTGTAACCAGGAATGGCATAGACATCTGTAGTATCAGGCTTTAACCAGGTTTTGGTGAGAGTAATGATGGACATATTGGCATGCAGGGAATTTAGTAATGCAATGAGGTCATCGTAATGTTTGCTTAAAGATCTGATATTGTAGTTAAAGACAGTTATGTTGTTGTTGACTCTGAGAAATGCCTTTGATTGTTCTGCTGTGTAGTAATTACAGTTACTGTTTGATTCATTTAAGTCATTCGGGCCGGGGGGTTTTTTCTGAAGCCCTGTATAACTCCAACAACATTGGGGGAGTTAGTAAAAAACGCGAATCACAAAAGAAAAAAAACCCCTCCCACCTTTCCACTAGGGCCTTTTCAAACCACTATTACAACGTTAGCACTTTCACTTCTATTTTTCTACCACCACAACCACTTTTAAACAACTGTTTCCCCACTCTACCACCACCCCCTTTCCCGTATTTTTCTAAAAAATTTTTTCAAAAATTTTATATGTTTTCCCCCACATTTTTTAAAAAAAGGGGCCCGGGCACAGAAGTTTTTTTTTGGACCCAAATGGTAGCTTTTAGCATTTGAAAAGCACTAAGTCAATGGAATTTTTAAAAATATTTTCGTGGGAGCATGTGGGGGGAACCGCCCGCCACGGGTAACCCAAGGCACCTGGCGGGGAAAGGGCGGGGCCCCAGGCGGCTCAGAGCGTGAGTACGCGCCCGGACAAAAGGACGTTTAGGGATTAATGGCCATTTGCGGGGCCAATGTTTAGACGAAAAAAGGGGAAACTAGTATTTCCAAACGGACGTTTTTTCGGGCCCCCGGACATTATTGAGGGATCACTGTACAAAAAAATACTGGGGTTTAAATGTAACATCCCCAAAAGCCCCTTGTTTTAAAGGGGAAGGTTTAAAAATTAATTTAAAATTTAACTAAGCAATGATATATTCATGAAAAAAAAATTAAGTAAACAAAAATTTTAAAGCACAAATGGGGGTATTTCAAAGACGGGTCATATCGTCATTTGCTGATTCCCTGTGTAATTTTAATGAATGGAGTATTCTGTTTTGGGAATGTAAAATTAAAAAAAAAATTTGAAGGGCACAGATTAAAAAAATTTAAAGATACAATTATTCAGTATTTATTTAAAATTGTGGGGGAGTAAGTGATTTTTTAAAAAGAGACCTTTAAATTTTTTAAACAGGTGGGGGCTTTTAAAACACAGGGAATGAATTCCAGATTTTTTGGGGGCCCTTTCATGTGCATTGAGTTTTTTTCATAGTGGGGGAAAGGACATAAGGAAAAATAAAGAGTGATCTTTGGGCCCTTTGTTATGGCATGTGTTTTGTTGAAGTTTGGGAAGGAACATTTTGGGGGGAAGGTTTATATCCGGTTTTTGTGTTTTTATGATTCTTCTATTTTTTTTTTAAATTATTTTCAGGAAAAGGGGGGTTTCAGCTCGTTGTTCCCCCCGCATTTTTGTTTACTTAAAACACGCATGGCTTACGAGGAAAGATTTTTATTTTCCCCTTTCCCCCTGGAAATAAAAGGAAAATAAAAAAAAACAAGAACTATTAAGATAAAATCAAAAAAAAAATTAATAATGTGTTTTAGATAAAAGTGAAAATGTAAGTGTAGTGTGAACCAAAATTAAAATAGTAGTAAACAAGACATACCCGTCCCCTCCTTTCATATTTAGAGATAACAAAAGACAAACCCGCAATCCTACCATCATGTTGGGGTGTATAAATCTGTAGGGGAAAGGGAAAGGGGGGGTAGGGGTTTGTCCCAAAAAGGGGTTTGGGGGGAGGGGGTAAAGGAGGGTTTTGTGGGGAAGGGGCTTGGATTTTCAGCAAGCGTGCATGAGCGTGTTAGATAGGAGTGAATGGAGACGAATGGTATTTTGGACCTGAACGATCTGTTGGAATGTGAGCAGGGTAATATTTAGTGAAGGGATTCAGGGAAACAGGTTATTTTATATAGCTGGACTTGAGTCCTGGAAATGGGAAGTACAATGCCTGCACTTTAAAGGAGGGGTTTTGGGATATTGGCAGTTTGGAGGGATATGTTGTGTATCTTTATACGTATATACTTCTAAACTATTGTATTCTGAGCACCTCTGCAAAAACAGTGATATTGTGAGTGTGGTGAAAGTGTTGAATGATGATGTAAGTATGGATGTTTTGTACAGTGAGTAGGTTTAGAGTTTTGAATATTGGTGGAGTGTGCTGCCTGTAGTGGGAATTTGTTATTCTGACTGCAGCCTTTTGTTGGGTAACTAATGGTCTGAGATGGTTTAGTGAGATAGGGGTAAATAAGTGAGTGATATAGGGCCAGGAGGGCTGACTGTGGAACATAGTACTGTATCTTCTATAGTATGCCTACAGTCTTGGAAATTTTCTTGGAAATTTGTTGTACATGTGTTTGAAATTTGAGTCTATTATCAAGGTGGATTCCTAAGAATTTTCCCTCTGTGAGCTTTGTGATAGGTGATCCGTTTATCATCATGGTAAGAGGGACATCTGTAGTTCTGTTTCCAAACTGAATGGAGTAGGTTTTGTCGATTTTGAGATTAAGTTGTTAGTCATCATCCAGGTAGATATTTTCTGTAATTCGGTATTCACAGTATTGGCTAGCATGACTGGGCTTGGGTGAGAAAAGACGTATGTAGTGTCATCTGCAAATAGTGTGGGTTTGAGTAGTTGCAATGCATTTGGTTGGTCATTTATGTAAATGAGAAAGAGAAGAGGGCCAAGGACACTTCCCTGTGGGACACCAACTGTAATTTGGGTGTGCGGAAGAGGTTTGCTCCATTTGTGTAAAACATATGGGGTTCTGTTGCTGAGGTTGACTCTAGGTAGTTGGGGGGAGTGCCCTCTTATACATAGTGCGACAATTTTATGTGGAGCAAATCATGGGCAACTGTATCAAAAGCTTTTTTGTAAGTAAATCAATAAGATACCCAGCGGGGCTTCTTTTTTTCCTAGTGCAGTGTATATTTTTTTCTAGCATGTGTATAATACATCATTTTGTATTTTTATTAGGCCTGAACCCAAACGACGGGTTAGTATGTTTGGGGGAGTGGGTAGAAAATACGATTAAAAAATTTTTTAAAAGATTTAAGAGAAGGGTTAAGTTGGGTTTTGGCCTTATTATTCAAGTCGTTTGGCCCTCCTCCTTATGGATCGGGTACCCTCACTTTTTGAAAACTGGGGAAGGTAGATATTCGAGGATTTGTTAAAGATGTTGCAAAAATTTGTGACAGCACTTGGACACTTTTTTGTATAAAAGGGGAAAGGGTATTTAACCCTTTCAGGTTTCGGCCGTACTAACAACTAAGCCCGGGTTTTTGAGACTATACCCCAAAAATTCTAGCGCCCTCAAATCTGGGAGAAAAAAGCTGGTAGGCCTACATATGAAAAAATGGTCCCATGTGGTCAGTGTGCGCAGTATAAAAAAAACCCGCAGCACAGTGCTAATGAAAAAAAAAACTTTTTTTTTGGATTAAAAAAGCGACTTTGCACTGTATTTTCGTAGGTTTTTTATTTTTGTATTCTAGTTTTTTCCGGCCATTCTATGAAAAAGGGAAAACATATTACAGAAATTGAGATGATTTTGACTGATTTTTTCAATAAACGTACCTTGAAATTGAGCTAAGTAGCAGAAAAGGGTTTAAAAATTCTACCCAAAATTCAAAATAAACAAACATGCTAACTCCAAAACACTCAACTGGGGACTAATATTCTTCCAAGTTGCCAAAATTTTTATACCATTTTTTTCACAATGCAGTAGCGCAAAAAGTAAATCTTCTATTTTTTGTGAGAATAAAAATTCAAAATGGGAAAGCAAAAGAATGTAAAGGGCATTGGGGCGTAACTAATGAACAAGGAAAGTCATTTTAGTGCCAAATGTCTTTGTTGTTTTTTGGACCCATTTGGAAATTGGGATCTTTTTAAAAATTTGTGAAATTTGGGAAATTGCAAATTCGACCACTGTATTGGAAAAAAAAATTGGTAAAATGGTGGTTTCTTCACATTCTAAAAAAATGTATTCTAGGAAATAAATTATGATTTTTTGGCGACTATACATGGAACTGGGCCCAAAATGGCTCAAAATGGGCAAAATCGCCGATGCATAAACTCGTTGAGCCCATTATTTCGTGAAGCAAATTCCATAAGTTTTCCTCAAATTTCATTTTTTTTGGTGTCTTTATATTGGGAAAAATTCTTATCTTTATAAGAAAAAAAAATATTTTTTTAAATTGGGCACCCTAGAAAAATCTCTTGAGAGGGCCTGTTGACCCTAAAAGGGTTAAAAAACCCCTTTTTGTTTTTTAGTGTATTGATAAAAAGGGGAGACTTTTGTTGGGTTAGTTGGAGCTAGGAGCAATGTGTTCGGGAAATTGCCAGGGGTATCATTGGGTGGGGGATTTAGCTTGGGATTTTTTTTTTGGGAAGGTTTTTTTCTATGGTGGAAAGAAATCATTTAGTCGTTGCGTTTTAGTGGTGGGAATTGGGGGGCCCTCGGTTTTTATTCAATTGCGCTATTTCCCCAATATCTTTTTTTTTCCCAGAATTTTTGATGGGGTTTCCAGGGCTTTTTTATAAATTTTTTTAATTTTTAAAACTGTTCTCATAATACAATTTTTTTACCCCTTACAGGCGGTTTGGTTGAGGGGTAACGTTTTGTTTGGTCGCTGGTTAGTGCCCCTTCTGTACTGTTTTTTTCATATAGGGGCTTTGTATTTTTGGGTTTGAATGCTGGTGTTTTGCCGGGACTGTTTTAGTCCTTACCTGGAGAGGGGGTTTAGGGTCACGCCCCCGGGCCCCGGGCTGAACCAGGCCTACGCCACTGTTTAGGTTTTTTAGGGGAGTGCTTTTTATAGAGGTATTGGGGCTTTTTTAGAAAATTTTAATACATTCATCAATATCGTATGATTTCTAGATCAGTGTGCCGTCAGTGTTTGTCATTGCTGTTGTGAAGTTATTAATGGCTGCCTCATTATGAAGTCGAAAAGTGACTTGATTTAGTGTCTCGGGGTAATTTGCCTAGTTTAGTTATGGGGAAAGGGTAGGGTAGTGGTCTGTGGTATTATCTGCAATTATCCTGTTTTATAAAGGGGATATGGTGTTGGTCGAGATGTGGTCTAGTAGGGAAAACTAGTCGCTGTAATTCTTGTAGGTTTTTTACGGGTTGGTAGCAACAAGCAGTTACTCATAGTGTTCGTGAATTCAGTAACGTGTAGGTCCTGGTCTTGCGGGGAAATTTTATATTGAAGTCACCTGACAGTAGAAGTGATCTTTATTCAGTGTGCATCAATTATCATACTTCCTAGGTTTTCACTAAAATGGCTAATGTTTGACTGTGGTACTCTGTAGATGTTTATCACTATGAGAGGTTTTTGTATGTATTTGGATTTAAATTTAGCTATTATATATTCCCCATGTTCACCCCTTGTGCATGTATTATTGGTACATTCTAGATGGTATGAATAGTATACATGTAATTAAAGCTGAAATAAAGGAGAAAATATATAAGGGACTAAATTAAATAATGGTAAACAAAGTTAAATGGACAGATAGTCACTATGATATAATATTGATTTGGTAGTAAGATCTGACTTGTAATATATAATAAGTTGAGCAATTAATTGCACTATAAATAGTAAAAAAAATATGAGGTAGTTGGTACAGTAGGGCCCCACTTACACAGCAGGTTTGGTTCCAGGCTACCGCCGTAAAGTGGACCATCCTTTTTTTCCACTTATAAATGCATACAAACACTAGATAACAGGTTTACACTAACATATATTAAGTTAGCAATAGAACCAGGCATCAAAAAAACAATAAAAAAGTACAATACACACATAGTGCACTCATTACTTACCTTAACCCTTTGACTGTCGCGGCCGTATATATACGTCTTACGAGGTACCGTGTTTGACGTATATATACTCATAAATTCTAGCGGCTTCAAATCAAGAAGGAGAAAGCTGGTAGGCCCACATGTGAGAGAATGGGTCTGTGTGGTCAGTGTGCACCATATAAAAAAAATCCTGGAGCACGCAGTGCATAATGAGAAAAAAAAAACTGACCATTTTTTTTAATTAAAATACCGACTTTGTGGTCTATTTTCGTATAGTATTTATGGTTGTATTCTCATTTTCTTGGTCTTATTTGATAGAATGGAAAACATATTATAGAAGTAGATTGATTTTGATTGATTTTACTATAAAAAGAACCTGGAAAAAGGGCTCAAAGTAGGGAAAATGTTTGATTTTTGCCAATGTTCATAAAAGAAACAGATGATGTCGTTGTCCAATAAATGTCCAACTAGCCATTCTAATATGCAGTCATGAATGGGTTGATGTTATTTATACAATTATTACAGTATTGCAGTAGTCTGCATAATAGTAAGTCTTCTATTTTTGTTTGAATAAAAAAACAAAATAAAAAAGCAAGAGTAATATCAGGGGCCTGGAGACATGACTGATGAACAAAGAAAATGTTATTTTAGAGCCAGGAATGTCTGCATTGTTCATTCTGGACCTTTTTTTTGAAATTGTCATATTTTTTAATTTTCGGGGAATTGGCCAAATTGCAAATTTCTGACCATGTTATTTTGTAGTTGAAATAGGTAAATGGGCAGTTTCTTGTACTCAGTCGATAGAAAAAATGGAGTTCTAAAGAAATAGCTATGAGTTTGGTCGACTTGAACAAAGGAATTAGCCAAAAATAGGGCTCAAAGTGGGCGAAATTGCCGATTTGTAAATATCGCCGAGGTCGCTAACTTCGCGAGAGCATAACTCCGTCAATTTTCCATCAAATTTCGTTTTTTTTTGGTGTCATTACAATCGGGAAAAGATTTTCTATCATTTCATAAGAAAAATAATTTTTTTTTTTTTAAATTTTGCGACACCAGGAGACACGTCAGGATTGGGGGTTGCGACAGTCAAAGGGTTAAAATATAGTCTTAATCTAGGGTGAGACAAGCAGTATTTATTGTAAGAAATCAAGTGTGGTATGTATGGTAGTTAGCCAGGCTATCATACCAGGCCACATATTATTATTTTACATTTAAGCATCCTAGAGCGATAAAATGCATATACAGTTTACTCATTACTTACCTTAAAATATTTGTAGTCTTAATCTAGGGTGAGATAAGCAGTATTTATTGTAAGAAATCAAGTGTGGTATGTATGGTAGTCAGCCGGGCTACCATACCAGGCCAACCCACCCACACATACTATTCTATGATATTTAAGCATCCCAGAGTGATAAAATATATATACAGTTCACTCATTACTTACCTTAAAATATTTGTAGTCTTAATGTAGGGTCAGGAGTAAGTAAATGAGATAAAACGAATAAATGAGAGAGAGAAAGAATGAGTGCATGAGAGGGGACAAGTGCCAAGTTATGTAAACAAACCAGGCGAACGTAAGTTTTGTAAACAAAAAAAGTGTATACATCTGGTTTGTATACAAGTTACATTGTGTACAGGTTGTCTCTACATTGATACGGTAGAATAAATAAAGAAGAACACTCATATTCTCATGTAACATAGTTTTGAAAAGAAATGATGCTCTGAGTGAAGGCAATGGAAATAAGTCACTGTGACTTTTTTGGGTTATTCTGGGTTCTCTACACATATGTGTTATGTATGATAATCTATGTAACTGTATTTGTGTACACCTGAATAAACGTTGGAGTGGTTGGTACTTTTGTTTAATAAATGTATGAAAGAGGGGAAGGTACCTAGGGATTGGCGGAGAGCATGTATAGTCCCTTTATATAAAGGGAAAGGGGACAAAAGAGATTGTAAAAATTATAGAGGAATAAGTTTATTGAGTATACCAGGAAAAGTGTATGGTAGGGTTATAATTGAAAGAATTAGAGGTAAGACAGAATGTAGGATTGCGGATGAGCAAGGAGGTTTCAGAGTGGGTAGGGGATGTGTAGATCAAGTGTTTACATTGAAGCATATATGTGAACAGTATTTAGATAAAGGTAGGGAAGTTTTTATTGCATTTATGGATTTAGAAAAGGCATATGATAGAGTGGATAGGGGAGCAATGTGGCAGATGTTGCAAGTATATAGAATAGTAAGTTACTAAATGCTGTAAAGAGTTTCTATGAGGATAGTGAGGCTCAGGTTAGGGTGTGTAGAAGAGAGGGAGACTACTTCCCGGTAAAAGTAGGTCTTAGACAGGGATGTGTAACGTCACCATGGTTGTTTAATATATTTATAGATGGGGTTGTAAAAGAAGTAAATGATTGGGTGTTCGGGAGAGGGGTGGGATTAAATTATGGGGAATCAAATTCAAAATGGGAATTAACACAGTTACTTTTTGCTGATGATACTGTGCTTATGGGAGATTCTAAAGAAAAATTGCAAAGGTTAGTGGATGAGTTTGGGAATGTGTGTAAAGGTAGAAAGTTGAAAGTGAACATAGAAAAGAGTAAGGTGATGAGGGTATCAAATGATTTAGATAAAGAAAAATTGGATATCAAATTGGGAGGAGGAGTATGGAAGAAGTGAATGTTTTCAGATACTTGGGAGTTGACGTGTCGGTGGATGGATTTATGAAGGATGAGGTTAATCATAGAATTGATGAGGGAAAAAAGGTGAGTGGTGCATTGAGGTATATGTGGAGTCAAAAAACATTATCTATGGAGGCAAAGAAGGGAATGTATGAAAGTATAGTAGTACCAACACTCTTATATGGGTGTGAAGCTTGGGTGGTAAAAGCAGCAGCGAGGAGACGGTTGGAGGCAGTGGAGATGTCCTGTCTAAGGGCAATGTGTGGTGTAAATATTATGCAGAAAATTCGGAGTGTGGAAATTAGGAAAGGTGTGGAGTTAATAAAAGTATTAGTCAGAGGGCAGAAGAGGGGTTGTTGAGGTGGTTTGGTCATTTAGAGAGAATGGATCAAAGTAGAATGACATGGAAAGCATATAAATCTATAGGGGAAGGAAGGCGAGGTAGGGGTCGTCCTCAAGAGGGTTGGAGAGAGGGGGTAAAGGAGGTTTTGTGGGCAAGGGGCTTGGACTTCCAGCAAGCGTGCGTGAGCGTGTTAGGTAGGAGTGAATGGAGACGAATGGTACTTGGGACCTGACGATCTGTTGGAGTGTGAGCAGGGTAATATTTAGTGAAGGGATTCAGGGAAACCGGTTATTTTCGTATAGTCTGACTTGAGTCCTGGAAATGGGAAGTACAGTGGACCCCCGCATACCGTTGGCCTTACATAACGTTAAATCCGCATACCGATACATTTTATCGCTAAGATTTTGCCTCGCATACCGCTAAAAAACCCGCTCAACGCTGTTCGTCCAAGACGCGTCTAATGTGCGGCCTGAGCCAGCCTCACATGTTCTGCCGGTGGCATTGTTTACAAGCCAGCCTCCGCGGTAACATCCAAGCATACAATCGTAACATTTCGTATTATTACAGTGTTTTTGGTGATTTTATCTGCAAAACAAGTGACCATGGGCCCCAAGAAAGCTTCTAGTGCCAACCCTGTGGTAAAAAGGGTGAGAAATATTATCGAAATACTGTGGTACCATGGTCAACTGCTGATGCTGCTGCTGCTGCTGTAGCACCGTCAGCTGCTGGTGCTGCTGCTGTAGCACCATCAGCTGCTGCTGCTGCTGTACCACCGTCAGCTGCTGCTGCTGCTGTAGTACCGTCTGCTGCTGCTGCTGTAGTACCGTCTGCTGCTGCTGCTGTAGTACCGTCTGCTGCTGCTGTAGCATCTCGCTGCGCTGCTGCTGTAGTACCATCTGCTGCTGCTGTAGCATCATCTGCTGCTGCTGTAGCACTGTCTGCTGCTGCTGCTGCACTGTCAGCTGCTGCTGCTGCTGTAGCACCATCAGCTGCTGCTGCTGTAGCACCGTCAGCTGCTGCTGCTGCTGTAGCACCGTCAGCTGCTGCTGCTGCTGTACCACCATCAGCTGCTGCTGCTGCTGTAGTACCGTCTGCTGCTGCTGCTGCTGTAGTACCGTCTGCTGCTGCTGTAGCATCGTCTGCTGTCTGTAGCATCGTCTGCTGCTGCTGTGCGTAGTACCCTCTGCTGCTGCTGTAGCATCGTCTGCTGCTGCTGCTGCACTGTCAGCTGCTACTGCTGCTGCACTGTCAGCTGCTACTGCTGCTGCACTGTCAGCTGCTACTGCTGCTGCACTGTCAGCTGCTGCTGCTGCTGCTGTAGCACTGTCAGGCTGCTGCTGCTGCTGCTGTAGCACCATCTGCTGCTGCTGTACCACCATCAGCTGCTGCTGCTGTTATAGTACCGTCTGCTGCTGCTGTAGCATTGTCAGCTGCTGCTGCTGCTGCTGCTGCTGTAGCACCGTTGTTGGTGTGGCTTATTGAAAATACCAAGAAACAATTAACCCCAGATGGTTAGCCACCCAGGATAACCCAAAAAAGTGTGTCATCGAAGACTGTCTAACTTATTTCCATTGGGGTCCTTAATCTTGTCTCCCAGGATGCAACCCACACCAGTCGACTAACACCCAGGTGAACAGGGAAAAACGCCTGGAACTAGTGCTCATATTGGTGAATTTAAAGCCAGCAAAGGTTGGTTTGAGAGATTTAAGAATCGTAGTGGCATACACAGTGTGATAAGGCCTGTTCTGGAAGAAAATGCCAAACAGGACCTACAGTACAGTGGACCCCCGGTTAACGATATTTTTTCACTCCAGAAGTATGTTCAGGTGCCAGTACTGACCGAATTTGTTCCCATAAGGAATATTGTGAAGTAGATTAGTCCATTTCAGACCCCCAAACATACACGTACAAATGCACTTACATAATTACACTTACATAATTGGTCGCATTCGGAGGTAATCATTATGCGGGGGTCCACTGTACTCAGGAGGAAAAGGCACTCCCAGGACACAGTGTCTCATCATTCATTGCTGCATCTTCAATAAAGGTAAGTGTCATTTATTCTTCATTTAGTAGAGTAGTACATGCACAATATATACTGTGCATGTACTACTCTACTATTGTGCATGTATCCTTCTCTTTGTGTGTAGGAAAATGTATATTTCATGTGGTAAAAATTTTTTTTTCATACTTTTGGGTGTCTTGCACAGATTAATTTGATTTCCATTATTTCTTATGGGGAAAATTCATTCGCATAACGATAATTTCGCATAACAATGAGCTCTCATGAACGGATTAATATCGTTATGCGGAGGACCACTGTACAATGCCTGCACTTTAAAGGAGGAGTTTGGGATATTTGGCATTTTGGAGGGATATGTTGTGTATTTTTTATACGTATATGCTTTAAAACTGTTGTATTCTGAGCACCTCTGCAAAAACAGGTGATTAGTGTGAGTGGGGTTTGAAAGTGTTGATTGATGAGGGAAAGCATTTTCTTCTTGGGGATTTTCTTTCTTTTTTGGGTTCACCCTGCCTGGGTGGGAATCGGCCCGACTTGTTAAAGAAAAAAGAAAACATACGAAAGGAATAATTTTCTACAGTTACCCTCAGTAACACATTTTCTCTTTTGTTAGATTAAAGAAATGTTATTCTTGCTGTCACTTGTACAAGTTATCTGGCTACCCATCTCATTTTTTATGTTTATTTATTCTATTGTGGGGTGTATTTATCATCTTTTTATGTTATGTATCGTTTTTAAATTATATAATTTTGAAAAAATATCATGGATGGATTAATAAAAATGTGTATATTAACGTAATATACGACATTTAATGAGACTCGGTGATGATGATGATTATTATTATTACCTGGAGAGAGTTTCGGGGGTCAACGCCCCTGCGGCCTGGTCTGTGACCAGGCGTCACTTGTGCAAGTCGTCTGCTACCACATCTCACATTTATGTTTATTTATACTATGTGGGGTGTATTTATCATATTTATATTTTGTGCATTGTGTTTATTATATAATTTTGGAAAAATATCATAGATGATTAAGAAAATGTGTATATTAACGTAATAAAACGACTTTTTAAATGGGGATTTGATGATTATTATCATTACTAATGGACGTCTGGAGACATAAGACACTCTTACGATTTTAATGTGTACCTGCACGCCAAGGGACAGTGTGTAAGTTTATTTAGGTACAGGTATACATAAGTATAATTATCAGAGTATATATAAAATATGAAATAACTTTTATAAACATTGAAATTTTGGAGTTTTTCCAGTCAAAATGGAGAGACTTAGTGCTTACAGATCTCTCAGAGAAAGTAAAAAAAACCGGGTGGGGCACGGTGACCGTATTAGAAAGTCAGGTGGGGGGAGCCATATATCAAGTTTTGGTCATAATTTGAAATGACCGTATTAGCGGAATGCCGTAAAGTGGGGCCCTACTGTACTAGCTAGCAAATGATAGTTTTGGGAATTGCACAAAAATTAATTTTGGAATATACACTAATTGCACACTAAAATAAGTAGTGGTAAACAAAATTAAATGGGCAGGTAGCAACCATAAATAACATTAATTTAGGAGTAAGATTTGACTTTCTACACAAAAAATATGATCAGTTAATTTGCAATTAAAAAGAAGTAAAAAGTATTTAGGTTGCTGGTATTAGCTAGTAAAAAAAAATAAAAATGCACAATAATGTAATAGTAACGTACACTATATGCACCACACGTATATTTTGTGTTAAGGACCCCGTATCTAATCTGTTACAGAAATGTCAGCTTTTCTAAGGAAGGTAGAGAAATCATGTTCATTTGAGATGGTATATTGTTGTCCTGTTGATGTTTTCCTTACTAGTATTTTCCCATCTCGAGTGTAACGCTGATGTATTTTGTTTTCCTGTTTAAGTTTTCTCATCCTGAACAGAAGGTTTTGACATTTTCTTGTTAGACACTCGTTGATGAACACTCCATTTTTCATTGTAATTGCTGATTTAATTAAGTCCTTTCTTTTATCATATGAATGAAGTCTGATCATAATACTGTGTTTACTACCTTGTTTTCCTTGCAAACGTGTTTCTTTGATTTCATTGTTTTGCATGATAACTTTTACGTGGTCCTGTATCATCCTGATAGCAGTTTCTTTGCACTGGGCTTGGGTTATGTCACTAGGAATGTGAGGGCTGTTTATTATAACTACATCTAACAACTTAGCTTGTTCAGTTTTGTCGTCTTGGAAATCAAGGTATTCATTCAGTTGAGTGTGCATGTTCTGATTC
Organism: Cherax quadricarinatus; assembly: GCF_026875155.1. Lineage (NCBI taxonomy): Eukaryota > Metazoa > Arthropoda > Malacostraca > Decapoda > Parastacidae > Cherax > Cherax quadricarinatus. Next base: position 36,571,315 of record NC_069447.1, read on the forward strand.
CAGTCCTTGATTGCTTCTTCAACCTTCATATTTAGGGTTGTTATTTGCTCAGTGTGACTGGCTATAGCTGTTTTCAGAGTATTTTCTGTGTCAGCACTTCCCGATGTAATCTTCTCTTCATGGTTTTGGATCTTGTTCTCGAGGTTGGTTATCTTGGATTCTCGTCGCGCAAGTGTTGCTTTAATATCTTTGATTTCGTTTTTTAGAGCGACGATGTAGTCCCTGATATTGTCAGGAATAATCATACCTGAGTCATCATGAGTGAATCCTTTGAAGGGAGTGGAATTGGAGGGGGAGTCAGCCATGTTTGTTGTTGTTGTTCCCTGGGTGGTGGTGAGGGGGGTTGATGATACACCGGCTTCCTGCTGGGTAGACAAGTTGAGTTGTAGGGTCCTTGGTGTTATGCTTTTCTTGCTGCTGTTGATTCTTCTGCGATATCCTTTCATAGTATCACTGAAGTAGATATTGTGTAGCTATAGAGGAGAAGGCTTGATTTCCTTGAGCTTGGGCTAAGTGATTGTCTGGCAGCAGAGGCAGTGTCTGGGTTAGCAGGGCTATCTTCCTGAGATCTTCTATTTTGTCAAGATTTGGGTTACATTCTTAGTATTCTTGGGTCATTTTGTGGTCTACGTGGGTTCATGTAGTTGTACCTTCAATTAGGCCATCACAGCTTTGCTGAGCGATGGTTTCTTGAAGAATAAGAGCTGGTAGGATGCCGCTGCTGCCAGGGATTGCTTACAATAAATGTATGAAAGAGGGGAAGGTACCTAGGGATTGGCAGAGAGCATGTGTAGTTCCTTTATATAAAGGGAAGGGAGACAAAAGAGATTGTAAAAACCTTCTTTCTTTCAACACACCGGCCGTATCCCACCGAGGCGGGGTGGCCCAAAAGGAGAAACAAAAGTTTCTCCTTGTACATTTAGTAATATATACAGGAGAATGGGTTACTAGCCCCTTGCTCCTGGCATTTTAGTCGCCTCTTACAACATGCATGGCTTACGGAGGAAGAATTCTGTTCCACTTCCCCATGGACATAAGAGGAAATAAATAAGAACAAGAACTAGAAAGAAAATGGCAAAAAACCCAGAGGGGTGTGTATATATGTATGCTTGTACACGTATGTGTAGTGTGACCATAGTTCAAGTAGAAGTAGCAAGACGTACCTGTAATATTACATATTTATGAGACAGACAAAAGACACAAGCAATTCTACCATCATGTAAAACAATTACAGGCTTTTGTTTTACACTCATTTGGCAGGATGGTAGTACCTCCCTGGGTGGTTGCTATCTACCAACCTACTACCTTTAATTGTAAAAACTATAGAGGAATAAGTTTATAGAGTATACCAGGTAAAATGTATGGTAGGGTTATTATTGAAAGAATTAGAGGTAAGACAGAGAACAAGATTGCAGATGAACAAGGAGGCTTTAGAATGGGGAGGGGATGTGTAGATTGTGTTTATACATTGAAGCATATGTGTGAACAATATTTAGATAAAGGTAGGGAAGTTTTTCATTGCATTTATGGATTTAGAAAGGAGGGAAGCAATGTGACAGATGTTGCAAGCATATGGAATAGGTAGTAAGTTACTAAATGCTGTAAAGAGTTTTTATGAGGATAGTGAGGCTCAGGTTAGGTTATGTAGGAGGAAGAGAGATTACTTCCCAGTAAATGTAGGTCTTAGACAGAGATGTGTAAAGTCACCATAGTTGTTTAACATATAGATGGGGTTATAAAAGAAGTAAAGACTAGGGTGTTGGGGAGAGGGGTGGGATTAAAGTATGGGGAATCAAATACAAAATGGGAGTTGACACAGTTACTTTTTGCTGATGATACTGTGCTTTTGGGAGATTCTAAAGAAAAGTTGCGAAGGTTAGTGGACGAGTTTGGGAGGGTGTGTAAAGGTAGAAAATTGAATGTGAACATAAATAAGGGTAAGGTGATGAGGGTATCAAATGATTTAGATGCAGAAAAACTGGATATCACATTGGAGGGAAGGAGTATGGAAGAAATGAATGCTTTCTGATATCTGGGAGTTGACTTGTCAGTGGATGTGTCACGTGGGGGGGTTCGAAATGTGGATTGGGTAATAACACTCATGTAGGATGGGAAGCAGCAAGCCTGACCTGTCTCTCTCCTGTCTATCCTTCAACTGACTCTTAGTGCCTAGAGGGTGAGCGGCATACAAATCATGTTAGGTCAGCTGTAACAATGAATAACAGTCAGTGATTCAGACAGGAGCAGAGGATCAGTAATGGTTGGTGTATGAGTCATTACTACTGACAATAATAACTGGTAACTGGTACTACCGAGATAACTGGTACCACTGAGAGCTCGGATCAGTAACGGTTGGTGTACGAGCCATTACTACTGACACTAGTAGCTGGTACTAGAGGTAACTGGTATGTACTACTGAGAGATGGGTTTATGAAGGATGTGGCTAACCATAGAATTGATAAAGGAAAAATGTGAGTGGTGCGTTGAGGTATCTGTGGAGACAAAAAAAAACGTTATCCATGGAGGCAGAGAAGGGAACGTACGAGATTATAGTGGTACCAATACTCTTTTATGGGTGTGAAGCATGGGTTGTAGTGAGGAGGAGGCTGGAGGCAACGGAGATGTCGTGTCTAAGGGCAATGTGTGCTGTAAATATTATGAAGTGAATTCGTAGTGTGGAAATTAGGAGGAGGTGTAGAGTTACTAAAAGTATTAATCAGAGGACTGAAGAGGGGTTGTAGAGGTAGTCTGACCATTTTGAGAGATTGGAACAGAGGAGAATGACTTGGAGAGCATATAAATCTGTAGGGGAAGGAAGGCAAAATAGGGGTCTTCCTCGAAAAGGTTGGAGGGAGAGGGTATATGAGGTTTTGTGGGTGAGGGACTTGAACTTCCAGCAAGTGTATGTGAGCGTGTTAGATGGGAGTGATTGGAGGTGAATGGTTTTTGGGACCTGACAAGCTGTTAGTGTGAGCAGGGTAATATTTTGTGAAAGGATTCAGGAAAACCAGTTAGCTGGACTTAAGTCCTGGAAATGGTAAGTACAATGCCTGCACTTGAAAGGAGGGGGTTTGGGATATTGGCAGTTTGGAGGGACATCTAAACTGTTGTATCTGAGCGCCTCTGCAAAGACTGATTATGAATGAGTGATGGTGAAAGTGTTAAATGATGATGAATTTTTTTTTTTTTTCTTTCTGGGGTTTTTCTTCCTTTTTGGGTCACCCTGCCTTCGTGGGAAACGGCCGTGTTAGAAAAAACAAGCTCTAAACCCACAATGACTTGGTGAGGTATTAGTCTTTGTTCATGAACAAGAAAGGGTAGCCATAGAAATTAACTTGGCATTTTTCCAAGGAGAGACGCCTGTATGTGGTGGGATAATTAGGTTCTTGACTGATGCCATAGACCACACTAGATGGGGATTCCTTCCGAGGGTGGTTGTAGCATGTGAGAACTGTAATAAATTCTGCCACGAATACTCCTTGCTTGTAACATTTGATTAGTGGAACCATACATCTGTGTAAGAAGTGAACTTGTGAAGATAAACTCCATTATAACTGCATGAATGACTGTGGTGTAAGTTGGCCTTGGTATAAGTATGTTGACTTCAGCACTGCCTGCTGGCCATCCTCTGGAACTTAGGGATGGTACATTACAATTTGGGCAGTATATTGAGTTAGGTCACACGACTTCTGGTTCCCTTGCAGTTTCTGAATAGCCCTTTATGAGGTCACTAGACCTTCGAGAGACAAGAGAGGGCTGCCTAGGCCTCAGCAAGAGGCCTGTTTGTTATTCTACTATCCATTTTCACTTTCTCTCTGAAGTCTTCCCTTAATTTAACAACAGAAGCATTGACTTTTCTGTGAGAGATATTGTATGTTTACTTTTAACACTTCATCACCACTTAGAGTCTACATCTTCAGCCTGCTTTATGCACAGTCTCATCAACAGCTAAAGGGTCAAAATCTGCACTCTACCACTTCATTGCAACACCCGGGTTGCTAGATCCCCACCCCTCATTGTAAGGCACTTTTCCTGTGTATCCCCTTGGAAGAAGAAAATTTTGGGTTTAAAAAAACTCATGGTGATTGACCCCCCTCTTCTTCCCACTGGGTTAAAGTTGCAATACCAATGATGCCTCATTGTTATTACCTTTTTTTTTAAAAAGATGGGTTTGGGGTTTTCCCCGAAAAGATTCAGCAAATAAAAAAAAACCCAAATTTGTTGTTTTTTTTCCCCGGGAATTTAATGTGTAATACTGTGAAGGCTTACTAGCTCTTTTAATAACTTAAAGGACAGTTTTCCCAAAGCGGTTTCCCCCTCAGGAAAATTAATGAATGAAAACAAAAATAATTAACAAAGATAAACATTTTTTATTATTTTTAAAAGAAAAACATAAAAAAATTTTAAAAACATGACAGGTAATCCTTTTTTTAAAAAGAAAAATGAAAAAGGGAAATGAATAAAATAACTTTTGAACTCAACGTTTTAAAAAAAATATATATTGGGGGTTGTGTTGCTGACACTTGTGTTTTAAAATTTTTAGGGGGTTGCTGATGTGGGGGGGGGGGTCGAGGGGGTTGGTGACCACCCCCACTAGTTTTTCACGAGTATCGCGTGAGTATTCTTTCCCGTTTGGGAAAAAGACGTTCTTTACCGCCTGCAATGATTTTTGGGGTTATTTGCCCTGCAATTTCATAAAGGTGCACGGGAAATTTTAAACCCAAAAAAATGGGACGTCTCCAGGCCCTTTTAGTCCGTCTCCATCAGTTTTTCTCATTGTTTGACAGGTGACCCTCCGGGTCATCCAAGGGAAAAGATAGACAGGTTACTAAATGCTTAAGAAATCACTCTCCATTTTAAGTACAATACCAAAAAGTTGTGGGATTATTAAAAACATTTAAATTTAGAGCAAAAACAAAAGGGGGCCCCTTTAAAAATTTTTTTATTGGTCAAAATTTTGAAGCTTTAAACCCAATAAATCCACTAGAATACAAGGCGCTTTGTACTTACAGTAGTGTGGGAGCTGTGGGTTATAAAATTATTTTGGGAAAACAGAGCCCCAAAACATCCCCTTTTTTTTTTGGGGGGGGGGGGGGTAGAAGGGGGGGAAGGGGGGAAGGATGCGGGGGGGGGCTAGACGGGACCCTACCTTAACAAGAAGCCGGAAAGTCAAATATCACTTTCGGGGGGGGGGGGGGGAAAAAGGGGGGAAATAGGGGGAAAGCTTGATTTTCCCCTCCCTTTAAACCCGTAGCCCCCCAATGAAACTATTTTTTTTTTTTTATTATTTATTTATTATCACACGGGCCCGTTCCCACCAAGGCAGGGGGGCCCCGGGAAAAAGAAAAACTTTCACCATCTTTCACTCCATCACTGTTTGCCAAAGGGGTTGCTTTACACTACTTTTTTTTAAAACTGAAACATTAACACCCCCCCTTTCAGATTTGCAGCACTTTTATTTCCCTTTTTCCCCAGGACTCATGCCCGGGGCCTTTGCCGGTTTTTCCCTGAATCCCTTAAAAAAATGTTATTGTCACACCCAAAAACCCACGTCAAGTTTTTTAAAAAACCATTTGTCTCCTTTCACTCTATAAAACACGCTCACGAATCCCTGCTGGAGCCAAGCCCCTCGCACCCCAAAACCCCCTTTTACCCCTCCCCCCAAACCCCTTCCCTAGGCCGCCCCCCTACCCCCCCTTTCCCTTTCCCCACTACAGATGATACCTTTTGAAGTCATTTTTTTTCGCCCCATTCTCTTTCATGTCCGAACCACCTCAAAAAAACCTTCTCGCCCTCGGGGACAACAGTTTTGGAAATTCCGAAACCTCCCCCTTTAACTTCCAAACTACAAATTTCTCTGTTTAAATATTCAACCCCATCCCCCTCAGCCCTTGCATCCCCACTGCCCCCAAACCCTTCCCCTCGCTGAAACTTTCATCACCCACGTTCACACCCATAAAGAGGTTGGAAAAAATTATATTTCTCATACTTTTCCCCCCTTTGCCCAAAGGCAAAGTTCTTTTTTTCCCCACGGGCCCCCAAAGGTGCCCACTCACTTTTTTTTCCCTCACAATTCTATGATTCACCCCCATCTTTCATAGACCCATCCGCCTAACGTCCATTTCCAAAAATTTAAAATACGTTCACCTCCCCCCCAATTCCCCTCTCCCTCCAATCGGGATTTTTAAATTTTCATCACCTAATCTTTTTGTTTTTCCCCCCTAACCTTACTTTTTCCCTGTATTCCCCTTTTAAATTTTTTCTTCTTTTCCCACACCCTCCCAAATTCATCCAAAAAACTCTGCAGTTCTCTTCGAATCTCCCAAGAGCACAGTGTCATCAGCAAAGAGAGCTTTTGCCCAACTCCCATTTTGTGTGTGATTCTTTATTTTTTAACTCCCCCCTTTGCCAAGCCCCTCGCATTTCTTCTTTAAAACCCCCATCTAAAAATTTATTAAACAACCCGGTGACATAAAAACACCCTTTTTAAAGGCCTATTTTTACTGGGAAAAAATTTCCCTTTTTCCCATACTCTAACTTGACCCTAAATATCCCTTTAAAAACTTTTTCACTGCTTTCAGTAACCTCCCTTTCCTAACCTTTACACTTGCAACACGCCACATTCCCCCCCTTTTCCCCCGGTCATACCCCTTTTTCCCAAATCCAAAAATGCCACAAAGCCTTTCTTTACCCTTTATCAAAATACTGTTCACTTATTTTGTTTCTGTAAAAACCTGGTCCCACACCCCTACCTTTCCAAAAGCCTCCTTGTTCATCTGCTTCCTATTCCCCCGTTTACTTTTTAATTCTTTAAATTTTAACTCTACCAATTTTTTTCCAAGGTCCCTCAACAAAACTTACCCCCCTAAAATTTTTGGCATCTCTTTTTTTACCCCCTTTCCCTTTATACAAAGGAACTAGGGCTTTGCCTCTGAATCCCTGGGTTTACCTTACCTTTTTTTATACATTTTTTAAAATAATTGCAAAACCCCTTTCCAAAACTATACCCCCACCTGTTTTAAAAAATTTTCCTATCTTTATCCCATAAACCCGGGCCCTCCCTTACCCCCTTTCATTTTACCAATGCCTCACGAATTTTCCCCCCACATCAAACTGGCTCTTTCCTCCCTACAAGATTTTTTTCCCTCCTTGCCTATAAAACGAAAATCACGCTTCCCTATTTTATCAACCTTTTAAAAATTTCCCTTAAATTTTTTTCCCTCCATCTTCCCAATACCTCTAACTCTCCATTTAATAACTTTCCTCTCCTATTTTTAATTGAAAAAATCCATTTGTTCTCTAGGCTTTCTTAACTTGTTAATCTCACCCCAAAACTTTTTTTTTATTTTCAAAAAAAATTTTGTTGTAACTTTCTAAACCACTTTCTTTTGGGCCTCTCTTTTTACATTGTTTCACACTTCAAAACCTCTCTTTTTTTTCTCCATATACTCTTCCCCCCTTGCTTTCAGTTCTACTTTTTTTAAAAATTTATATGCAAATTTTTTTCTCCCTTACTATTCCTTTAATCATCATTCCACCAATCGCTCCTCTTCCCCCCTGAAACCCACTTTTTTAAAACCACAAACTTCTCCCTAAACACTCAAAACCATACCTTTTTAAAACCCTTTCCCCCAAAATTACCTCTTCAAACCCCATTCCCTATGCTCCATTAGCCTCTACCCTCCAATTGCTGTTTTACTTACCCTAACGGGCCCCTTTTTTTTTTTTAAAAAAACCCTTTTCCCCTTTCTTTTTTTCCCTGATGTTTTCTTTTCTCCTTGTATCCCATCTCCCTTTTTTATCTCAGTTTAGCAACAACAAGAAAGTGATTGATATACTGTGGCCCCTCTATAAAAAATGTACATCCTGAAGTCTACTCAACAGGGCTTTTATTTTACCAATACTTTAAACAACAAATACTGCATTTGCCCTACATCATTCGTTTTATACTTATTTACCTCTTTTTTCTTAAAAAAATGTATTACCCATAACTAAAAACCCCTTTTTAAAACAAAGTTAATCAAAGGGGTCCCTTATCATTTAAAACCGGGGACCCCAAAAAAGTACCTACCAACCCTCTCTAAAAGTTTCTCCTTTCTTTAGCATTCGGGTCCCCAAACCCCAATTACTCTCTCCTTGGGGTTTAAAGGTCCCTTTTCATTCACTTAAAAATCTCCCAAAAATTTTCTCTCTCTCTCTCCCTGAAATTTCCCCTCTTCTCCAGGGGCATACACGGCTTATTTTGGGCCCCCTTCTCGCATCCAACCCTTTTCTTTAAACCACATAATTCTTGAATTTAAAAATTTATATTCTCTTTTTTTTCTTCCTTTAAATGTTTATTTAAAAATTACTGCTAAATGAAAACTATTGTTAAAAATATATTCCCTCGCTCCCCCTATTATTGAACTTTTCCCCCAAACTCCCCCATACCAAGACTTATAGTCAAAGGGATAAGAAGTTGGCGAGGGGAAAAAATTCTAACAATTTAAGGGGAATGTTGTAAGGGAAGGAAAATTTTCTACTGACGTCCAGGCTTAACCAGTCAGGAAAAAAATTTGGGGGGTGCCATTTATTTTACACCAAAATGGAACTTAAAAACCTGGAGTCCAATTTTCCACCTCAAAAGGCGACTGTTTGGTTCCCTTAAAAGTTTTAGGTATATCAAGGTTTGTTTTGGGCCTTTTCTAAAATGGGAAATTTTTTTCCCAGCAAGTAAAATTTAAGTTTGGGGATACCCCACACAAGGGCCAAAAAATTCCTTTTCTATGGGGAGTATTCGTTTCTGCCGGAAGGAGTTTTCCCGGGTTAGGAAGGGATACAAGGGAAGGGAATGGGGACCACATGGTATTGTAGTTTCCCCCGCCCCCTAAGCCGTATTGGGGGGCAAACTTTTTTTTAAAAATATGTTTTATTAAAATCTGGAAACTTAAGTAAGATAAAATTTAAAATAAGATTTCGTTTCGGATTTTTTTTTAAACCCCCGGGGGGTTAGCCCCCCAGGTTAAAACCCCAAAAAAAGTCCGTGGTCTTTGAGGACCGTTTTAAATTTTTTTAAAAAGGGGTCCTTAATCTTGTCCCCCAGGGTTTCGGAAACCCCCACCCGTGCTAACACCCCGGGCCCCTTTTTCTGCCCAGGTGAACAGGGCAAAAGGTTTTAAGGAAAGTTTTTGAATGTTTTTCCCCCCGCCGGGAATCGAAAACCCCGGGGCCCCCCGTGTGTGAAGTGGGAGTTTAGCCACCAGGCCAGTTTCTTTTAATTTTCATTTAAATTTTCCCCCAGCTACGTCGGAAAAATTCAAAAGGGGTTTTTTATTGACTTTTTAAGGAAGTGGATAAGATGCCTGAAAAATCAGTAAAGGGTTTGGGAATTAAAACCCTGCATTTAAAAAATTTTCAGAAAACCCAAAAAAGTTGAAAGAGCTTTTTTGGGTTTTTGGGGGAAATTTTAAAATTTTAATAAAGCTTTGATCTTACTGGGGAAAAGGCTGCAGAGAGTTATAAGAAATATCAGTCCAAAATATTAATTTTTTTTATACCCAAGGAAAGCATTTCTTCGGCTTGGCATTTTGGGGGGGCCCTGTGAAACGTAAACCCACGTAAAAATGATGTTAATGTTTGGTTTTTGCTGCCCCATTGGATGTCATTATGTAAAAAGTTATCAAAAAAAAACTGAAACTTTTTGGGATTATTACCCAAGACCTTTCTCATTTTAGTCTACGTAGGTAGCACAGGCAGTTTTCCAAACCGAAGGGGGGGGCCCTAGTTCTATATTTTTCATCAGTCCTTTGGGGTTTTAGGAAAGCGGGGTTTCGCCTTTTGAAGAAGGATTAAAAAATTTCTTGATGATATACCTGCGCATATCAATTTGAAAAAAAGGGGGAAAACGTTTTAAAATTTGTGGGAGATTGCCCATCTATTAAGGGCCCTTGGGTCAGCATCCCCCCAAGTTTTTAGCATTAAGGCCTCTGAAATCAATAGAAGTTTTTATGAATTATTTTCCCCTTTTTAACCATGCTAATGGTGAAAATATGAAGATATGGGAAAGGTTTTAATGATCTTTGTTTTATTAATTTTTTCTACCCTCGGGCAAATTTCATCCCCAAATTTAAAATGGGAAAATGGGTTTTTAATTTTTTGTTTTTTGGGATTGTCCGTCAAAAGTCAATCTTTTTTGGGCTACAGTGGAGGTTTAAAAAGGGGAAAACAGTTAAAAACGTCGGGAAAAGGGTTTCTCACCCATTGAAGTAGTTCATGTTTTATGGTCATCCCAAAAATTCATTAATATTTAAATTTTGGTTTCGCCCGAAATGGTCAAGGTCACCAAGTCATGTAGTTCTTCATTTTTATGGTTTAGTTAGAGGTGTCCGTTATGCACACCTTACATTCTTCGTTGTCTTTTCAAGTTCGTGAGGAAAAATAAGCCCAAAATTATTAAGGCAGTTTAAACCCAATTTTTCATAATATTTCTTTTGGTTTTTTATATGTAAAGCTTAGGTTTTTCCCCTTGAAATTCTATAAATTTGTCAATTTCCCACAAATTTTTAATACTTTATATGAACCTTTCCCCTGCTACTAATAATTTTTTGGGTTGGTTTGGCAAAAGACAAGAATTTCATCCCCCCATTAAAAATTCTCCTCTGACTTTTGGAGTCAAAATAGGTTTTTTTACTGGTCCCTTTTACAAGCTTTGGTTTTTTAAACTTGTCAGAGGTCCCCCTCCGTTTAGATCTTTAAAGGGCAAAAGGGGGAAATGGTAAAAAAGAAATGAACCCCACATTTACCTCCTCATTAGCCCTAAGTCATGAAAGGGGTGGACAGTGGACCTCGGCTGTTTACCCTAGAGGAAAATTCAAAAGGTGAAAACCCCAAAAAATCACTGGGAACTTCCCTCATGGCAAAAAAAGCCGGGGGAGGTAATGAGGCCACTCCTTAGGTTTAAGGGAGCAAAGTTTCTTAAACCCAAGGAGTTTGGGCCTCTGGTGTCTTTCCATAGGAAGTTTTAAAAGGTGAAAACCCCAAAAAAGTCACTGGGAACTTCCCTTAAAGGCAAAAAAACAGGGGGAGGTAAAGATTTCCACTCCTTAGGTTTAAGGGAGCAAAGTTTCCTTAAAAAGGACTTGAAAAATCGAATGCTGGCGCTCAATCCTCCCATTTTCGCTGGGATGATTTGGGTGTGGTTTTAGAGAGGCTTCACTCCCCGAAATTGGTTTAGTTTTTGCATTAAGTCAGATGTGAATTTTTATCCCACGGTTTAGACAAAATTTCTTTTTGGGATGCCCCTCTGGAGAAGATGGACCAAAAGGGGGGTTCCGCCACCTCTGTAGTAGTTTTGGGCTTTAAGGGGGAAGGCCTTTAGGGAAACTCGAAAATAAAACAAAATTAAAGTTAATATATTTCTATGTCCCCCCGGTGAAATGGAGATAAAGGAAACCAAAGATGTCAATGCTTTCTCTTTCGAAAGGTAAACCCTTTAAAAACTGGCATTTTTACCTTTGGTTCCCCGCCTTGGGGACTGGGAGGATGCAGGTTTGGGAAACTTTACCGATCTACAATAGGGGAGTGACAAACTGAGGAAAATTTTTTGGGCCCAAAAATTTTTTTCCCTAAAATTTTTTTTAAAGGTTTTTTCCCAATTTCGAGAAATGGGCCCGGGCCCAAAGGCAGGTCAAGAGCCCTTTTTTAAACCCTTTTAGGGTTTTGGTCGGCTGGGACGTCTTACGCGTAGGGGTTTTTGACGTTTCTAGAACGCATAAATTCTAGCGGGCCCCAAATCTGCAGGGGAAAAAGGTGATAAACCTAGATGGAGGGGAATGGGTCTGTTTTGGTGGGTGTGGCCCCAGTAGGAAAAAAATCTGGGACCCGGGGTGCTTTTGTGGAATGCCATCTAGTACACAAATTTCCCCCACCGTGCCCTTGGTAAGAATTCCCACTCCTCGGCGAATTGGGACACTTTTGTTCCCCGTACATTTAATACGAGGGAAGTGACAGTGAAGATGAGTTTCAAGGGTTCGGGTGGGGTTTTGACCAAAACAATGACCATAATAGGTAATAGTGAGGAAAACCCAGACAACCCCACACCCTTCCCACCTCTGGTGCGGGGCCACTTGTTCACGTTCAGTTGTACCAGAATAAAAGAGGAAACCCTTTTTTCCCAAAAAACCCAGACTCAGTTTGGAGCTTTGGTGATGATAATGATAGTGTTATGAGCTCAAGCTTTTCAAACTTTTTCCAAGAATGGGGAGGGGGAGGAGGAGGCAAGGAGAGGGGGGAAGGAGGAGGAGCAAGAGGGGGGGAAGGAAGGGAATAGTAGGGGAAGATTGGGGAAGAGGAAAAAAGGGGAGGAAGAGTAGGGGAAGAGGAAAAAGGGGAGGAAGAGGAAGGTAGGAGGAAGAGAAGAGAAGAGTATGGGGAAGATAGGGGAAGAGGAGGAAGAGTGGGGGAAGAGGAGGAAGAGGAAAAAGGGAGGAGGGTGGAACACTAGTACACGGGGACGGTACAAAAACATTTCTGTTGTCTATTTGTCTGTCTGTCCCCAACTCCCTGTCTATCTGTCTATCCGCTAGCTTTGTCTCAGAGAGCCCAAGACGTGTCATCACTTTTTCTCACATCCAAGCAGAGTATACACTTTTTCTGGATTTCTTGGGGTTTTCCGGTAATTTATATTTTTGTTACTTGTATTTATGTTACCGGAACAGAATAGACAAAAGATAGAAAGAAGAGACAGATTTAAAAGATGAATGAGGGAAAAGATAAAAACCATTGTTAACACCAGTTTCAGAGTTCCCCCCAAAAGCTGCAACTAAAGGAATATGTTCATGCGTATATTGGTAATAAATGGACCCCCGCTTTAAAAGACCTCCAAAAGCGACCCAAATTTTGTAAGTTAATTTAGTAAGTGCGTTTTTCATGTTTTTGGGGGCTAAATGGTAATCTACTTCACAATATTTCCCTTTTGGGAAAAAAAAACGGTCAGTACTGGGCCCCCCAACTACACTGGAATGAAAAAAAAGTTCGTTAACCGGGGTCCACTGTATTTTAAGAACAATAATAATAAAAAAGTTTTGTATTGTTTGTTTTTGTAAAAAAGTTTTTTAAACAATATATTGATAATTATGTTTGTGTGCTTATTGTGTTGTATACAACGAGTGTATATATGTACATTGCACCTTACTTTGGTCTCACAGGCCACATAAGTTATGTGAAAAAATAAAATAGTGAAAAAAACAACAAACCTTCAAATACAAGTAAACTAAAGTTTACCGGGTGAGCGGCAGTCGCCGCTGTTGCCATACGCGGCTCTTTTTTCTGCAAACTTCATGCATCCATATCTCCGTAAGTATTGATGGTAAATTTTTTTTGTTTATCCTATAATGTTTAGAAAAAAAAACTCTATTTTTTCATAAGAAAAAATAATTTTTTTTTTTTTTGAAATTTGGCCGACCCTGAGAACGAGTTTCGGAGAGGGCCTGTCGACCCTCAAAGGGTTAAGAACAGTCTCTCTGCATTGACTTGGAACAACTAAGATGGAATAGTCTGTCTCATCTGAATTTAATTTGAATACTGACTTGTACAAGATACCTTTTATATATTCAAATTTATATGAAAAATTTTTCCTTTGGATAACTTGATTTTGTTTAGCGGTATTATGGCAATTCTGAAGAGAAGGGCAATTACGTTGTAAATTGACAAAGGATTTCTTCGATATGTCAAAAGGGCTTAAAGTCAGGGAAAATCAAAGGATGGACAATAGGGGAAGCATGGCTTTGGTCTGAGCCCTAGTCAAGAAAATTTATGGTATTGGAGGTGATATCTTCACTTTCATCTAACAAGTGAACCGGTTGATCCTATACCTCGCTTTCGAGAGAGCATCACTGGTTTTTAATCCCACATGAATCTCACGAGACATTGTCTCATCTGAACTTTCGAGGGGCTTCTCCGACTCTACAGGAAGAGGATCTGAAACACCTATGTCCATCTTTGGTGATGAAAGGTCAACCTCAGAAGGAAGAAAAGGCACCTTTTACATACCTATTAGTACGGAGCAAGAAGTGATGGGAGCTAGTACGGCTTCAGACCAACCTGTGAACCATTTAGACCTACTGTAACAACGGATGGTAGGAAAAGTGTCCGTACGGCCCAAATAGTCTGAAAGTATAGCAGAGGAATGAGTTTCTTTAAGGTTAGGGAACAGCTTATCAGAAATGACTATACATGTGCATCCAGTGTCTCGTAAAATGGTAGACACATTAAGTCCATTAACTGTTCCTGAACAGAAGGGTGCTTGGTCATTACAGTCTTTAAAACATCTTCCAACTTTTTGAACCTTCTTAGAAGGACAATCTGGACGTTTATGTCCCTTAACACCACACAAATGACAAACAGGAATAAAAGAAGTCATTTTACTTTCCACTAGAGGCTTTGATTTCTTCAGGTCTGATGAACCCTTGCCCATAGGGTTCGATCCCTTTAGGTCTTATAGGAATTGTGAGCCTCAGCATACAGGTCAGCAGCCTCAGCAACTTCCTCAGCTTTAATCAGGTTACGTTCTCTGATGAATGTTCGTATCTGATGGGGAAGAGCTGCCAGGAACTGGTCAGCAACCATGAAGTCTCTAAGAGATTCATAACTGCGATCAATTCCTGAACTCTCTATCCAAAAGTCAAACAAACGAAAGAGTATTACCTGTAACTGCTGAAAGTTCTGGCCAGGCTGTAAGGTGGCATACCTGAAATCTTTCCTGTAAGAATTAGTGGTTTTTTGATATGCTTTAACCCTTTCAGGGTCCGTCCCGTAGATCTACGGCTTTATGGTGAGTGTCCAAACCGTAGATCTACGCCATGAGCTCAGCTCACTCTGATAAACTGTGAGTGGTACATTTGGGCCTAGATATGAGAGAATACATCTATGTGGTATGTGTGCACCACATAAAACAGATCCTGCAGCACACTGTGTATAATGAGAGAAAAAAACTGAAATCATGATTTTTTTCGATTAAAACAGCAACTTTGCAGTGTTTTTTCGTATGTTTTTTATAGTTGTATTTGCGATTTCTTGGTCTCATTTGATAGAATGGAAGACATATTACAGAAATAGAGATGATTTGATTGGTTTTAGCACTGAAATGGCTTGAAACTGAGCTCAAAGTAGCGGAAATGTTAAATTTTTTGCCGATATTCAACAGTAAACAAACGACCTCACACGTCTAATACACGTCAGCTGGTGGTCTAATATACATTCACAAATATGGTGATGATATTTATACAATTATTACAGTATTGCATAGCAGTAAATCTTCTATTTTTTGGTGTGAATAAAAATTCATTATGTGAATAAAAAATCAAAATGGAATTTATTTGTAAAGCCTCAAAACATGACTAATGAACAGAGGAAATGTTAGTTTAGTGCCAGGAATGCCTACATTGTTTATCCTGGACCCTATTTTGAAATTGGAATATTTTGAACTTTGTGTTAAATTGGCCAAATTAACAATTTCCGATCACTTTATTTTTGTAGTTGAAACAGTTGACTTGGCGATTTCTTGTGCTCAATCGATAGAATAGAAGTAATACTAGTGAAATAGCTAAGAATTTGGTTGATTGGAATAATGTAATTGGCCTAAAATGGGAGTCAAAGTCGGCAAAATCGCCGATTCGTAAATATCGCTGACACATCAAAATTCGCGAGAGCATAATTTCGTCAATTTTCCACCAAATTTCGTACTTTTTGTTTATTACCTTCACAAAAAGATTCTCTACGATTTCATAAGAAAAAATAACAAATTTTTTTTTTGAAAATTCTTGGACACTGGTGCGTGACTCCAGATTTGGGCCTTGGACCCTGAAAGGGTTAAGGATTGCCTTCTTCAGTAGGTTATAATTACATATGATATCCTGCGACAAGGTTGCATAGATATTCAAAGCTGTACCAGAAAATAACATTCCTAACCTGGTAGCCCATGTGTCAGCAGGCCATTCACAGAGGGTAGCAGTATTTTCAAACCTGATAATGTAAGAAGTTATGTCTTCCCCCTCTGTGAAGGGAGGTAAATTAGGTGTTGGAATATGTGTACTAGCTGCACGTTGTTCCATTACTCCTTCATCTAATTGCTGTTGTGAGAAAGTTATCTTTTTATTCTCTAATTCAAGGCGAGCTTGTTCGAGCTCGCAATCCTTTTCTCTCTCCCTTAACTCATATTCTCTATCCTTTGCTCTTTCCTCAAGTTCCCTTAATTTAATTTGTTCCTCACGTACTTTAGCTCTTTCCTCACGATCAAGTCTGTCACACTCTTTTTGGTCTTCTCGCTCTCTTTCTAACTTCTTTCTCGGATTTCTCTCTCAATTCTCTCTCTCTCCTTTTTCTCCTGTCTTTCAAGGTTCTCTTTCTCCTTTTTCTCTTCTCTTTTGATTCTCTCTCTCTCTCCTTATTCTCTTCTCTTTCCCTTTCTAGCTGTCTTTCTTCTCTCTCAATTCTCTCTCTTTCAAGTCTTTCCTGGATCTTAGCACTTAGCACCTTTTTCTCCTGTCTTTCAAGGTTCTCTTTCTCCTTTTTCTCTTCTCTTTCGATTCTCTCTCTCTCTCCTTATTCTCTTCTCTTTCCCTTTCTAGCTGTCTTTCTTCTCTCTCAATTCTCTCTCTTTCAAGTCTTTCCTGGATCTTAGCACTAATGAAAGTTTATAAATTTTTCCCTGTTATTCCTAACTTACTTCCAGCGTTCATCCAAAACTGGTATTCCTCCATATTTGCAAGAATAACTTAAACTATCAGGGGAAATGAAACGTGTATCAAAGAAAACGGAGGGTTCAATTCCTGCTCCGCCCAAACTGTAAATAAATCAAAGGGCTCAATCCCTACTTCAATTAAGCAATATGTATTAGTGAAAACGAAGGGTTCTATGCCGGCTCCGAGCAAACAGTAAGTAGAATGGGGTCACTTGACCATCCAATCTTCTCACCAACAAATCAAGAGTGTCCTACGACAGTTCCCTTGATATAATAAAGAGCTCAATGAAACAAATTGTCACTGGAAAATCTCGGGTCCCTAGAGTCTAATCCTCCAAAGTGTTTCAAGCTCACAAGAAAGGTGGCAGAATTAAATATTATCCTGCCTGACTTGACTTACAATAAATTAAGACTATAACAATCACCAAATCTTCTAAATACCTGTACTGTAGTCCTACCATAGAGAATGATTACTCATGGCTGGTGGTAACCGTCTGTGGTATGCAGCGTTGAAGTTCCAATGGTAGATTCAAGATGGAATTGAATCTTGATTCTGTCGAGTTGTATCCTGGCAAGGTCGCCACTTGTGAAGGCTTACTCAGTTCTGTAATAACTTCAGACAGTATTACCAAAGCTGGCTCCTCCTCAGGAAAATTAATGAATAGAAAACGAAATAATTAACAAAGATAAACCCTTTATTATTTATTAAAGCAAACATAAAACAATAAAACATGACAGGTACATCCTATTTGAAAGAAAAATGAAAAATGAAATGAATAAAATAACATTTGAACTCAACGCTAATACATATATTGGGGTGTCTGGTGTTGGTGACACTTCGTGTTGTTGAAATCTTAGCCGTTGCTGTTGTGGGGGGGGGTTGCAGGTGTTGGTGACCACCACCGGCTAGTTCTTCACAGAGTATCGCTGTGAGTATTCTATCCCGATGACAGGAAAGCAGGTTCTTTACCGCTGCAATGATGTGGGGTTACGTCCTGCAATTTCATACAGGTGCACAGGTAATTAACCCCTCATCAGGCAAGGGGTCCGAAAATTTGAAATTCGAACTGAACTCCCTATGGTGGATAGAGTAACTCAATACAAGTTCAATGATCCCATATAAATTGATTTCTGATGGTTAGTTTTCGAGCAATTGCTAATCTCCGGAGACCGAAAATATCCGGCTGCGCCCGACAAAGGGATTAAAAAATTTTATGTTGCAAAACTTGCAATTGTTAATAAAACACACCAAAACAATTTTTTAAATTTAATATACAAACAGACAATATAAAAAACATAAATGGAACTTGAATCAAAACATTTTTTAATTGTTACAAAAATATAAAAAGGAAGCAAATCTCAACAATGACAAATTGCAAAGGGATGCAACTTTCAATCCCTATATTCCTGAGATTCATTTGGATGACCAATTATTCTATATTGCTAATTGATGGTATGGTAGTCGCTGAAGCAATTTCTATTACTCTTTATCCAGATTTACTTTGCATACAGAACACTGGAATGAGGATGTGACCAATTTCTTCGAGTGGCTGCAATAGTTGCAATCGTAATACCTTACTTTTTCTTCACTAATTTCTGTTTTTTGGCTGGCCTTTCTTCCTCCTCATCATCACTTGACACCTGTGCATCCGGTGGCAAGTATTCATCACCACTATCCAGCAATTCTGGTTCATCTACCTCTGCTTCTGAGTCACTCTCTTCAGAAACGCAGACATACCTCGACCTGCTGGTGGACTGCTCCCATAAAACAACTTCTCATTGATCTGGAAGGACAATAGAAACCTCCTGTATAGATCCAGACCACTACAGAGTTCATATATGCAATTGAAATTTTTTTATAAATATTTATTTGACTAAAATTGGACATTCCCGGAAACTCGTGCAAGACCGAAATAATTCGGTATAAAATGTTGCACTTTTTTCAACTGCATGCTACACTCATATTATGCTTCACACGGACTTTGGGTATATATCAAAATATGCCTAAACTATTCATGTAAGCACTAAACACAACAATCAGTACTTACCGACATTGTAGAATGTATAATCCAAGAGTAGATTAGTAAGGGTGGAGGGAAAAATGCGTGTGTGGGCGGAGCCAAGCCACCAGTGTTTATATTTTGATCTCTCAACCAATGGGAAGGCGGCAGAAGCGAACTGTACTTAGCTGAAGAGACTCAGGGAAGGCTTGTGATTGGTTGGAACTAAAGAACGGGAAGCTGGCCGCACGGGGCACGGAGTATGACACGCCCCCAAAACACGTAATTAATACCGAATTTTTCCGGCCAAACACGATAAAGGGTTAAATCCAAATTGGGACATCTCCAGGACGTTAGTCTGTCTCCATCAGTTTTTCTCGTTGATTGGCAGGTGACCCTCTCTGTCATCCAAGCTGAAAAGATAGACAGGTTACTCAGTGCTTAAGAAATCACTCTCTATGATAAGTACAATACCTAAAAGATGTGGTGATTATTACAACAGTCAACTTAGAGCAAGACTGAAAGGACTAAGTTTATTATTGGTCAAAAGTGAAGCTTTCAACCAATAAATCCACTAGAATACAAGGCAGGCATGTACTTACAGTAGTGCTGGGAGCTGCGAGTCTAGTGATTACTGTTTGGAACAGACCCCCACACGTCACCTTTCGGTGGGGGGGGAAGGAGGGGAAGGGATAGCGGGAGCTAGACTGACCCTACCTTAACAAGTAGCAGGCAGTGAAACTATTGTTAATATATATTCCCTCGCTACTCCTATCTATTGAACTTTTCCCTCACAAATACCTACCTGGAGTGTACCTGGAGAGGGTATTGGGGGTCAATGCCTCCATGGCTCAATTTGAGATCAGGCCTCGTGGTGGATCAGGGTCTGATCAACCAGGCTGTTGCTGCTAGCCATGCACAAACTGACATCTGAACCATAGCCTGGCTGCCCAGGTACTGACTTTAAGTGCCTATCCAGTGCCGTCTTGAAGACAGCCAGGGGTCTGTTGATAATCCCCCTTTATGTATGCTGGGAGGCAGTTGAACAGTCTTGGGGCCCCTGACACTTATTGTGTTGTCTCTCAGTGTACTCATGGCATCCCTGCTTTTCATTGGGGGAATGTTGCATCTCCTGCCGAATCTTTTGCTTTTGTAAGGAGTGATTTTCATGTGCAAGTTTGGTACTAATCCCTCTAGGATTTTCCTAGTGTATGTTAACATGTATCTCTTTCACTTGCATTCCAAGGAATATAAATCAAGGGACTTAAACCATTCCCAGTAATTTAATTGCCTTATCATACTTGTATGTGCCATGAAAGTTCTTTGTACACTTTGCAGGTCAGCAATTTTGTCTGCCTTGAAGGAGGCCATTAGTGTACAGCAGTATTCCAGCCTAGAAAGAACAAATGATTTGAAGATAATCATCATGGGCTTATCATCCCTGGTTTTGAAGGTTCTCATTATCCATCCTATAATTTTTCTGTCAGATTCGGTAGATACATTGTTGTGGTCTTTTGAAGGCAAGATCCTCTGACATCACTCCCAGGTCCTTCACATTACTTTTTTGCTCTGTTGTATGGTTAGAATTTGTTGTATACCCTGATACAGTTTTAATTTCCTCAAGTTTTTCTCATCAGAGTGGTTGAAATTTCTCTTCATTGAACTTCATATTGTTTTGAGTGGCCCATTTGAAAATTTGGTTGATATCCGCTTGGAGTCTTGCTGTGTCTTCGATGGAGGACACTGTCATGGCAATTCAGGTGTCATCTGCAAAGGAAGACATGGAGCTACGGCTTACATCTCTGTCTATGTTAGACATGAGGATGAGGAATAGGATGGGAGTGAGTACTGTGCCTTGTGGAACAGAGCTTTTCACTGTAGCTGCCTTGGACTTTACTCTGTTTACTATTACTCTTTGTGCTCTATTTGTTAGAAAGGTATAGATCCATCTACCACTTTTCCCGTTCTTCCTTTATCATGCATTTTGTGCGCTATTACACCATGGCCTCACTTGTCGAAGGCTTTTGCAAACTCTGTGTATACATCATCTGCATTTTGTTTATCCTCTATAGTATCCAGGACCTTGTCATAGTGGTCCAGTAGCTGGGACAGGCAGGAGCAACCTGCTCTAAACCCATGTTGCCCTGGATTATGTAACTGATGGGTATCTAGGTGGTTGGCAGTTTTGCTTCTTAGAACCCTTTAAAAGATTTTTATGATAGGGAATGTTAGTGCTATCAGTCTGTAGTTCTTTGCAATTCTTTTACTGCCATCTTTGTAGAGTGGGGCTATGCTTGTTGTTTTTATTGAGTGTGGGATGGCCTGTGTCCATGCTCACTCTCCATAGAATGCTGAAGGCACGTGAAGGGCTTCTTGCAGTTCTTGGTGAACGCAGAGTTCCATGAGTCTGGGCCTGGGGCGGAGTGAATGGGCATGTCATTTATTGCCTTTTCAAAATCTTGTGGTGTTAGGATAGTATCAGAGATTTATGAGATGACCAGATTTTGGGTTTCGTTCGTAAAGAATTCATTTGGATTGTCGACCCTTAGTCTGGGTAATGACTCACTGAACACAGAGTCATATCTCACTCATTTCTTTGCTGTCATCTGTGTATGTTCCATCTTGCCTAAGCAGGGGCCCAATACTGGATGTTGTTTTTTCCTCAGTTTTGACATAAGAGAAGAAGTATTTTGGTTTTCTTTCAATTTCCTTTATGGCTTTTAGTTCTTCCTGAGATTCTTGTCTCCTGTAAGATTCCTTAAGCTTATGTTTGATATTTGCTATTTCACTGACCAGATATATTGGCCCCTCTCAGCAGCTCTGTTATTCTCTTTCTAGTTTACATCTTCTCTTTCTTTTTCTTAATGGAATGTACCTTGAGCAGACCTCAAGAACCAGAGTGTTAATTTTTTCTATGCAAGGGTTTGGATCCGTGTTGTTTATGATACCTTCCCAGCTTGTTTCATTTAGGACATGGTTGACTTGTTCCCATTGTATGTTTTTGTTATTGAAGTTGAATTTTGTGAAGACACCCTCGTGACTGATAACATTTTGCTGGTCAGGAGCCCTGTGCATACATGTCTGTGCCTCTATTATGTTGTGATCTGAGTGTATTGTCTTTGATGTGGTTATATTACATATCAGAATGTCATTGTTAGTAAATATTCGTTTTTGTTAGTTGGATGTTCTTTACAGTAATAGGCTGTATGACCCTTGTAGGTTTAGCACTTTTTTTTTATTATAATATTTACAGTAATAGAAATGCAGCAGTAACTATAGTGGGCGAGTAAGTTTTACTAAACTTGGTGTGAATATTTCAAATGATGGAGGAGCTGTTTTTAGGAGAATCCAATTCAGTCCATCATCAGTGTGTTTCAAATGGGCAAGGCTGATGGTAATGTATCAAGAAGGCAAGCAAGACAAAGATGTTTGAAAAGGACACCAAGATTTTGTTTTTACCCAGATCAGTTTTCAAGGCTAACCTGTTGTCTTACCCCATTTCATGTCAGAACCAAGCAATATCTTTGGTGTACAGGCAGGTCCTGCTTTACAGTGATTCGCTAATTCAGCGGTTTTCAGTTATACCCATTCTTCGTTTATTCAGACTTAATAAAAATTTTTTTTTTTTAACAAGTCGGCCGTCTCCCACTGAAGCAGGGTGACCCAAAAAGAAACAAAATCCCAAAAAGAAAATACTTTTATCATCATTCAACACTTTCACCTCACTCACACATAATCACTGTTTTTTGCAGAGATACTCAGAATACAACAGTTTAGAAGCATATACGTATAAAGATACACAACATATCCTTCCAAACTGCCAATATCCCAAACCCCTTGTTTAAAGTGCAGGCATTGTACTTCCCATTTCTGGGACTCAAGTCCGGCTATATAAAAATAACCGGTTTCCCTGAATCCCTTCACTAAATATTATCCTGCTAACACACCAACAGCTCGTCAGGTCTCCCTCTTCAAGGAGGGCTCCTTTGCATGGTGAAGAGGCTCTTGGTCTGAGGAATTAGACCTGTTGGTCTCCTTCCTCAGACTGAACTTAATTATCCCCCAATCCCCCCTTTCCCTATCCCATCCTCCCTTTTTCCGTTCCTCCCCCCCCCCCCCGTCCCTCCCTTATTCCCTTCCTCTTTTTGGCCTTTGGGATTCTTCCCACAGGCCTACTGGTTCCTAGGTAGGGGGAAGGGTACCGGGGTCAATCCCATTCCGTTGAGGTTCTTGGCAGTGGTGTAGTTTGTCGTGGAATCTGAATCGCCTGGGGATATCCCGTTCCCTCTCCGGTCTTCCGGGGGGTGGCTTTGGATGTCTTTCGGGTGACGGGTGTATCTCTGGAGGCCACCTTTCAGATTCCGGGGGTGGTGGCCAAAGGAGGTATGCTTTGTGGCGGATATCTGGCCACCCTCTCTTTTGTCCACCGAGGTAGCTCGGCAGATGTGAGGTTGCTATCCTGGATTGCTGGTTTACTGGCATGAAGGGTAGGGTATGGCACGGATTCCATGCTGCATCTGCACTACTTGCGGTGTTGAGGTCCTCTTGGGTGCAGAGGGTGATTTCCAGCCCTTTCATTCCTCCTGGGAACTATTCCTCCCCATTCCCCCTTTTTCTTTTTTTTTTTTTGTTTTTATTTTCTTTTCTTCTTTCTTTTTTTTTCTTAAAAACAAAAAGAAAAAAGCAACCTAACCATGGAAGCCCTAGTCCATGAACCTGCTACCCCCGGGCCCCTTACTGGTACCGCACCCCGTTCTGATCCTGCCTCACTTTTTGACCACTCTTTGGACACTCCTGATGCCCCTGTACTTCTTGCTGGTGCTGTTTCATCACCAGCTTCAGGTACCGGGGTCTCGACTGACTTCTCTGATTTGTCTGACCTCCGCCTTCCTTTGACTATGCTTCTGGCCTCTTCCTATACGGTCCGGCAATTTTCGAATTGCTAGCCCATCCCACGTTGGACCAACTCTGGTCCCACTTCTAAACGCCAACGACAATCTTCTGATGATGTTACTTCGTTACCATTCTACTCGGAAAAGACCGACACGTCATGCACTCCCTCTCCACTCTCAGTTTCGGACCACACAATGGACTAAATTCTTTACTTTACGACCGACTTCTTCTATTGCCTATCTTTCCGACCATAGTATTGGCAAAGCACTCCTACGCCATGTCGGTAGAGATATTTCATTTCATGCTCTCAAGAGCAGTACGTGCATTGTCACTGTCCAGAATGCTACCCAAACTCATGATCTTTCTCTCACATATCGATACTTTTCCTATCACTATTGAAAAACATCTTTCTCTCAATTCTTGTAGTGGTATTGTCATTCTGCCCCATACCATAGTCCAACAGAATTTCCAGACATGTGGCAATGACATTCTTGAACAGCTGGAACTCCACGATCTCCCAATCCTCATAGTAGACACTTATGTCCTTCCTGCCCGCGGGCGGAGATGATACCCTTTCAATGTGGCTCGATTAACTTTCGACAGCCGTGAACTCCCGTCCTCTGTTTATTCGCAGGACATCGGTTACAAGTTTGAAAAGTGATCCCTACACCACAACAGTGTAGAAATTGCTGGTGATTTGGTCACCCAGTGAAATATTGCGGAGCTATAGCCGAATACCCAGTCTGTGGTGCCGACGACCATTCTAATAAGTCTTGCAGTCGACCTCCCTCTTGCCTTAATTGTCATGAGGCTCACGCTTCGTACTCTTGCCGTTGCCAGGTCTACTTAAATGATCATGAAATCCGTTGCCTCAAAGAAGCAGAAGGTCTCCCTTATGTTATGGCAGTTTCTCATCTCCGCCTCCAAGGGAGACTACCCCGTGTTTCTTATTCTCGTGTTTCAGAATGTCCCCCCCACTTCTGGGGTACCATCATCTCCAGCCGCCTCTGTTGTTACCCCTCCCATAGTCACTCCTGTATCTAATTCTTTTGCTGTCCTGGGCTCAGACATCCCTACTTCAACACCTCAGTCTGTTCTGACATCTTCGAGTTCTCACTCACGAGCCCCGGTATCGACAAGATCTAGTACGACACCTTCTACCAATCGCCCCTCTACTTCTCAGAAATCCAAAAAATCCCCTTTGCTCAAATCTTCCTTGCCCCCTCCTTCCATTCTTCTGCCCCCACATTTTACCTTTCCAGTCTCTGCACCTGGTTCTTCCTCTCTCATTGGCTCTGTTACAAGTGTGGAAGTTCACCCCCCTCCTCGTTCTGTGCCTCCCTCCCCTGTCCCCTCCCAAGTCTCTCCCTCTTTTGCCGCCTCCCGGATTCTGCCTCTTCTGTTCCCTCCCACACTACTTCTCCAGTTCCCAACACGCTTTCGTCCCTCCCTACTTTAGTACAGTCCATTACTGTTCCAATCTTTACTCACCCTCCTCCTCCTATCTCCAATATTGTCTTCCATACAACGTCTTTGAATTCAGAAACACTTGACGCTATTTCAGAATATATTACAGAGACTAAACCTTCAATGGACACTGATCCACCTCCTGTTACTTCTCTTCCCTCTCCTCCATCTCCACAACTCCATTCTTCGCAATGCTCCGTTCCTTCACTGCTTGAACGTCTTCTGATGCCACTGCACGTTAACTTTTCTAACCCCTCTAGTCCGTAGATGCCCTTCCTTACGGATTCCTGGTATTTTCCTCATCGCCAATCATGGCCTATTTACAGTGGAATATCTGTGGCCTCGGGTAATCGGGGTGAGCTTCAGATGTTGCTTTCCAGGTTTTCCCCTGTTGGTGTTTGCTTACAAGAACCAAAATTACACTCAGCTGTTTTCCAACCTATCTCAGGCTATAATTTATTGTATTCTTTGGATCCTTTCTTAGATGGGACCTTTAATGAAAGTGCCTTTCTTCTACGCAATGATATTCTGTACTGTCAACTATTTGTTCATACCTCGCTGCATTACACTCCAGCCCGTATCCACTTGAATAAGTGGTTTACAATATGTTCTTTATATCTTTCTCCTTCTCAGGCATTTTCTATCCCAGATTTTGCCTTTCTTGTTTCATCCTTACCACCACCACTTTTGTTACTTGGCAATTTTAATGCCCACCATTTCCTCTGGGGGGGGGGGCTCATTGTGACTCACGTGGCATCCAGTTGGAAGCTTTTCTCACCTCTCAACCCCTCCATGTTTTAAATATGGGTACTCCCACCCATTTTGATCCTCGTACTCATACTCTCTCTTGCATCGATCTATCAGTTTGCTCTTCCTCCACTGCACTAGACTTTGCCTGGTCTGTTCTACCGGACTTAAATGACAGCGATCATTTTCCAATCATTCTTACTTCTCCTTCATATTCACCACCTTTCCGTAGCCCTCACTGGCAATTTTATCGGGCAAATTGGGACCTTTACTCGCAACTCACTGCTTTTAGTGAGGTTCCTTCTTCATCCTCCATTGATGAGCTCCTACACCTCTTCTTGACATCAGTTTTAACCGCAGCTTCTCATTCTATGCCCCAAACCTCAGGCAGGCATTCTCAGAAGTGTGTGCCTTGGTGGTCTCCTGCTTGTGCTCGTGCAGTACGTTTGAAACGCGCTGCATGGGGCAGGTACCAGTACAATAGAACCGATGAGAGACTTCTTGATTTTAAGCAGAAGCGTGTGGTAGCTCGCCGTGTCATCCGTGATGCTAAACGCACTTGCTGGCGAGATTGTTTCCACCATCACCTCTGCTTCCTCTGAGTGCAGTCTGGAAAAAAGTGAGGAAATTGAGTGGTAAATACTTGCCTAACCCGGCTCCTGTTCTACAGGTCGCCGGTGTTGATATAGCAAACCCTCTTGACGTTGCCATTGAAATTGGCACTCGTCTGGTCCGTATTTCCTGGGGGCTCCATCTATGTCCCTCGTTTCTTTCCTCAAAGTTTGCCAGAGAGTTAGTACCCTTGGACTTTTCTTCTCTCAGAGAAGAACAGTATAACATGCCTTTTACACTTCGAGAACTGGAAGCAACACTCTCGGCTTGCCAATCATCGGCAGCTGGGCCTGATGACATTCATATTTGGACGTTACAACATTTACATCAGTCAGCCCTTGTAGTCCTCTTACACCTCTTCAATCTTATTTGGTCACAAGAAGTTCTTCCCCAGGTGTGGAAATCTGCCATTGTTCTCCCTTTCCGCAAGCCGGGTACTACGGGACATGATGCCTCCCACTATCGCCCCATTGCTCTTACTAGTGCAGTTTGCAAGGTGATGGAACTGTCTGGTAAATCGACGTTTAATGTGGTATTTAGAGAGGCACAACAATCTCTCCACTAGTCAATATGGCTTTCGTAAGGGCCGATCTACCATAGACCCCTTACTACGCTTGGATACGTATGTTCGTAATGCCTTTGTGAATAACCAGTTATTGCCATATGTTTTGACCTTGAGAAGGCATATGGCACAACTTGGAGGTATAATATTTTGGCCCAAGCCCACTCCTTAGGCCTCCGAGGCAATCTACAATCCTTTATTAAAAACTTTTTAATTGATAGACATTTCCGTGTTCAAGTCAATAATGCGTTCTCCCCGGACTTTGTCCATGCTGAGGGTGTCCCTCAGGGATGTGTTCTGAGCACAACACTTTTTCTCCTTGCTATAAATGATTTGGCCTCTGTTCTTCCATCCAATATTTGGTCATCACTCTATGTAGATGACTTCGCTACTGCTTGTGCAGGAGCTGACTGTCACCTCATTACAGGTGTGTTTCCAATTGGGCCACCACACATGGGTTTAAATTTTCCAGTACCAAAACTCGCCAGATTACTTTCACTAGACGCTCTGTCATCTCCGATCATCCTTTGTACCTCTATGGCCCCCGTATCCCTGAACGTGATAGTCAGGTTTCTAGGCCTTCTCTTTGACTGTAGGTTATCCTGGAAACCTCACATTACCTCTCTGAAGGCAACTTGTCACAGCCAGCTGAACCTTCTTAAAGCCCTTGCTCATCTTTTCTGGGGAGCTGATCATCGAACTCTCCTTCGCCTACATTCAGCCCTCATTTTATCGAAACTCGATTATGGTGACCAGATCTATTCAGCGGCCTCTCCTGCTACTCTCTCTAGCCTTTACCCCATCCATCACCAAGGATTACGTTTATGCCTTGGTGCTTTTCGCTCTCCCCCTGTTGAGAGCTTCTATGCAGAAGCGAGTGTTCCATCCTTGTCTGATCACCTCGATGCCCATTGCCTTCGCTACTATGTACACTCTCACGATCTCCGCAATCCTTCCATTTATAGAATGGTCACCGATATTAATAGACATTCTTTATTTGTTCACCGCCCCTGTTTGCTCCATCCCTTTTCTCTTCGCCTACATTTGCTCTTGTCTTCCCTTCAGTTACCACCTTTATATGTTCATGTAGCATCTCACTTTTCCCTACCCCCTGGGAAGTTCCATCTGTTTGGGTCTCTTCTTTCTCACTCCCTTGCTCGAAAGCCCAACTGCCTACGGTGGCTTCCCGCTCTCTTTTTCTTGACCACTTCCACTCTCATTCTCATGTCATCGCAGTGTACACAGATGGCTCTAAGTCTTCTGATGGCGTAGGATTCGCAGCAGTGTTTCCGGACAGCGTTGTGCGAGGGCATTTACTATCTTCAGCTAGCATTTTTACTGCTGAATTGTATGCCATTCTTGCAGCACTTATTCGTATCACATCTATGCCTGTGTCATCATTTGTGGTTGTCTCAGACTCCCTTAGTGCTCTACAGGCTATACGGAAATTTGATACATCTCACCCCCTAGTTCTCCGTATCCAACTTTGGCTACGCCGTATCTCTACCAAGCATAAAGATATTATTTTTTGTTGGGTCCCTGGTCATGTTGACATACAGGGCAATGAACAGGCACACACTGCTGCATGGTCAGCAGTACATGACCTACCAATTTCAAATTCAAATTCAAAGTTTATTCTCTATAAGGATTACAATGCTGAGTTTACAGAATTTGGTTATTGTGTGGTTTACATGTAGTAAAATAATAATTACAGAGTGTACCACTAGAACACCTAGCATGGCTAGGCATTTCGGGCAGACTTAAATCAAATCTTAAGTTTAAAATATTACAAAATTATGAGGTAAGTTGGTATTATGGCTAAGTGACTAAATACTAGTTTGTGAGTTTAGCAATGTGAATGCTTTTGTTTTGGCACTATACATAGTTTCAGTATTGGAGTATCGCAGGCCAACTTATGACTAGTTAAGATTCATTATTTTGAAATTGAGATTGATATTTCTGTTTATGGTCAAATGGGTGAGTGAGTGTAAGTGTAACCACCAGGTGGTATTCGTGTAATTAGTTGACAGGGTGTATCAGGGAGATAAGATGTTTTCTGATGGTAGCTTTGAAGGTGATGAATGTGTCTGCAGTTTTAGAATTTTCAGGTAGGGTGTTCCAGATTTTAGGGCCTTTGACATACATTGAATTTTTGTAAAGGTTTAGTCGGACACGGGGAATGTCATAGAGATGTTTGTGTCTGGTGTTGTGCCTGTGGGTTCTGTCACAACTATCAAGAAAGCATTTTAGGTCAAGGTTAATATTGGAATTTAAGGTCCTGTAGATGTAGATTGCACAGTAGTAAGTGTGGATGTACTGAACAGGGAGTAAGTTTAGATCTATGAAGAGTGGGGGGGTGTGTTGCCAGGGATGGGATTTAGGAGTGAGATTAACAAGTTAAGAAAGCCTAGAGAACAAATGGATTTGTCAGTTAAAAATAGGAGAGGAGAGTTATTAAATGGAGAGTTAGAGGTATTGGGAAGATGGAGGGAATATTTTGAGGAATTGTTAAATGTTGATGAAGATAGGGAAGCTGTGATTTCGTGTATAGGGCAAGGAGGAATAACATCTTGTAGGAGTGAGGAAGAGCCAGTTGTGAGTGTGGGGGAAGTTCGTGAGGCAGTAGGTAAAATGAAAGGGGGTAAGGCAGCCGGGATTGATGGGATAAAGATAGAAATGTTAAAAGCAGGTGGGGATATAGTTTTGGAGTGGTTGGTGCAATTATTTAATAAATGTATGGAAGAGGGTAAGGTACCTAGGGATTGGCAGAGAGCATGCATAGTTCCTTTGTATAAAGGCAAAGGGGATAAAAGAGAGTGCAAAATTATAGGGGGATAAGTCTGTTGAGTGTACCTGGTAAAGTGTATGGTAGAGTTATAATTGAAAGAATTAAGAGTAAGACGGAGAATAGGATAGCAGATGAACAAGGAGGCTTTAGGAAAGGTAGGGGGTGTGTGGACCAGGTGTTTACAGTGAAACATATAAGTGAACAGTATTTAGATAAGGCTAAGAGGTCTTTGTGGCATTTATGGATTTGGAAAAGGCGTATGACAGGGTGGATAGGGGGGCAATGTGGCAGATGTTGCAAGTGTATGGTGTAGGAGGTAGGTTACTGAAAGCAGTGAAGAGTTTTTACGAGGATAGTGAGGCTCAAGTTAGAGTATGTAGGAAAGAGGGAAATTTTTTCCCAGTAAAAGTAGGCCTTAGACAAGGATGTGTGATGTCACCGTGGTTGTTTAATATATTTATAGATGGGGTTGTAAGAGAAGTAAATGCGAGGGTCTTGGCAAGAGGCGTGGAGTTAAAATATAAAGAATCACACACAAAGTGGGAGTTGTCACAGCTGCTCTTTGCTGATGACACTGTGCTCTTGGGAGATTCTGAAGAGAAGTTGCAGAGATTGGTGGATGAATTTGGTAGGGTGTGCAAAAGAAGAAAATTAAAGGTGAATACAGGAAAGAGTAAGGTTATGAGGATAACAAAAAGATTAGGTGATGAAAGATTGAATATCAGATTGGAGGGAGAGAGTATGGAGGAGGTGAACGTATTCAGATATTTGGGAGTGGACGTGTCAGCGAATGGGTCTATGAAAGATGAGGTGAATCATAGAATTGATGAGGGAAAAAGAGTGAGTGGTGCACTTAGGAGTCTGTGGAGACAAAGAACTTTGTCCTTGGAGGCAAAGAGGGGAATGTATGAGAGTATAGTTTTACCAACGCTCTTATATGGGTGTGAAGCATGGGTGATGAATGTTGCAGCGAGGAGAAGGCTGGAGGCAGTGGAGATGTCATGTCTGAGGGCAATGTGTGGTGTGAATATAATGCAGAATTCGTAGTTTGGAAGTTAGGAGGAGGTGCGGGATTACCAAAACTGTTGTCCAGAGGGCTGAGGAAGGGTTGTTGAGGTGGTTCGGACATGTAGAGAGAATGGAGCGAAACAGAATGACTTCAAGAGTGTATCAGTCTGTAGTGGAAGGAAGGCGGGGTAGGGTCGGCCTAGGAAGGGTTGGAGGGAGGGGTAAAGAGGTTTGGTGTGCGAGGGGTTTTGGACTTCCAGCAGCAAGCGTGAGCGTGTTTGATAGAGTGAATGGAGAAAAAGTTTTTAATACTTGACGGTCCCTGTTTGAGGTTTTGAGCAAAGTAACATTTATTTAAGGGATCAGGAAACCTCAGGCCGGACCTTGATCCTGGAGATGGGAAGTAAAGTGCCTGCACTCTGAAGCAGGGGTTGTTAATGTTGCAGTTTAAAAACTGTAGTGTAAAGCACCCTTTTCTGTTAAGACATGATGAGTGAATATGGTGAAAGTTTTTTCTTTTTCGGCCACCCTGCCTTGTGGGAATCGGCATGTCATAATAAAAAAAAAAAAATCTTATGCGGCTTTTTGTTGGTTATTATTAGGCTTTAGGTGTGTATGCTGCAGTTGAACCCCAGCACAGATAGCATAGGTGAGGTATGGATATATAATTGAATGGTATAGTGTGAGAAGGGCTGTTTGCGGCACGTAGTATCGTATCTTGGAGAGGATCCCAACCGTTTTGGATACTTTTTTGGTTATGTGTTGGATATGGGTGCTGAAGTTCAGGTTGTTGTCGAGGTATAGGCCTAGGAATTTGCCCTCATTATGCCTGGCAATTAGAGTGGTGTCGATCTTAATGTTAATTTGCGCATCTCCTGCTCTGCTACCAAACATAATGTAGTAGGTTTTGTCAGTGTTAAGCGTAAGTTTATTGGCACACATTTTGTGTGCTATTATGCCATGGTCACACTTGTCAAAGGCTTTTGCAAAGTCTGTATATATTACATCTGCATTCTTTTTTTCTAGTGCATCTAGGACCTTGTCGTGGTGATCCAGTAGTTGAGACAGACAGGAGTGACCTGCTTTAAACCCATGTTGCCCTGTGTTGGGTAATTGATGGGTTTCTAGATGGGTAGCAATCTTGCTTCTTAGGACCCTTTCAAAGATTTTTATGATATGGGATGTTAGTGCTATCGGTCTGTAGTTCTTTGCCATTGCTTTACCGCCCCCTTTGTGGAGTGGGGCTATGTCATTTTTAGTAACTGTGGGATGGCCCCCTTGTCCATGTTCTCTCTCCATAGGATGGTAAAAGCACGTGATAGGGGCTTCTTGCAGTTCTTGATGAACACAGAGTTCCATGAGTCTGGCCCTGGGGCAGAGTGCATGGGCATGTCATTTATCGCCTGTTCGAAGTCATTTGGCATCAGGATGACATCAGATAGGCTTGTGTTTACCAAATTCTGTGGCTCTCATAAAAATTCATTTTGATCTTCGACTCTCAGTCTGGTTAGCAGCTTGCTAAAAACTGAGTCATATTGGGACTTGAGTAGCTCACTATTTTCCTTGCTGTCATCTGTGTAGGACCCATCTTGTTTAAGTAGGGGCCCAATACTGGATGTTGTTCTCGACCTTGATTTGGCATAAGAAAAGAAATACTTTGGGTTTCTTTCGATTTCATTTATGGCTTTTAGTTCTTCCCACAATTCCTGACTCCTATAAGATTCGTTTAGCTTTAGTTCGTTTGCTATTTCTCTGACCAGTGTCTCCCTACGCATTTCAGATATATTGGCCTCTTTTAGCCGCTCTGTTATTCTTTTCCATCGCCTGTAAAGGGAGCGCCTGTCTCTTTCTATTTTACATCTACTCCTCCTTTTTCTTAAAGGAGTAAGCATTGAGCATACATCGAGTGCCACAGAGTTAATCTGTTCTAGGCATAAGTTGGGGTCTGTGTTGCTTCCCAGCTTATATTGTTTAGGACTTGGTTTACTTGGTCCCAGTTTGTTCTTGTTATTGAAGTTGAATTTGGTGAAGGCTCTCTCGTGACTGATCTCATTTTGTCGGTCTGGGGCTCCACGCATACATGTCTGAACCTCGATTATGTTGTGATCTGAGAATATTGTTTTTGATGTGGTGATATTTCGTATCAGAACTTTGACACATAGCCCTTAACGTCCCTTCCAGCCCTTGTCTCCCCTCACCTCTGATCCCCTCTCCGCCTAGCTGTTTATAGCCTCAGCTCTATTTTCTACCCCGCAGCATTGCATGACCATTGTCGGTTTAGCACTTTCTTTGATTATAATAATGGTAGTTCTTATTCCTCCCCTCCTCCCATTATTCTGTCATATGATAACTGAGACACAGGCACATTCTTCTGAATCTCAAGTGGCTTGACCAACCAATCCCAGTACAGCCATGGACCTTCCTTGGAACATAAATTTGCTTTCTGACACATTTTGCTCTACCTGCTAATGGCATTCTACCTATCACTTTTGGTTAGCGCTGTATGACCCTAGTGGGTTTAGTGCTTCTTTATTATTGTTATATCGCTGTATAGCCCTTTTGGCTTAGCGCTTCTTTTTGATTATAATATTATTGTTATACCTCTTCTGGTACCTCTGATCCTTAATTACAGAACCAGCTTCATCCATGAGCAGAGAGTAAGTTTTACCCCTTCCCCAAGTCATAGAGGCTTTTTCCCACATTGTAGTCAATTAGTGCGAGTTGTTTGTGAACAGTAATACTACTATATGCTAAGACCAGCAACCAGGACTGTCGGCAAGGCACAGAGATTCTGACAAGCAAACTGAAGGAAAACATCCCACCTACTCAGGATGCATTGTTTATGCACTCGGTAAGAATGTCAACTGGGGTGAGGTGTGAGCTACGAGTGACATGACCTCTGCACAAACTCCATCTCTTTAGGGACAAGACTGAACTCTGAAGTCCAGCAAATCTTGTCTCCCTGTATGAACCATGCTCCTTATGACATTGGAAGTACGTAGTGTGTTGGTTAAATGTTGCTGCATGATCATGAAAGGCCATGGTCCCCTGTGGCCTAATGGCTGAAGCTCTCACTTCACACAACGAGGGTCTGGGTTTGATTCCCAGCGAGGGTAGAAATATTGGGTGTTTCTTTACACTGGTTGTCTCTGTTCACCCATCAGTAAAATGGGTACCCAGGCATTAGTCAACTGGTGTGGATCACATCCTGGGACAAAACTGACCTAATTTGCCCGAAATGCTCCGAGAGCATAACAAGCCACTTTCTGTGTAGTAATATGTCATTGATGTCAGCTAGGCCTGTATACCTTGTAAATGTACTTGTAGAAATAGATATTATTATGATGGAAGTTGTTCATCCAAGAAGGTTCAGTTGAAGTGCGCACAGTTTTGCAGTACACTTTGAATGACCTGCGTGCACTGGTAGGTCACACAGAATTCATTAATGTAACATACTAGAACAAAAAGGCACAATACCATGACTGGAACAATACACAAATAAGCAGCACGTAGGAGAGAGGAACAACAATTGTCTGACTTGGACCATTAACAAAACCATGCTAACGGAGAAAAAGAGCCAGTATGTATAGGCAAGCTGGCAGGGACGGGATGAGAGGTAGGTGGAGTAGTGGTAGAGGTAAAGCAGGTAGTAGAAGTAGTGGTAGAGGTAAGCTGGTAGTGGAAGTTGGAGTGGTAGTGTGAAGTAGGGAGAGAGGTTGGTGGGACAAAAAAAAAAAGGAAAGGTAAGAGTCAAAGGTAGTAGTGGAGTTGGTTAAAGGCTATGAAAGTGCACCGCAGGAGAGCTAAGAGCCCACAAGGGGTAAGACTAAAACCATCAGTGTTGATTCAGTTGGAGAATAAATGACCATATAAGTTATTCAGTGCTCATACCAGTGAAAAAGTAATGATATACAACAAAAAAATAAAAGCTATGAAAATGGATCCCCTCAAGGGAGGTTCCTTGATGCTGGTGAGGGGCTCTTGATCTAAGGAATTTGATCTGTGCTCTGGTTCCCTAAATTGAACCTGAATACCTCTTCGAGGGGGGGGGGCTCCTTGCCGTGGCCAAGAAGCTTTTGGTCTCGGGAATCAAATCCTTCGGTCTCCTTCCTCAGAGTCTAAGTACCCCCTAATCTTCCCTTCCCTATCCCATCTTCCCCATCCCCCCCTTTTTTCCCCTTTCCTCCCCTCTCCCAACCCTCCCCTTTCCTCATCCTGTTTGTAGTCTCTGGGGTCCTCCCCTCTGGCATTACGGTTTGTAGGTAGGGGGAAGTGTGCTGGGGTTCGTCCCACTCTGTAGGATCCCTCAGGGGTGGTGTGGTTTGCCATGGAATCTGAATTGTTTGGAGGTGCCCTGCTCCCTTCCTGGATTTCCAAGAAGTGGGAGGGGGGGAGTTCCTGCAGATGATGGGTGTATCACCAGAAGCTGCCTGTCGGTTCTGGGAGGTGGAAGCAGAAGGAGGTATACTTTGTGGCTGATTTCCGACTGCCCTGTCTTTTGTCCGCCAAGATTGCTTGGTAGATGTGAGGCTGCTATCCCGGAGTGCTGGTTTACTGGCGTGAAGGGTAGGGTATGGCATGGGTTCCACACAGCATCTTCACTGCTTGTGGGCTCGAGGCTGCCTCGGATGAGGGGAGAAATTTACGGTCCTTCCATGCCTTCTAGTGACTGTCCTTCCGCTGTCCCTCTTTTTTTTTCTTTTCTTTCATTTTTCTTTAAAATAGCAAGAAAGAAGATAACATGGAAGAAGCACCACTATCATGGAGTCTTTGTTCAGTGATAACCCTCCTCCCAGGCCCCTTTCTGATCCCACATCCTGTTCTGACTCGGCTTCATTACTTGATCATTCTCTAGACTTCCCATACCCCTGTACCTTCTACTGGTGATGCTTCATTACCCGCTCCGGGTGGTGGGGCGCCACTCATTTCTATTAATGCTGCTGCTTCTCGCACGCCTTTAACAATGCGTCCAGCTTCCCCGAATACTGTGTGACGGTTTTTGAATTGCCAGCCTCCCTCGGGCCAGACCACTTGCAGTACTACTCCTAAACGTTCTAGACAGCCTACTGACGATGGTTTTTCGATGTCGACCCAAAAACGACCTACACCACACCCACTCCCTTCATGCACCATTTCTACAAGTACGCAGTGGACTAAATTCTTTTCCCTACAACTGACGTCTCCAACTGATTATCTTTCTGTTCATAGTATTGGTAAAGCTCTTTTACGACATGTTGACCTAAATATATCTTTTCCATAGATAACATTCCAGTCACAGTTCATAAGCACGTTACTCTCAATTTGCAGTGGTACTGTGGTTTTACCGTGTACGATTGTACAGAGTGATCTTCTGTCTTGCAGCAATGATATTTTAGAGCAATTAGTCCTTCAGGATCTTTCTCTTCTCAAAGTGGATACATACATCCTGCTCGCTCGTGGGCGGAGGCACTTTTCCAGTAAGGTTGCCCAGTTAACCTTCGACTGCCATGAACTCCCGTCCTTTGTTTATATTGCAGGCATCGCCTAGAGGTCTGTAAAGTAGTCCCTACTCCTCAACAATGTCATAGTTGCTAGCGCTTTGGGCACCCCACTAAATACTGCAGAACTGCGGTGGAGTGCCCGGTCTCCAGTTCTGCAGATCATACCAATACATCTCGCAGTCTTTTCCCCTCTTGTCTCAATTGCAATGAATCTCATCTTTCTTTTTCACTCTGTTGTCAAGTCTATCATAATGAACGAGAAATCCGCTATCTTAAGGAGAGTGAAGGCTGTCTCCCAGCTCTGCTTCAGGGAAAACTTCGTGTTCCTTATTCTCGGGTAGCCCGGAGACCTCTAACATTGATGGTCCTCCCGCCTACCAACTCCTCTGCAACCACGTCTTTTGGGGTCACCCCTTTCTAATTCTTTTAAGGTTTTGTCCTCAAACTCCTACCTCTGCACCTCTTCACCTCTTCCTGCTTTTACTGCTTCATCTCACTCACTAGTTTCTCAGTCTACAAGATCTCGCAAGCCTACACCATTTTCGCGTCTATCACCTGTGAAGTTGAATCGTATATTCGAAATGCCTTTGCTAACAAGCACACTGTCCTAGCAGTCTTTTTTGATCTTGAGAAGGCATATGACACCACTTGGAGGTATAACATTCTAGTCCAAGCCCACTCTTTAGGCCTCCGTGGTAATTTACCAACCTTCCTTGCTGCTTTCTTATCTGACAGACATTTTCGGGTCCGTGTTGGCGCCTCGCTTTCCTCAGACTTTGTACTAGCCAAGGGAGTCCCACAAGGTTGTGTCCTTAGCACTACCCTTTTTCTCTTAGCTATAAATGACCTATCTTCTGTTCTTC
Source organism: Cherax quadricarinatus (assembly GCF_026875155.1). Lineage (NCBI taxonomy): Eukaryota > Metazoa > Arthropoda > Malacostraca > Decapoda > Parastacidae > Cherax > Cherax quadricarinatus. The sequence continues at coordinate 36,608,452 of NC_069447.1, forward strand.
CATCATGTATTTCAAATTCAAATTCAAATTCAAATTCAAAACTTTATTCTCTATAAGTATTGCTGTATAGTCCTTGTGGCTTAGCGCTTCTTTTTGGTTATAATAATAATCTCTATAAGTATTACAATGCTGAGTTTACAGAATTTGGTTATTGTGTGGTTTACATGTAGTAAAATAATAATTACAGAGTGTACCACTAGAACGCCTAGCATGGCTAGGCATTTTGGGCAGACTTATATTAAATCTTAGGTTTAAAATGTTACAGAATTATGAGATAAGTTAGTATTATGGCTAAGTGACTAAATACTAGTTTGTGAGTTTAGCATTGTGAATGCTTTTGTTTTGGCACTATACATAGTTTCAGTATTGGAGTATCACAGGCCAACTTTTGACTAGTTAAGATTCATTATTTTGAGATTGAGATTGATATTTCTGTTTATGGTCAAATGGGTGAGTGAGTGTAAATGTGAACCACCAGGTGGTATTCGTATTATTAGTTGACAGGGTGTATCAGGGAGATAAGATGTTTTCTGATGGTAGTTTTGAAGGTGATGAATGTGTCTGCAGTTTTGGAATTTTCAGGTAGGGTGTTCCAGATTTTAGGGCCTTTGACATACATTGAATTTTTGTAAAGATTTACCCCTCAAGGAAGGTTCCTTGATGTTGGTGAGGGGCTCTTGATTTAGGGAATTGGATCTGTGCTCCAGTTCCCCGAATTAAGCCTGAATGCCTTCCACATCCCCCCCCAGGCGCTGTATAATCCTCCGGGTTTAGCGCTTTCCCCTTGATTATAATAATAATAATGTAAAGGTTTAGTCGGACACGGGGAATGTCATAGAGATGTTTGTGTCTGGTGTTGTGCCTGTGGGTTCTGTCACAACTATCAAGAAAGCATTTTAGGTCAAGGTTAATATTGGAATTTAAGGTCCTGTAGATGTAGATTGCACAGTAGTATGTGTGGATGTACTGAACAGGGAGTAAGTTTAGATCTGTGAAGAGTGGGGGGGGGGTGTTGCCAGGGATGGGATTTAGTGATTATTCTTACTGCGGCTTTTTGTTGGGTTATTATTGGCTTTAGGTGTGTTGCTGCAGTTGAACCCCAAGCACAGATAGCATAGGTGAGGTATGGATATATAAGTGAATGGTATAGTGTGAGAAGGGCAGTTTGCGGCACGTAGTATCGTATCTTGGAGAGGATCCCAACCGTTTTGGATACTTTTTTGGTTATGTGTTGGATATGGGTGCTGAAGTTCAGGTTGTTGTCAAGGTATAGGCCTAGGAATTTGCCCTCATTATGCCTGGTAATTAGAGTGTTGTTGATCTTAATGTTAATTTGCGCATCTCCTGCTCTGCTACCAAACATAATGTAGTAGGTTTTGTCAACGTTAAGCGTAAGTTTATTGGCTGTCATCCAAGTCAATATTTTGATCAGCTCCTCATTAACAATGGTGTTGAGGGTTGCAAGATTAGGGTGAGAGATGACATAAGTCGTGTCATCAGCAAAGAGAATGGGGTTCAGGTGTCGAGATACGTTTGGAAGATCATTGATGTATATGAGGATGAGCAGGGGACCAAGGACACTTCCCTGCGGAACTCCAGTATCAAGTGGCTGTGTTGTTGATGTTGTGTCTTTAATGGTGACATACTGATACCTATTAGTAAGGTAAGATTTGAAATATGCAAGCGCATGGCCTCTTATACCATAATGGTCAAGTTGTGGAGTAGGATGCCGTGGTCTACTGTGTCAAAAGCTTTTCTTAGGTCAATAAAAATTCCTAGTGGATATTCCTTATTTTCCAATGCTGTGTAAAGCAGATCTAGCACTTTATGTAGATGACTTCGCTATAGCTTACTCAGGCACTGGCTGTCGCCTGGTAGCAACCTCCCTTCAGGATGCGATTGACTGAGTTTCCCATTGGACCACTTCACATGGCTTTAAATTTTCTAGTACGAAAATCGTTTCATTGCCTTCACTAGACGTCCTCTTATCCAAGATACTCCATTGTATTTACACGGCTCATGTATTGCAGAATGTGATAGTCAAGTTTCTTGACCTTCTCTTCGATCGCCGGTTGACATGGAAACCTTGTATTTTTTCTTTGAAGGCAACTTGCCATGGTCTGCTGAATCTCCTTAAAATTCTTGCGTATCATTTGTGGGGAGCAGATCGCCGAACTCTCCTCCGTTTGCATTCCACCCTAGTTTTGTCCAAGCTAGATTATGGCGACTAAGTCTGTTCTGCGGCTTCTCCTACGACTCTTTCTAAGTTGAATCCCCTTCATCATCAAGGTCTCCGTTTATGCTTTGGTACCTTTCGTTCATCCCCTGTTGAAAGCCTCTATGCAGAGGTGAATGTTCCCTACTTAGCTGATCGTCGTGATGCTGTCTTCGTTATTTTGTCTGTGCTCATGATCTTCGTGTTTCTTCTGTGTATAGGTTAGTCTCGGACATTAGTAGAAGCCCATTGGTTGTTCACACCCCTGCCTACTCAGACCATTTTCTCTTCGTCTTCACTCTGGTTTTCTCTCCAATTGCCTCCCTTGTATGTTCATTTAGCGCCTGCTTTTTTCCTTTTTCCTTGGGAAGTCCCAATGGTTCATGTCTGATCTCCCCCACTACCATGCGCCAAGGCTTTCCTGCCTACAATAAGATAAGATTTTGTTCGGATTTTTAACCCCAGAGGGTTAGCCACCTAGGAAAATCCAAGAAAATCAGTGTGTCATCGAGGACTGTAACTTATTTCCATAGGGGTCCTCAATATTGTCCCCCAGGATGCGACCCACACCAGTCGACTAACACCCAGGTACCTATTTGTTGCTAGGTGAACAGAACAACAGGTGTAAGGAAACATGTCGAAATGTTTCTATCCGCCAGGAATCGAACCCGGGCCCTCCGAGTGTGAAGCAGGAGCTTGAGCCACCGGGCCACTACTATCTCTTTTTCTTGAGCACTTCTGGTCACATGCTCATGCCACCGCTGTTTGTACAGATGGTTCTAAATCTCCTGACGGTGTTGGGTTCACAGCAGTATTCCCTGATGATAATGCCCGAGGTCACCTGTTAGACTCGGCTAGTATTTTTACTGCCTAGTTGTATGCCATCCTCATAGCGCTACTTTGTATTACATATATGTCTCCTTCGACGTTTGTTATTTCAGATTCCCTCAGTGCTTTACAAGCTATTAAACAATTTCATTCCCCTCATCCATTAGTCCCATAAAAATCTTTGAAAGGGTCCTAAGAAGCAAGATCACCACCCATCTAGAAACCCATCAGTTACACAACCCAGGGCAACATGGGTTTAGAACAGGTCGCTCCTGTCTGTCTCAACTATTGGATCACTACGACAAGGTCCTAAATGCACTAGAAGACAAAAAGAATGCAGATGTAATATATACAGACTTTGCAAAAGCCTTCGACAAGTGTGACCATGGCGTAATAGCGCACAAAATGCGTGCTAAAGGAATAACAGGAAAAGTCGGTCGATGGATCTATAATTTCCTCACTAACAGAACACAGAGAGTAGTCATCAACAGAGTAAAGTCCGAGGCAGCTACGGTGAAAAGCTCTGTTCCACAAGGCACAGTACTCGCTCCCATCTTGTTCCTCATCCTCATATCCGACATAGACAAGGATGTCAGCCACAGCACCGTGTCTTCCTTTGCAGATGACACCCGAATCTGCATGACAGTGTCTTCCATTGCAGACACTGCAAGGCTCCAGGCGGACATCAACCAAATCTTTCAGTGGGCTGCAGAAAACAATATGAAGTTCAACGATGAGAAATTTCAATTACTCAGATATGGTAAACATGAGGAAATTAAATCTTCATCAGAGTACAAAACAAATTCTGGCCACAAAATAGAGCGAAACACCAACGTCAAAGACCTGGGAGTGATTATGTCGGAGGATCTCACCTTCAAGGACCATAACATTGTATCAATCGCATCTGGTAGAAAAATGACAGGATGGATAATGAGAACCTTCAAAACTAGGGAGGCCAAGCCCATGACACTCTTCAGGTCACTTGTTCTATCTAGGCTGGATTATTGCTGCACACTAACAGCACCTTTCAAGGCAGGTGAAATTGCCGACCTAGATAATGTGCAGAGAACTTTCACGGCGCGCATAACGGAGATAAAACACCTCAATTATTGGGAGCGCTTGAGGTTCATAAACCTCTATTCCCTGGAACGCAGGAGGGAGAGATACATGATTATATACACCTGGAAAATCCTAGAGGGACTAGTACCGAACTTGCACACGAAAATCACTCACTACGAAAGCAAAAGACTTGGCAGACGATGCACCATCCCCCCAATGAAAAGCAGGGGTGTCACTAGCACGTTAAGAGACCATACAATAAGTGTCAGGGGCCCAAGACTGTTCAACTGCCTCCCAGCACACATAAGGGGGATTACCAACAGACCCCTGGCAGTCTTCAAGCTGGCACTGGACAAGCACCTAAAGTCAGTTCCGGATCAGCCGGGCTGTGGCTCGTACGTTGGTTTGCGTGCAGCCAGCAGCAACAGCCTGGTTGATCAGGCTCTGATCCACCAGGAGGCCTGGTCACAGACCGGGCCGCGGGGGCGTTGACCCCCGGAACTCTCTCCAGGTAAACTCCAGTCCTTCGTATTCAACTATGGTTGTGCCGTGTGACTAGCAAAAACAAAGATGTCATCTTCTGTTGGGTCCCTGGACACGTTGGTGTGCAGGGTAATGAACAAGCAGATGCTGCTGTGCAGTCAGCAGTCCATGATCTTCAGCTTTCCTATAGAGGTATTCCGTTCAGGGATTATTTTCCAGTCATCTGTGGTGGATGGGGGTTATGTGGTAGTGGTGGATGGGGCTAAGTGGTGGTGGTGGATGGGGCTATATGGTGGTAGTGGTGGATGGGGATGGTTGGATTAAGTGGTAGTGGCTGGTGACAGTGGCAGTGGCTGGTGACAGTGGTGGTGGCTGGTGACAGTAGATACAAGGTTGCGCCTCACTACGACAGCCAAGTCAAGACTTCACTCCAAATTTCCACATTTCTGTAGTGTGCATCAGTAATGGCATTTCCCTCAAGGGAGGTTCCTTGATGCTGGTGAGGGGCTCTTGATCTAGGGAATTGGATTTGTGCTTCAGTTCCCTGAATTAAGCCTGAATACCTTCCATTCCCACCCCCCACAGGTGCTGTATAATCCTACGGGTTTAGCGCTTCCCCATTATTATAATAGTAACGGCATTTGTATTAGATTTTGCCATCGAAGTGTCTAGTTTATTGTGCACCCCATATCCATCCTGTGGACGGTAGCGCAAGAGCATATGGATACACAAAAGGTCTATGAACTAGGCCCTAAAGGGTTAACAGGAACACACATGGATTTATATCTACATATCTATAGTTCAGTTATCTGTTACAAGCAAATTTAGGAAATTTGCTTGTATATCTGGTATCTTATTGTCATTAATAAGATATCTTGACATGTCACATAGGTTATTATACTATCTCTGTATTCCTCATTCCCCTCAAGGAAGGTTCCTTGATGTTGGTGAGGGGCTCTTGATTTAGGGAATTGGATCTGTGCTCCAGTTCCCCGAATTAAGCCTGAATGCCTTCCACATCCCCCCCCCCCCCAGGCGCTGTATAATCCTCCGGGTTTAGCGCTTCCCCCTTGATTATAATAATAATGTATTCCTCATTCTTTTTTATTATTTCTTTTTGATTATAATAAATCTGTATTCCTCAGTAAGTGGACAATTAAGCACATAGTGTTCAAGATAGTGATCATCATCTGTGTGTCTCCCAAACTGCCAGAAGTACTTGTAACCAAGCCTAAGCCTGGCCACTACAACATCAGTCAGTCTGTTCACATTACAAGTTGCTCCATAAACATACTTATCTATGTTCATGTTATCATAGTGGGTTATATATCTACTCAGGCTTCTAACTGCATTCGTATAACAATCTTTTTCATTATTTACTTCTCTCCTAATATTCCTAATGCTAGATACAGATATATCAGTTATATTCTACATTCTCCTCCTGGGTACTCTTCTTGACGTGCCAGAAAACACGTTTTATCAGATACCTACGTAGGTCCTTGAACCCTTGCTTCCTTGATAATCATACGCACCACTTGTCTAAACCATGCCACTAAGGGTAATTAGTGGTTGTCTTACGTGATAACCACTAATTACCTGTAGTGGCATGGTAGACAAATTGCTCAAGGACTGTCAGTAGCGCTGCGTGACCCTTATGGATTTAGCACATAATTATGACTATAATGATAATGAAAGACAGTCAGACGCTGTATAGCCCTTGTGGTTTAGCGCTCCTTATTGATAAAGGACGGTCAGAGGACCAAGATAACCAAAGTATATACATTGTGTATATATATATATATATTATATGCAATATATATATATATATATATATTTATATATATATATATTATATGCAATAAGATCACAGTAAACAGGTGATTTCAGAATATGCAAAACAACCACTGTGAAAGAATAGAGAAATTCCAAGCGCTTTCGTGACTACTCACATTATCAAGGAACTATGAAAGTAAAGCATCCGAGGAAGGTATGTAAGGGGTCTGGCCAACACCTCATTATCAGATCCCACAACGGTTAAACACCTGACGTGCGCCGGCCTGACTGGACAGGTGGGTTGTGCGAAGGACCTTGTGGAAAATATTTTAATTTTCCGAAACTATAGTGCTTAATAGGTGTTTAATGTGTCGATATGGGTCAAAAATGTATTTGAAAATAGGATAGAACCAGGAGTTCCCTTTGCGCATGCGCGGATGTGTGGGGGTAGAGGTCGACTCGGGGCATGGCAGAGGCGGCAGTGTTTTGAATGGGTTTAAGAGGCTGTGAAAACATGAGACCAGGAAATTGGCGTTCACGGCAGCCTAAGGATTAATATAGGCCTCACTTCATAATAGGAAGTGTCGTGACTGTCCCTGGTGAAGAGTGAGGGAACGTGATTGATGGCACCGCTGTAAATAAGGTGGTAAAATGAGTGAATAATGGTAAACAATATAGGGTTGTCTCCCAATGAGATAACTTGTATGTATATAATGTTGAGGTACATAAAGGTAATCACCCCTATAAAATTTTCCACATCTGCCCGCTGGTCCTTCCTGAACCGGATGCAATCAGTGAAAAAATTAATTGAATTAATTACTTAATAATTAAGTGACTGATTGAAGGAAGTGGGTATAGGGTACACAAGTTTAATCGATCGTGTGGTGGATGATAATTAGCCCAATTAATTGCTAGCACATGTGTGGCTAGGATAATAATAATAATAGGATTTATACAAGAGTAAAGTGCAAGAATTACTCTTATAAGGCGCCTACTTAAGTTTGTTAATCAGTGATTAATAATTCTCTAACCATGACTGGATCTGATGGAGTTAATGTGGCTGACAAGTCCGTGAATTTTAGAGTAATGAAAGCATCATTACAGGCTATTAAAGGCCATGTGAACGAAGGCCTTTTTATTTAATGAATCAAAGAACCGTGAACCCTATTGAATTAAAGTTATATTTAGATGCTTTAGAGAGAAAGATTTGATTGGTACAAATTGTGGTTTAAAGACTGTGAAAGAGATCTGCTGGAGAATTGTGCAGAGGGAAAATGGAAATGAATGTTTTAATTAATCAACATTACGAATTAAAAAGAAAAACTATCTTGTAAAAGTAAGGCTTTGAATAAATTAAAGGGTGTAAGCCAGGCAGTTGATCAACCTATTAATGCAAAGGTGGGTTTGCCAAAACCCCAGATTTACGGTCTGGAGGGAAATCTGACCGGGGTCGGCAGGAATTAATGTTCAATTGCAGACCAGTCAGCCAAACATTCTAAGGATAAAAACACATAATTGACTCTGAAGTATCTGTCAAGTCTCAAAAGGGAAAAATAATCCCAGTGGTAATAATCATAGTTAAGAGTTAAATCAAGGTAAGAGGAATAAGTACCTCAGTAAGGGTAACCCAGTTAATAAGAGGTCAGGCAAGGAAAAGAGGAACTGCCTCTTCTGCCAGGTACTCATTTCACTAAAAATTGTAATGCCTATAATTCATGGGATATTAAAGTGGAGAGGATGAAAGAACTTGACAGATTTATCAGATGTCTAGACAATCATAATGTAAAGGATTGTCATACCAAATTGAACAGTTGCTATCAATGCAACAAGAGAAGGCACCATACAGTTATGTACAGGGTTGTATGAAAAGCCCTTAAATAATGGTGACAATAATGATAATGTTAATAACCCTGACACTACAGTGACTGATGTAAAAGGTTGCAGCTAATGGCAATATGATGGCCTTAGCTGAGGTAGCCTTGCCAGCTTTGGGATGTAATTCGGAAAAAGGGGCATAATCCAAAAGCATACGGCGTCACTTTTTCTCAACACTGGTACGGGCCATGTAATAAAATGGCAAACCTACCGCCTAGAAAATAATGACTAGAGAAGTAGTGAATACAGTCACGGTGTCTTACTCATAAAAGGTCAAACCCAGTTACAAGTATTCTTCTATCGAGAATGATGTTGAACCAGTCTAATTTGTGGGAGCTGGGACAGCATAGGGAATTAATATAAAGAGGAAAGTCCAAATGATTCCTTTACTCAGGAACAAAACCTGAAGGATGTTAAATGTGAATCTGGGACTTTAAACTGGGTGCGACTTCCGTGGAAGTTCGACCGTCCAGAATACCTACAAATATAGGATGGCGTATGGACCAGTTAAAAACGGCCCAGCTCTGCGAACTGAGCAAGGACACCAAAATTGTTGACTGCTTATAATGATATAATTAATAAATAGTTAAATAATAAATTGTTCTTACTTCAGGCGACGATAAATGCACACCTTAAGTGCACAGGTGGTCCACTGAGCGAAGTAATTGGGTAAATAATCTTATGGGGACAATTTCCGGGTGTGACCCCTCAAGGAAGGTTCCTTGATGTTGGTGAGGGGTTCTTGATTTAGGGAATTGGATCTGTGCTCCAGTTCCCCGAATTAAGCCTGAATGCCTTCCACATCCCCCCCCCCAGGCGCTGTATAATCCTCCAGGTTTAGCGCTTCCCCCTTGATTATAATAATAATCCGGGTGTGACGTCAACTGAAGAGGAACTAATGAGGATATGTGAAGGGGTTAATGAAATAATGCAGTAAGGTGCTGGGACTGACTTGGGACACTGAGAGAGACTTGTTATTGTTAACGTCTCATAATTCCAGTATGCCCAATAAATTAACCCAGGGAGCATAGGCTTATGCCCCTGAGAGAATGGAACAGTAATTAGTCCTTTTTGAGGGATCAATAATATGGATGGCCATGGAGTTGAAGTGCCTATATGCAGTAATGTGCTGGGGCTGACTTGGGATACTGAGAGAGACTTGTTATTGTTAAAGTCTCAAATTCCAGTATGCCCAACAAATTAACCCAGAGAGCTTAGGCTTTGTGTCACACCTTACAATAAAGGGAAATTGTTAATACCCGAAGCATGGAGGCTGAGTGTGCTTTGGAAAGGAGCCCTACCTGAGGAGTTAACGGTGGGAAAAATTAATGGGTGATTATGTAAATACCAATGTTGGAGTTCCCAAGCCAGGTGGCCAGTGAAGATGGGAAAATTGTACTCCACATTATGTAAGTCGTCTAGCAACGACCTCCGCCCGGCCACAGTGTGGAAAATATTTTAATTTTCCGAAACTATAGTGCTTAATAGGTGTTTAATGTGTCGATATGGGTCAAAAATGTATTTGAAAATAGGATAGAACCAGGAGTTCCCTTTGCGCATGCGCGGATGTGCGGGGGTAGATGTCGACTCGGGGCATGGCAGAGGCGGCAGTGTTTTGAATGGGTTAAAGAGGCTGTGAAAACATGAGACCAGGAAATTGGCGTTCACGGCGGCCTAAGGATTAATATAGGCCTCGCTTCATAATAGGAAGTGGGCGTGACTGTCCCTGGTGAAGAGTGAGGGAACGTGATTGATGGCACCGCTGTAAATAAGGTGGTAAAATGAGTGAATAATGGTAGGACCGGTGGTGACTGGCGCGTTGCCATGGACTGTGTCCCAGGGAAAAATACCCGTGATTTAATCATCGCTCATTGGTCTCAAATCTTAATGGAGTGGCCTCCAATGTGTATAATAATTATGAGACATTAAACCGTCTTGTAAATCGTAATGTAATCAGTGATAATAAAAATCTAAGTTAAGGAATCGGTTTAAGTGATATGAAAATGCCATTCCCAGTGTGTGTGTGCACATGTTTAAACCCCGTTGTTCCTGTCCCGAGGGTAGTGGACGGTTTTATTTGGAGTCACGACTTCTAAACCGGGACAAAACCGACGGATGCCTCGTCCTGCTGGAATAAGAACCGTGTCGGTGTAGCAGGACACGAAATGAGATGGTGAATGGAGGAAATAAGGAGGGATCAATCACCCCCAGTTAAGTAAACCCTTCTGTTATAGCAGACTGATACTGGCCATTAGGTATGTTGTAATTTTGGGTTTGGTTTATGGGTGATCCAGCTACATCAAGTGACCCCCAGAGAATATCTGGTAAGTGGGGGGATTATATACAAATGTTTTTCTTTGATGGATATAAACCATGTGTAACCCCCCCCCCCTTCATTCAGTTTCATAATATAATCTATACAGTCCACAATTAATTAGTAGCGCCGTACTTTTGGGTTCTATCCAATCTATACTGGTCTCGGATAGATATGGATAAGATTGTGAGGTCGAAGGCCCACCTCCAGCGACCAGAGGTGGTGAAGTTTTCTTGCATATCTACACGGGGTGACTACGGTAAACAATATAGGGTTGTCTCCCAATGAGATTACTTGTATGTATATAATGTTGAGGTACATAAAGGTAATCACCCCTATAAAATTTTCCACAGACCTGTCCAGTCGGGCCAGGCACGTCAGGTGTTTAACCGTTGTGGGATCTGATAATGAGGTGTTGGCCAGACCCCTTATATACCTTCCTTGGATGCTTTACTTTCATAGTTCCTTGATAATGTTAGTAGTCACGAAAGCGCTTGGAATTTCTCTATTCTTTCACAGTGGTTGTTTTGCATATATATATATTTTATATATATATATATATAATAATATATATATATTATATATATATATATATATATATATAATGTCGTGCCGAATAGGTAGAACTAGTCAATTAACAAGAACTCATTGAAAATTAACCCCTCAAGGAAGGTTTCTTGATGCTGGTGGCAGCGCTGTATAGCCCTTGTGGCTTAGCGCTTCTTTTTGATTATAATGCTATTGAGGGGCTCTTGATCGAGGGAATTGGATCTGTGCTCCAGTTCTCTGAATTAAACCTAAATACGTTCCACATCCCCCCACAGGCGCTGTATATTCCTACGGGTTTAGCGCTTCCCTCTTTATTATACAAAGATAATTAACTTTTTACATGTCTGTATCTGGTCACAATCATGACCAAGTTACAAAGGTAGTGAACCATTTACGCATATATATATGGTAACATGAACAAATTACAAAGGCAATGAGCCATACACATGTCCACACCTAGTCACAACTGTAATGAGTTATTAGTGAAAATATTAATTGGGTCACACACGTGTGTGAAGAGCTGGGGCCAAGAGCTGTAAATCGACCTCTGCAACCACAATTAGGCGAGTATACACACAAACGTATATGTGAATGACATAACGGAAGTGATAGACTCAGAAGTGTCCCTGTTTGCAGATGAAGTGAAGTTAATGAGAAGAATTCAGTCAGATGAGGATCAGGCAGAACTACGAAGAGACTTGGACAGGCTGGAAGCTTGGTCCAGCAACTAGCTCCTTGAATTTAACCCCGCCAAATGCAAAACCACGAAGATCGGGGAAGGGCAAAGACCCCAGACAGAGTATAGGGTAGGTAGCCAAAGACTGCAAACCTCAAGGAGAAGGATCTTCGGGTGAGTATAATACCGAGCACATCTGAAACGCACATCAACCAGATAACTGCTGCAGCATATGGGCGCCTGGCAAACCTGAGAGTAGCATTCCGATACCTCAGTAAGGATTAAAATTGGTGGCCAACATTAAGAATGGTATACAATACCGTCAAGATTTTAGTAAGGCCAATATGCAACAAGTAGTTAGGTAAAACTTTATTACGAAACGTTTCGCCTACACAGTAGGCTTCTTCAGTCGAGTACAGAACGGCTGGGTTTGAGAGGGACCTGCCCTCCCAAAGCAACCTCCGTCTCACCTCCTGGCACTATATAAAGGCTCCATCCTGTCACTTCAACTTCATATTGTTTCAGACAACGGAACAATGCTCTTCTCCAGACTGAGGGACTGACCACCTCAAAACTTTAAGGGTGATGGACTGATTACATCGTCTTCAAGTATCTTCTGCTTCTATCAACTTTTCTGTACTCGACTGAAGAAGCCTACTGTGTAGGCGAAACGTTTCGTAATAAAGATACCTAACTGTTGCATATGTGTCTTACCTAACACCTCAGTAAGGAATTGTTCAAGACTATACACCGTGTACGTCAGGCCCATACTGGAGTATACAGCACCACTTTGGACCCTATACCTGGTCAAACACGTCAAGAAATTAGAGAAGGCGCAAAGGTTTGCAACAAGGTTAGTTCCAGAGGTAAGGGAAATATCCTACGAAGAAAGGTTAAGGGAAATCGGCCTGACGACACTGGAGGACAGGAGGGCTAGGGGAAACATGATACCTGGAGAGTTTTACTGAAAGGTTTCCCGGGGGGTCAACGCCCCCCGGGGCCGGTCTGTGACCAGGCCTCCTGGTGGATCGGGCCTGATCAACCAGGGTTACTGCGGGCTGCCGAAACCGAAAACGACATAAAAAATATGCGGGGATTGAAAGGTGGACAAAAAAGGGAGGTTCCCCGAAATTGGGACACAAACAAGGGTAAAATTTGAAGTTTAAGCTCTGATGAGTTAGGGATGTTTGGGAAATATTTTAAATTTTAGAGTTGTCAGGGAAATGGGAAAAGTCTGGCAAATGAGTATGGGGGGAGGAACCATATTTATTTTAAGACGAGGAGTTTAAAACCCTGGGCGGGGAGAGAGGATTAGTAGCGACCCTGAGGTGGGGCCAGGAGCTATGTCTCAACTCCTGCAACCACAAATAGGTGAGTACACGTGGTAATGCTTTATTTACAGTGAGCAAAGTCAGGGTATTTTTCCAGAATGGTTTGTAAAATACCACTGTGGATGAAATACTTTGCCATTTCTTGAACATTTATGAGTGAGTTGTCTCTGAATTCATTAATTTTATCGCATCTACTACATAATGACGCAAGGTGTGACAATAGTCCATCTGGCAAAGTCTACATTTCGTTTGGTCTACATCTGGTGGTGGTGATTTAACCTGCCAAAGATACTTGTAACCCAGCCGGAGCCGGGCGGTAGTGACATTCAAGAGTCTACTTTTGTTGGATGCACCATAGACATGTGGCTCCTTCTGCATGATAGAATGAATGCATCATAGACATGTGGCATCAGCATCATCAACACGACCGATTGATACTGGAGTTCCGCAGGAAGTGTCCTTGGACCCCTGTTCTTCCTCATTTACATCAATGATCTTCCAAACGCATCCCAACACCTGAAAACCATTCTCTTTGCTGATGACACGACTTATGTCATATCTCACCTTTATCTTGCCACCCTCAACGCCATTGTTAGTGAGGAGCTGCTCAAAATATCAACTTGGATGACAGCCAATAAACTTACACTTAACTGACAAAACCTACTATATTATGTTTGGTAGCAGAGCAGGTGCTGCGCAACTTAACATCAAGATCGGACAGCACTCTAATTGCCAGAGCTGTATAATCCTCCGGGTTTAGCGCTTCCCCTTGATTATAATAATAATCTAATTGCCAGACATAATGAGGGCAAGTACCTAGGCCTATACCTCGACAACAGCCTGAATTTCAGTACCCATATCCAACACACAAAAAAAAGTATCCAAAACAGTTGGGATCCTCTCCAAGAAACGATACTACGTGCCGCGAAATGCCCTTCTTACACTATACCATTCACTCATTTGTCCATACCTCACCTATGCTATTTGTGTTTGGGGATCAACTGCAATACACCTAAAGCCAATAACCCAACAAAAAGCTGCAATAAGAATAATCACTAAATCCCATCCCTGGCAAACCCCCCCACTGGAGTTTACCTGGAGAGAGTTCCGGGGGTCAACGCCCCCGCGGCCCGGTCTGTGACCAGGCCTCCTGGTGGATCAGAGCCTGATCAACCAGGCTGTTGCTGCTGGCTGCACGCAAACCAACGTACGAGCCACAGCCCGGCTGGTCAGGAACCGACTTTAGGTGCTTGTCCAGTGCCAGCTTGAAGACTGCCAGGGGTCTGTTGGTAATCCCCCTTATGTATGCTGGGAGGCAGTTGAACAGTCTCGGGCCCCTGACACTTATTGTATGGTCTCTTAACGTGCTAGTGACACCCCTGCTTTTTATTGGGGGGATGGTGCATCGTCTGCCAAGTCTTTTGCTTTCGTAGTGAGTGATTTTCGTGTGCAAGTTCGGTACTAGTCCTCTAGGATTTTCCAGGTGTATATAATCATGTATCTCTCCCTCCTGCGTTCCAGGGAATACAGGTTTAGGAACCTCAAGCGCTCCCAGTAATTGAGGTGTTTTATCTCCGTTATGCGTGCTGTGAAGGTTCTCTGTACATTTCTAGGTCAGCAATTTCACCTGCCTTGAAAGGCTGTTAGTGTGCAGCAATATTCCAGCTAGATGAAACAAGTGACCTGAAGAGTGTCATCATGGGCTTGGCCTCCCTAGTTTTGAAGTTCTCATTATCCATCCTGTCATTTTTCTGCAGATGCGATTGATGCAATGTTATGGTCCTTGAAGGTGAGATCCTCCGACATGATCACTCCCAGGTCTTTGACGTTGGTGTTTCGCTCTATTTGTGGCCAGAATTTGTTTTGTACTCTGATGAAGATTTAATTTCCTCGTGTTTACCATATCTGAGTAATTGAAATTTCTCATCGTTGAACTTCATATTGTTTTTCTGCAGCCCACTGAAAGATTTGGTTGATGTCCGCTTGGAGCCTTGCAGTGTCTGCAATGGAAGACACTGTCATGCAGATTCGGGTGTCATCTGCAAAGGAAGACACGGTGCTGTGGCTGACATCCTTGTCTATGTCAGATATGAGGATGAGGAAACAAGATGGGAGCGAGTACTGTGCCTTGTGGAACAGAGCTTTTCACCGTAGCTGCCTCGGACTTTACTCTGTTGACGACTACTCTCTGTGTTCTGTTAGTGAGGAAATTATAGATCCATCGACCGACTTTTCCTGTTATTCCTTTAGCACGCTTTTGTGCGCTATTACGCCATGGTCACACTTGTCGAAGGCTTTTGCAAAGTCTGTATATATTACATCTGCATTCTTTTTGTCTTCTAGTGCATTTAGGACCTTGTCGTAGTGATCCAATAGTTGAGACAGACAGGAGCGACCTGTTCTAAACCCATGTTGCCCTGGGTTGTGTAACTGTTGGGTTTCTAGATGGGTGGTGATCTTGCTTCTTAGGACCTTTCAAAGATTTTTATGATATGGGATGTTAGTGCTATTGGTCTGTAGTTCTTTGCTGTTGCTTTACTGCCCCCTTTGTGGAGTGGGGCTATGTCTGTTGTTTTTAGTAACTGTGTGACGACCCCCGTGTCCATGCTCCCTCTCCATAGGATGGAAAAGGCTCGTGATAGGGGCTTCTTGCAGTTCTTGATGAACACGGAGCTCCATGAGTCTGGCCCTGGGGCAGAGTGCATGGGCATGTCATTTATCGCCTGTTCGAAGTCATTTGGCGTCAGGATAACATCGGATAGGCTTGTGTTAATCAAATTTTGTTGCTCATAAAAAATTCATTTTGATCTTTGACTCTCAGTCTGGTTAGCGGCTTGCTAAAAACTGAGTCACATTGGGACTTAAGTAGCTCACTCATTTCCTTGCTGTCATCTGTGTAGGACCCATCTTGATAAATTAGACACATGTGCAACTCTTGGGTATCTTTATTGAGGAAACGTTTCGCCACACAGTGGCTTCATCAGTCCATACAAAGGAGAATCTTGAAGAACAGGAGGAGAATGAGGTAATCTGTCCCTCAACCTTGAGTCGATGTGTTCAGTCCATCAATCTTGAATGGACTGATTGATGGACTGATCACATCGACTCAAGGTTGAGGGACTGATTACCTCATTCTCCTCCTGTTCTTCAAGATTCTCCTTTGTATGGACTGATGAAGCCACTGTGTGGCGAAACGTTTCCTCAATAAAGATACCCAAGAGTTGCACATGTGTCTAATTTATCAACATGTCGGTTCTCTGAACCATTCATCTACAGGACCCATCTTGTTTAAGTAGGGGCCCAATACTGGACGTTGTTCTTGACTTTGATTTGGCATAGGAGAAGAAATACTTTGGGTTTCTTTCGATTTCATTTATGGCTTTTAGTTCTTCCCGCGATTCCTGACTCCTATAAGATTCCTTTAGCTTAAGTTCGATGCTTGCTATTTCTCTGACCAGTGTCTCCCTACGCATTTCAGATATATTGACCTCTTTTAGCCGCTCTGTTATTCTTTTCCGTCGCCTGTAAAGGGAGCGCCTGTCTCTTTCTATTTTACATCTACTCTTCCCTTTTCTTAGAGGAATAAGCCTTGTGCATACATCGAGTGCCACCAAGTTAGTCTGTTCTAGGCATAAGTTGGGGTCTGTGTTGCTTAGTATATCTTCCCAGCTTATATCGGTTAGGACTTGGTTTACTTGGTCCCACTTTATGTTTTTGTTATTGTAGTTGAATTTGGTGAATGCTCCCTCGTGACTAGTCTCATTGTGTCGGTCTGGGGCTCCTCGCATACATGTCTGAACCTCAATTATGTTGTGATCTGAGTATATTGTTTTTGATATGGTGACATTTCTTATCAGATCATCATTGTTAGTGAAGATGAGGTCTAGTGTATTCTCCAGTCTAGTAGGCTCCATTATTTGCTGGTTTAAATTGAATTTTGTGCAGAGATTTAAAAGCTCGTGTGAGTGTGAGTTTTCATCAGAGCTGCCTCCTGGTGTTATTACTGCAACAAATTATTTGCTATATTCCCCCATTTTGGGTTTCCCTTTAAAGTTGAAATCCCCCGGGAGCAAGATTTTGGGGCAGGAGCGGGAAAAGATTTTCCGACGGGGGTAAATTTTTTTAAACAGCTTTTCCCTGGAATTGGGGGTGTTGACCCAGGGGTTTTTGAAAAGACTCCCACAAGACTGGGGTTTTGGTTTCGCCCTTTTATCCCAAAAAACTTCCATACTTCATTTGGGCTTTTAAGCAGTTTGTGAAAACAAGTGACTCTGAAATGTCCCGGCCCAACCCCCCCCCCCTTTTCCCTGTTACTCTGTCACATCTGAAATAGGTGAAACCCCGGGGACCCTATTTGGGTTGCCCAAGGGGACCCCTTTTATGTGGGTTCCAGTGAAAGCCGCGAAATTCCCTTTTTGCCTCTGAAAGAGTCCCCGGATAAAAAGGTATTTTGTTGTTTGTTGCGGTTTAGCCCTTTGTATATTTGAAAAGAAAAAAGTCTTGGAGGGTTTGGTTTTTGTTGGTATGGGGGGGGGGTTTTTTTTCCGGCTTTTAATTCTGTATCTTTTTGTTTTGGGTTTTTGGAGGCCATCAAATGGGGTTTCCCACCCCAGGAAGATAAATTTGGTGTACGATTTCTCCCATTTTTGCCTTTTTTTTTTTCCTTTCCCTTTGGCACAAAAAAAACCTCCCCCTCTTGAGTGGCTGTGATCCCCGGGTTTTTCCCCTTTGGCCTGGTTTTTGTATTTTTTTTTCCCCTTTAGTTTGGTTTTGTCCCTGGAAATTTTTAATTTAGAGCACGTTTTTTTCCTTTTCTGAAGGGGTTTTAAACCCCTTTCAGGGTAAAAAGTTTTACAGGAAGGGAGTTTGATTTTCCTGTTTTTCATATGGGCAGGCATTTTCAGGGTGGTCATATTTGCACGTCCATCTGTTTTTCCAGATTTCCCATGCCTGAGATACCAAGTGCATTGTATGTGCACAGGTTTTGGTTTTTCCGTTTGCCTTTTTTTTGGGTGACTGTTTTTCCCTTTTGGTGCATGTTTCCCTGTCTTACCCCTTTTCCCTAGCCCCAAAAATTTGAAGCTCCCCCCAGTTGTTTTTTGGAAATATATCCCACTTTGCTGTGGGGTCCTTTGTTTGTTTTTCCTGCGGTTTTTTTCTGGGTTTGGGCAATATTGGTTTTATTTTATTTTGACTAAAATTTTTTCCCCTTCCAGGCTTCCCCCCTATGATTTTCTTTTTAAAATGTTTTCCCTTTCCTGCGTAAAATTCCCCGACTACCTGGAAAAAATCTCCAGCTTCCCCCTTTTCCTTTTCCCCCAGGACAGCACCCCCAGCTTCACCTTTACTGTCTCCCAGGCAGCACCCCCGCTTCACCATTACTGTCTCCCAGGCCCAGCACTCCAGTTCACCATTACTGTCCCCCGGGGCCCAGCATCCCAGTTCCCCATTACTGTTTTCCCAGGACAGCCCCCCAGTTTTCCCCATTACTGTCTCCCGGGAAAGGAACTATAAAGCCCCACATTTACGGGGCTACCAGGACATCCCCCCAGCCTTACATTTTCCTGATTCTTTGGCCAGTATCAAGGGCAGTACCATTCACCCCCGCCCTTTTTAGGGTTCCATCTGTTGTAGAAAGCCCCAGGGTTTACCTGGGGGGAGTTTTGGGGGTAAACCCCCCCGGGGCCCCGGGTTTCTGTGCCCGGGCCCCTCCGGGTTGGATCAGCGCCTGATAAACCCAGGCTTTTGTTTGTGGCTGCACGAAAAACCAAGTACGAGCCACACCCGGGGCCCTGATAGGAACTGATTTTTGGGCTTTTTCCAGTGTTTTCTTTATAAAAAGCGTTTTGATGATGTCCTTTTTTAATACCTTGTGTTTTAGCCCACAAAATTTATTCATTTGGGATACCCAAAAAAACTTCCCCTTTTTTAAATTACTGCTTGTACTATTTCTTGGATATCTGCACAAGGGGCTTTGCACCCATTTCCAAAAATGAAAAATTTAAACCCCGGGGAAGCCCCGTTTGTTTGATTGACCGCAGATTCCACTCTTCATAGATCTAAATTACTCCCTGTTCAGAAAATCCCCCCCGGGCTACTGTGAATCTAAATTTACAGGCCCTTAAATTCCAATTTTTTAACCTTGATCTAAAAAAATTTTTGATAGTTGTGACAGAACCCACAGGGATTTAAAACCAGACAAAAATCTCTCGCTGTTTTAGCCCCCCTTTTGGCTTTTGCGCTTTTTTTTTTTTATAAAAAACATCTCTACGGGCATTCCCCGTGTCCCATAAAACCCTTTTCAAAAAAATTTAATGTTTTTCAAAAGGCCCCAAAATCTGGAACCCCCTACCTGAGAAAAATCTAAAAACTGGGGACCCCATTATAAACCCCAAAAAATACTGTTAGGGAAAACATTTATTTCCCTGATACACCCCCTAAAATAAAATACATAAAAAACCCTGGTGGTTCCCCATTTCTTCATCACCATTTGACTAAAGCACGAAAATAAGTATCCCAATCTTAAAATTAAAAGATTCTTTAAAAAGTCTTTAAAATTTTCCCCTGTGTCCCTATTTGAAAACTATGTATTGTGCCAAAAAAAAAGCATTCAATTTTCTAAACTCCCCAAAAATGGGATTTTTTCACTTATTTTTTAGTCATTAGTATTTTGTTACTTGTATTTAGTCATTTGTATTTAGTCAACTTACTCCCCAATTTTTTTAAATTTTGGGTTAAAAATTAATCTAAGTTTGCCCCGAAATGCCCAGCCCTGCTAGGTGTTTTGTACCCCCTCTGTAATTTGTATTTTACTACCCGTAAACCCGGGATTGTAATCCTTATGAGGAAAAAACTTTAAATTTTATTTGATTTGATTCTGCATAATAGAAAGATGATAGGGGACTGATGGTGTCGGTTTTCCCTCAGTCTTAAGTCAAAAACCCTTTAGTTGAAGTTCTTTTTTTTTTTTCTCAACTGTAACCCAAAAGCCAAGATTGAAACTTTCTCCCTCTTTGAAAGCGTACGACCCTTTGGCAATTCATGAAAATTTATATGCATCTGAAGACCAAAGTGGGGATGGGAACCCCCAGTTTTGTTAAATCTGACTCCACTTTTTCCACCGTCCCCCAAAAATGTACCCCCACCTAGTTGTGGTTGCAGGGGGGCGATTTTTAGCCTGGTCCCCCTCTTCCTGATCGCTTCCGGGGTAATCTCAGAAAATTTAGCTTTTTAACCTCTGTTACCCCTGTGTCTGACTTCTGACACATGCATGTGACAATTTTTACTTAAAAGTTGAGGCTTAATTAAGGATGATAAGAAATCAGTTACAAATTTAAAGTGTCAAACCCTTTGAAAACATGGACGCATTTTGGGGTGCAAAGAATATGGCAAACAGTTTTTGTCTGAAGAGTAGAGGGCCCCGTTTTTTTAAAGCGTGCTCCCAAATTTTTCTGAGGGGCCATCACTCTGACAACGCAGCACTACCAGCTGCAAACCGCCTGGAAAGCAATTAAACCAAAAATTAACCAACGTTGTGTTTAGAAAGTCCGAAAGAACTTTCCCCCATTCCCCCCTTTTTCCTTTCAGAGTGGGTTAAAAATGCAGTATCTGGTGTCCAAAAAAATATGCAGGCGTTTTTCCATAAACTTTTTAATATCTATGCCCCAGTGAAAAAAGCTTTTGACCTGGGGGTTTCCAGTGCATCCAAAAGTTAACCTACCATCATTTTGGAGATTTTAAAAGCCCGGGCCCTAAGGAATATTTGGGGGGGTCTAAAAAACAAACCCAAGGAAAATAAAAAGTGGGGATTGCTTAAATGAGCATGATTTAAAGTTCGAAATTTTGGGCATACTGGGCTACTGAAAAATTTTGGTGGCATTTTAGATCTATGCCTTGGATTTAATACAAATTTTATACGATGCATGACTCTGTCATAGTTGAGGTTTTTTATTGATCACTTCCGAAGGGGGGGGTAACAACTGTCAATCTTGTCACATCTTCCCGCCAAAACAGGAGCCCAAATACAGGAAAGGGGGGGAAATTTTTCCTCAAAAAAAAAAAACAGATATAAGCTGGGGGAAAATATACTAAGCAACCAGACCCCAAAATTATGCCTTTGAACGATTAACTCGGTGGCACTCGATGTTGCCCAAGGGTTTTCCTCTTTAAAAAAAAGGAGGGTAGAGTAAAATGAAAGAAAACAGGCGCCCCTTTAAGGCGGGCGGAAAAAAATAAAAGAGCGGCTTTTAAAAAGGGCCAAAAATTGAAATGCGCAGGGAGAATGGTCAGAGAAAAAAACAAGGGATCGAACTTAAAACTAAAAGAATCCTTTAGGGGTTTAGGAATGCGGAAAAAGAACTAAAAACCTAAAATGAAATCCCAAAAAAAACCCAAGTATTTCTTCCCCTATGCCAAATCAAACGAGAAACAAGTCCGTTTGGGCCCCTATTTAAAAAAGATGGGTCCTCACAGATGCAGAAAGGGAAAAAATGGGAGCTAAAAGCCCAATATACTCATTTTTTTGCAAGCCGTAACCGCTGAGAGCGAAATCAAAATGATTTTTTTAGAGAGAGCCAAAAAAATTTGTTTAAACACAGCCTATCCGATGTTACCCTGACCCCAAATGTTCGAAACAGGCGAAAAATGACATCCCCAGCACTCCCCCCCCGGGCCCAGATCGGAAACTCTGTGTTCATCAAAAACTGAAGAAGCCCCTATCCGACCCCTTTTCCATCCTTTTTGGAGAGGGAATGGACAGGGGGGGTCGTCCCCGTACTAAAAAAAAAAGAATGTCCACCCCCAAAAAAGGGGGCAGTAAAGCAACGCAAAGAACTACAGAAAATAGCCTAAACCCCCTTCATAAAAATTTTTGAAAGGGTCTAAGAAGAAAGATCAACCCATCTAGAAAACCCTCATTTAAAACCAACCCAGGGCAACTGGGTTTAAAAACGGTTTCGCTCCTGTCTGTTCAACTATGGATCATACGAAAAGGTCCAAAATGCACTAAGACAAAAAAGAAGCAGATGTTATTACAGACTTTGCAAAAGCCTTCGAAAGTGTGACCATGGGTAATAGCGCACAAATGCGCGCAAAAGGAATAACAAAAAAAGTCGGTCGATGGATCTATAATTTCCTCACTAACAGAACACAGAGAGTAGTCGTCAACAGAGTAAAGTCCGAGGCAGCTACGGTGGAAAAGCTCTGTTCCACAAGGCACAGTTACTAGCTCCCATCTTGTTCTCATCCTCATATCCGACATAGACAAGGATGTCAGCCACAGCACCGTGTCTTCCTTTGCAGATGACACCCGAATCTGCATGACAGTGTCTTCCATTGCAGACACTGCAAGGCTCCAGGCGGACATCAACCAAATCTTTCAGTGGGCTGCAGAAAACAATATGAAGTTCAACGATGAGAAATTTCAATTACTCAGATATGGTAAACATGAGGAAATTAAATCTTCATCAGAGTACAAAACAAATTTCTGGCCACAAAATAGAGCGAAACACCAACGTCAAAGACCTGGGAGTGATATGTCGGAGGATCTCACTTCAAGGACCTAACATTGTATCAATCGCATCTGCTAGAAAAATGACAGGATGGATAATGAGAACTTCAAAACTAGGGAGGCCAAGCCCATGATGACACTCTTCAGGTCACTTGTTCATCTAGGCTGGAATATTGCTGCACTCTAACAGCACCTTTCAAGGCAGGTGAAATTGCCGACCTAGAAAATGTACAGAGAACTTTCACGGCGCGCATAACGGAGATAAAAACCTCAATTACTGGGAGCGCTTGAGGTTTCTAAACCTGTATTCCCTGGAACGCAGGAGGGAGAGATACATGATTATATACACCTGGAAAAATCCTGGAGGGACTAGTACCGAACTTGCACACGAAAATCACTCACTACGAAAGCAAAAGACTTGGCAGACGATGCACCATCCCCCCAATGAAAAGCAGGGGTGTCACTAGCACGTTAAGAGACCATACAATAAGTGTCAGGGGTCCGAGACTGTTCAACTGCCTCCCAGCACACATAAGGGGGATTACCAACAGACCCCTGGCAGTCTTCAAGCTGGCACTGGACAAGCACCTAAAGTCAGTTCCTGATCAGCCGGGCTGTGGCTCGTACGTTGGTTTGCGTGCAGCCAGCAGCAACAGCCTGGTTGATCAGGCGCTGATCCACCAGGAGGCCTGGTCACAGACCGGGCCGCGGGGGCGTTGACCCCCGAAACTCTCTCCAGGTAAACTCCAGGTAAACAGTGTCTTCCACTGCAGACACTGCAAGGCTCCAGGCAGACATCAACCAAATCTTTCAATGGGCTGCAGAAAACAATATGAAGTTCAACGATGAGAAATTTCAATTACTCCGATATGGCAAACATGAGGAAATTAAAACTTCATCAGAGTATAAAACAAATTCCAGCCACACAATAGAGCGAAAAACTAACGTCAGAGACCTGGGAGTGATCATGTTGAAGGATCTCACCTTCAGGGGCCATAACATTGTATCAATCGCATCTGCTAGAAAAATTACAGGATGGATAATGAGAATCTTCAGAACTAGGGATGCCAACCCCATGATGACACTCTTCAGGTCGCTTGTTCTATCTAGGCTGGACTATTGCTGCACACTAACAGCACCTTACAAGGCAGGTGAAATTGCTGACCTAGAAAATGTACAGAGAGCCTTCACGGCGCACATAACGGAGGTAAAACACCTCAATTACTGGGAGCACTTGAAGTTCCCGAACCTGTAC
>NC_069447.1:36632817-36736284 GCF_026875155.1 Cherax quadricarinatus
CTGCTGCGTAGCCCCCTCGCTGCTGCTGCTGTAGCACCGTCAGCTGCTGCTGCTGCTGTAGCACCGTCAGCTGCTGCTGCTGCTGTACCACCGTCAGCTGCTGCTGCTGCTGTTGTACCGTCTGCTGCTGCTGCTGCTGTTGTACCGTCTGCTGCTGCTGCTGCTGTAGTACCGTCTGCTGCTGCTTGTAGCATCGTCTGCTCTGCTGTAGCATCGTCTGCTGCTGCTGCTGTGCATCGTCGTGTTGCTGCGTGCACTGTCAGCTGCTACTGCTGCTGCACTGTCAGCTGCTACTGCTGCTGCACTGTCAGCTGCTGCTGCTGCTGCTGTAGCACTGTCAGCTGCTGCTGCTGCTGCTGTAGCACCATCTGCTGCTGCTGTACCACCATCAGCTGCTGCTGCTGTTATAGTACCGTCTGCTGCTGCTGTAGCATTGTCAGCTGCTGGCTGCTCTAGCACCGTTTTTGGGTGTGGCTTATTGAAAATACCAAGAAACAATTAACCCAGATGGTTAGCCACCCAGGATAACCCAAAAAAGTGTGTCATCGAAGACTGTCTAACTTATTTCCATTGGGGTCCTTAATCTTGTCTCCCAGGATGCAACCCACACCAGTCGACTAACACCCAGGTGAACAGGGAAAAACGCCTGGAACTAGTGCTCATATTGGTGAATTTAAAGCCAGCAAAGGTTGGTTTGAGAGATTTAAGAATCGTAGTGGCATACACAGTGTGATAAGGCCTGTTCTGGAAGAAAATGCCAAACAGGACCTACAGTACAGTGGACCCCCGGTTAACGATATTTTTTCACTCCAGAAGTATGTTCAGGTGCCAGTACTGACCGAATTTGTTCCCATAAGGAATATTGTGAAGTAGATTAGTCCATTTCAGACCCCCAAACATACACGTACAAATGCACTTACATAATTACACTTACATAATTGGTCGCATTTGGAGGTAATCGTTATGCGGGGGTCCACTGTACTCAGGAGGAAAAGGCACTCCCAGGACACAGTGTCTCATCATTCATTGCTGCATCTTCAATAAAGGTAAGTGTCATTTATTCTTCATTTAGTAGAGTAGTACATGCACAATATATACTGTGCATGTACTACTCTACTATTGTGCATGTATCCTTCTCTTTGTGTGTAGGAAAATGTATATTTCATGTGGTAAAATTTTTTTTTTCATACTTTTGAGTGTCTTGCACAGATTAATTTGATTTCCATTATTTCTTATGGGGAAAATTCATTCGCATAACGATAATTTCGCATAACAATGAGCTCTCATGAACGGATTAATATCGTTATGCGGAGGACCACTGTACAATGCCTGCTCTTTAAAGGAGGAGTTTGGGATATTGGCAGTTTGGAGGGATATGTTGTGTATCTTTATACGTATATGCTTCTAAACTGTTGTATTCTGAGCACCTCTGCAAAAACAGTGATTATGTGTGAGTGTGGTGAAAGTGTTGAATGATGATGAAAGCATTTTCTTCTTGGGGATTTTCTTTCTTTTTTGGGTCACCCTGCCTCGGTGGGAATCGGCCGACTTGTTAAAAAAAAAGAAAACATACGAAAGGAATAATTTTCTACAGTTACCCTCAGTAACACATTTTCTCTTTTGTTAGATTAAAGAAAATGTTATTCTTGCTGTCACTTGTACAAGTTATCTGGCTACCACATCTCATATTTATGTTTATTTATTCTATTGTGGGGTGTATTTATCATCTTTTTATGTTATGTATCGTGTTTATTATATAATTTTGAAAAAAATATCATGGATGGATTAATGAAAATGTGTATATTAACGTAATATACGACATTTAATGAGACTCGGTGATGATGATGATGATTATTTTTATTTAATTAGATAGTTATGTAATTGGTATTACTTACCAATGGCGTCACTTGTGCAAGTCGTCTGCTACCACATCTCACATTTATGTTTATTTATACTACTGTGGGGTGTATTTATCATATTTATATGTTGTGCATTGTGTTTATTATATAATTTTGGAAAAATATCATAGATAGATTAATGAAAATGTGTATATTAACGTAATATACGACATTTAAATGAGACTTGATGATTATTATCATTACTAATGTGACGTCTGGAGACATAAGACACTCTTACTGATTTTAATGTGTACCTGCACGCCAGCACAGTGTGTAAGTTTATTTAGGTACAGGTATACATAAGTATAATTATCAGAGTATATATAAAATATGAAATAACTTTTAAAAACACTTGAAATTTTGGAGTTTCCAGTCAAAATGGAGAGACTTAGTGCTTACAGATCTCTCAGAGAATGTAAACAAACCGGGTGGGGCACGGTGACCGTATTAGAAAGTCAGGTGGGGGGAGCCATATATCAAGTTTTGGTCATAATTTGAAATGACCGTATTAGCGGAATGCCGTAAAGTGGGGCCCTACTGTACTAGCTAGCAAATGATAGTTTTGGGAATTGCACAAAAATGTAATTGGAATATACACTAATTGCACACTAAAATAAGTAGTGGTAAACAAAATTAAATGGACAGGTAGCAACCATGAATAACATTAATTTAGGAGTAAGATTTGACTTGCTACACAAAAGTATGATCAGTTAATAGCAATTAAAAAGAAGTAAAAAGTATTTAAGGTAGCTGGTATTAGCTAGTAAAAAAAAATAAAAATGCACAATAATGTAATAGTAACGTACACTATATGCACCACACGTATATGTGTGTTAAGGACACGTATCTAATCTGTTACAGAAATGTCAGCTTTTCTAAGGAAGGTAGAGAAATCATGTTCATTTGAGATGGTATATTGTTGTCCTGTTGATGTTTTCCTTACTAGTATTTTCCCATCTCGAGTGTAACGCTGATGTATTTTGTTTTCCTGTTTAAGTTTTCTCATCCTGAACAGAAGGTTTTGACGTTTTCTTGTTAGACACTCGTTGATGAACACTCCATTTTTCATTGTAATTGCTGATTTAATTAAGTCCTTTCTTTTATCATATAATGAAGTCCTGATCAGTAATACCTGTGTTTACTACCTTGTTTCCTTGCAAACGTGTTTCCTTGAATTTCTTGTTGTTTTGCACGATAACTTTTACGTGGGTCCTGTATCATCCTGATAGCATTTCTTTGCACTGGGCTGGGTTATGTCACTAGGAAATGTGAGGCTGTTTTATTATAACACATCTAACAACTTAGCTTGGTTCAGTTTTGACGTCTTGGAAATCAAGGTAATTCATTCAGTTGAGTGTGCTGTACTGACGTCACAGTCCTTGCTTGCTGTCTTCAACCTTCATATTTAGGGTTAGTTATTTGCTCAGAGTGGACTGCTAAAGCTTTTCAGAGTATTTTCTGTGTCAGCACTTCCCAGATTAAATCTTCTCTTCATGTTTGGATTCTTTGTCTCGAGGTTGGTTAATCTTGGCTTCTCCGTCGCGCAAGTGTTGCTTTAATATCTTTGATTGTCATTTTTTAGAGCGACGATGTAGTCCCTGATATTGTCCAGAATAATACATACCTGAGACAGCATGAGTGAATCCTTTGAAGGGAGGGGAATGGAGGGGGAGTCAGCCCTGTTGTTGTTGTTGTTCCCTGGGTGGTGGTGAGGGGGTTGAGTGATACACCGGTTTCCTGCTGGGGTAGAACAAGTTAGGTTGTAGGTCCTTGGTGTTATCCTTTTCTTGCTGCTGTGATTCTCTGCGATATCCTTTCATAGTATCACTGAATAAGATACTGTGTAGCTATAGAGGAGAAAGGGGCCTTGATTTCCGCTGAGCTTTGGGCTAAGTGATTGTCTGGCAGCAGAGGCAGTGTCTGGGTTAGCAGGGCCTATCTTCCTGAGATCTTCTGTTTTGTCAAGATTTGGGTTACATACATAGTATTCTGGGTCATTTTGTGGTCTACGTGGGTTCATGTAGTTTAGTACCTTCAATTATGCCATCACCAGCTTTGCTGAGCGAAGGATTCTTGAAGAATAAGAGCTGTAGGATGCCGCTGCTGCGGGATTGCTTACAATATATGTAAGAAAGAGGGGAAGTACCTAGGATTGGCGAGAGCATGTGTAGTTCCTTTATAAAAAGGGAAGGGAACCAAAGAGATTGTAAAAACCTCTTCTCTTTTTCAACACACCGGCCCCTATCCCACCGAGGCGGGTGGCCCAAAAGGAGAAACAAAAGTTTTCCAATTCCCTTTGTACATTTAGTAATATATACAGGAAAAATGGGTAACAGCCCTTGCTCCTGCATTTTTAGTCGCCTCTTACAACATGCAAGCTTACGGAGGAAGAATCCTGTTCCACTTCCCCATGGACATAAGAGGAAATAAATAAGAACAAGAACTATAAAGAATATGGCAGACAACCCGAGGGGTGTGTATAATGTATGCTTGTCACGTATGGTTTAGTGTGACCATATGCAAGTAGACAGTAGCAGATCGTACCTGTAATATTGCATATTTAAGATACAGACAAAAGACACACGCAATTCTACCAACATGTAAAACAATTTACAGGCTTTTTGATTTACACTCATTTGCAGATGTAGTACCTCCCTGGGTGTTTAGCTATAGACCAACCTACTACCTTTAATTGAAAAAACCTATGAGGAATAGTTTATAGAGTATACCAGTAAAATTGTATGGTAGTGTTATTAATGAAAGAATTAAAGGTAAGCAGAGAACAAGATTGCAGATGAACAAGGAGGCTGTTAGAATGGGGAGGGATGTGTAGATTGTTGGTTTATTCATTGCAGCATATGTGGGAACAAATGTAATAAAAGGTAAGGGAAGTTTTTCATTTGTTTATGGATATAAAAGGAGGGAGCAATGTGACAGATGTTGCAAGCATATGGAATAGTAGTAAGTTACTATCATGCTGTAAAAGTTATTATTAGATAGGAGGCTCAGGTTAGTTATGGTAGGAAGGAAGAGAGATACTTCCAGTAAATGTAGGAACTTAGACAGAGATGTGTAAAGTCACCATAGTTTGTTTAACATATTTAGAGATGTGGTTATAAATAAGTAAAGACTAGGGTGTTGGGGAGAGGGGTGGGATTAAAGTAGGGGAATCAAATCAAAATGGGAGTTGACACAGTTACTTTTTATGGCTGATGATACAGTCTTTATGGGTGATTCTAAAGAAAAGTTGCGAAGGTTTGTGGACGAGTTTGGAGTGTGTAAAGGGGTAGAAAATTGAATGTGAACAAAAATAAGGGTAAGGTGATGAGGGTATCAAATGATTTAGATGCAAGAAAAACTGGATATCACATTGGAGGGAAGAGTATGGAAGAAATGAAAGCTTTCTGATATCTGGGAGTTGACCTTTTCCAGCGGATGTTGTCATGTGGGGGGGGGGTTTCGAAATGTTTGATTGGGTTATAACACTCATGTAGGATGGGAAGCCACCTAAGCCTGACCTGTCCTCTCTTCCGGGCCTATCCTTCAACTGACTCTTAGTACCTAAGGGTGAGCGGCCATACAAATCCATGTTAGGTCAGCTGTAACAATGAATAACAGTCAGTGATTACAGGCAGGAGCAGAGGATCAGTAATGGTGGCTATGAGTCATTTACTACTGACAATAATAACGGTAACTGTACTACCGAGAGTACTGGTACCACTGATACTCGGGATCATAACGGTTTGGAGTAGCGAGCCATTACTACTGCACTAGTAGCCTGGGACTCAGAGGTAACTGGTATGTACTTACTGAGAGTGGGTTATGAAGGATGTGGCTAACCATGGAATTGAAAAAGGAAAAATGTGAGTGGTGCGTTGAGGTAATCTGTGGAGACCAAAAAAAAAACGTTATCCATGTAGCAGAGAAGGGAACGTATAGATCATAGAGGTACCAAAACTCGATTATGTGTGAAGCATGGGTTGTTAGTGAGGAGGAGCTGATGCAACGGAGATGTCGTGCTAAGGGCAAAGTGTGCTGTAAATATTATGAAGTGAATTCGTAGTGGTGGAAATTAGGAGGAGGTGTAGAGTACTAAAAGTATTAATCATAGGACTGAAGAGGGTAGTAGAGGTAGTCTGACCATTTTGAGAGATTGGAACAGAGGAGATGACTTGGAGACATATAAATCTGTAGGGGAGGGAAGGCAAAATAGGGGTCTCCTCGAAAAGGTTGGAGGAGAGGGTATATGAGGTTTTGTGGGTGAGGGACTGAACTTCCAGCAAGTGTATGTGAGCGTGTTAGATGGGAGTGGATTGGAGGTAATGTTTTTTGGACCTGACAACTGTTTAGTGTGACAGTGGGTCATATTTTGTGAAAGGATTCAGAAAACCAGTAGCTGGACTTAAGTCCCCTTGGAAAGTAGTACAATGCCTGCCCTTGAAAGGAGGGGGTTTGGATATTGGCATTGGAGGACATCAAAACTGTGTATCTGAGCGCCTCTGCAAAGACTGATTATGAATGAGTGATGGTGAAAGTGTTAAAGATGATAATTTTTTTTTTTTATCTTTCTGGGGTTTTTCTCCATTTTGGGTCACCCTGCCTTCGTGGAAACGCCGTGTTAGAAAAAACAAAGCTCTAAACCCACATGCCTTGGTGAGGTATTAGTCATTTGTTCATGAACAAGAAAGGTAGCCCTAGAAATTACTGCATTTTTCCAAGGAGAAGCGCTGTATGTGGTGGGATAATTATGTTTCTTGACTGATGCCATAGACCCACACCATAGATGGGGATTCCTTCCCGAGGGTGTTGTAGCATTGTGAGGAACTGTATAATACTGCCACGAATACTCCTTGCTTGTAACATTTGATTAGTGAACCATACATCTGTGTAAGAAGTGAACTTGGAAGATAAACTCCATTATACTGCATGAATGACTGTGGTGTAATTTATTGGCCTTGGTATCAAGTATGTTGACTTCAGCACTGCCTGGGGCCTGGCCATCTCTCTGGAACTTAGGGATGGTACATATACAAGTTGGGCATATATTGAGTTTAGGTCACACGACTCTGTTCCCTTGCAGTTTCTGAATAGCCCTTTATGAACACTAGACCTTCGAGAGACAAAGAGGAGGGCTGCCTTAGGCCTCAGCAAGAGGCCTGTTTGTTATTCTACTATCCATTTTCACTTTCTCTCTGAAGTCTTCCCTTAATTTAACAACAGAAGCATTGACTTTTCTGTGAGAGATATTGTATGTTTACTTTTAACACTTCATCACCACTTAGAGTCTACATCTTCAGCCTGCTTTATGCACAGTCTCATCAACAGCTAAAGGGTCAAAATCTGCACTCTACCACTTCACTTGTCTACACCCTGTCTGCTAGATGCCCATCCTCATTGCTAAGGCACATTCCTGTGTATCTCCATGGAAGAAGCAATCTTGGTTAAAAACTCATGGTGATTGACCTCCTTCTTCTTGCCACTCGTTACAAGTTGCAATACCAACTGCACTGCTCATTGTTATTACCATTTTTTTAAAAGACTAGCTTGGGTCTTCCCGAAAGATTCAGCAAATAAAAAGACAAGTGTCTGTTTCTCTCGCAGATACTAATGTGTAATACTGTGAAGGCTTACTCAGCTCTGTAATAACTTCAGACAGTATTACCAAAGCTGGCTCCTTCTCAGGAAAATTAATGAATATAAACGAAATAATAATTAACAAAGATAAACACTTTATTATTTATTAAAGCAAACATAAAACAATAAAACATGACAGGTACATCCTATTTGAAAGAAAAATGAAATGAATAAAATAACATTTGAACTCAACGCTAATATATATATTGGGGTGTCTGGTGTTGTGACACTTCGTGTTGTTGAAATCTTATCCGTTGCTGAAGTGGGGGGGGGGTCGCAGGTGTTGGTGACACCACCAGCTAGTTCTTCACAGAGTATCGCCGTGAGTAATCTATCCCGATGACAGGAAAGCACGTTCTTACCGCTGCATGATGTGGGGTTATTCCTGCAATTTCATACAGGTTGCACAGGTAATAAATCCAAATGACTCTCCAGGACTTTAGTCCCGTCACCATCAGGTTTTTCTCATTGTGTTTGACAGGTGAACCCTCTCTGTCATCCAAGCCGAAAAGATAGACAGGTTACTCACTGCTTAAGAAAATCAAACTCTCCATGATAAGTACAATACCTAAAGATGTGTGATTATTACAACAGTCCAACTTAGAGCAAGACCTGACAGGACTGAGTTTATTATGGTCAAAAGTGAAGCTTTCAACCAATAAATCCACTAGAATACAAGCAGGCATGTACTTACAGTAGTGCCTGGAGCTGTGATCTAGTGGATTACTGTTTGGAACAGAGCCCCCACACATCACCTTTTATTTGGGGGGGGGAAGAAGTAGGTAAGGATAGCGGAGCTATACTGACCCTAAACCTTAAACAAGCAGCCGGTCAGTCAAACTATCACTTCGGGGAGGGGGAGAAAAAGGCAGGAATAGCGGGAGCTTGACTTACCCTACCTTACAAGTACCGCCAATGAAACTATTGTAATAAATAATCCCCTCGCTACTCCGTATCTATTGAACTTATCCCTCACACTCCCCCATACCAAACTTATAGTCAAGGAGTAATAAGAAAGAATAGGCGAGGAAAAAGTCTAACATAAGGAAGTCGGGTAAGGCAAGAAATCTTCTACTGACTGTCACGACTTAACAGTCAGAGAAAGAATTGGGTGAACCATGATATACACAATATGGAACTTAAAAGCCTGCAGTGCCAATGTCCCTCAAAGCGATGTTGGTTCCCTTATAAGTTTCTAGGTAAATCACAGTTTGTGGTCCGTTCTAAATGAATTCTTTCCCAACCAAGTAAAATTTAAGTTTGGAGATCCCCCACACAGGGCCAAACATTCCTTTTTCTAAGGTGGAGTAATCTCGTTTCTGCGGGAAGGAAGTTTCCGGCTTAGGAAGCATGACAGGGAAGGGAGTACCATCATGGTATTGTAGTAACACACCGCACTAAGCCAGTATTGAGGCATCAGTTCACAAACAATATGGTTTTTATTAATAGCTGGAATCTAAGTAAGGCTTTTCGAAAAGATACATTTAATCTCATTAAACTTTTCCCGAGCTACGTCGGAAAGTTCAAGAGGTATACCTTCACAGACTTTTAAAGGAATCGGATAAGAGCCTGTAAGATCAGTAAGTCGGGATAAAACCCGATCATAAAAATTTACAGAACCAAGAAAGCTACTCATGAGCTTTTGGTTTTGGGAATTTAAATACTAATAAAGCTTTTGATCCTTACTGGGAGAGGCTGCAGAGAGTTATTAGAAAGTATCAGACCAAGAAATCTAATTTTTGTTATACCCAAGGAATCATTTCTTCGTCTTGCAGTGAGGCCATGTGAGCGTAACCTACGTAAAACTGAAGTTAATGTTTGGTTATGCACGCCCATGTGGATGTCAATTATGTAAATATTATCAGAAATAAACTGAACCTTTGGCATATTACCCAAGAACCTTTCTCATCAGTCTCACTAGTTAGCCAGGCATTTACCAAACCGAAGGCATAGTTTCTATATGCATCAGTCCCATTGGTGGTAGGAAAACGGTGTAACGGCTTAGAAAAGGATCTAACATTACTTGATGATATCCTGCGCAATATCAATCTCTGGAAAAGAAGGAAGCGTCAAAAAATTTGTGTAAACGCTATCTATTAAGGGAATAGGCTCAGCATCCCACCAAGTTATAGTCATAAAGGCCTCTGAAGTCAATAGCAAGTCAATATGAATTAGCCTCCTTCTTAACCATGACTACTGGTGAACAATATGAAGATACTGAAGGTTTCAGTGACTTTAGTTTTAAAATTTGTCTAACCTCTCAGTCAAATGCATCCCTAAGGTGAACTGGAACTGGGGTAGAAATTTCGTGTTGATAGTATTGTCCTGCACTAAGTCAATCTTATGGGACTACAGTGGAGGTAACACCTGGAATATCAGTAAAGATTCCTGAAAAAGTTACCACACTTGAAGTAGTTTCATGTCCTCATATGTCATCAAAGATTCATTAATATTAATGTTGGTTGCGCCGAGGTGGTCAAAGAAGTCACCAAGTCATGTATTCTTCATCATAGTCTGAGTTAGAGGTGGTCAATTATGCACACCTTACATTCGTCAGTTTGTCTTATCAGTTCGTGAAGGAAAAACTAAGTCAAAGTTATTAAGGCAGTTAACCGAATTTTCTTCGATAAATTTCTAAGATGTTGAAATTATAAAGCTTAGGTTTCCTCTTGACTTCTATGAGGTAGTCAACTTTCCACAAATTTTTAATACTTTTAATATGGACCTTCCATGCACTAATAATTTAATTGACTTGATCGGCAAAAGTAGCAAGATTTCATCCCCTACAATAAAACTTCTCCTCTGACTATTGGAGTCAAAATAGGTTTTGTACTGGTCCATTGACAAGCTTAGGTTTTTCGAACTTTGTCAAGGTCTCCTCAAGTTAGATCTAAGGTCAAGTAAAGTAAACTGGTAAGAAGACAGAACCTCAGCATTTACCTCCCATTAGTCCATAAGTCATGAAGGATGGACAGTGGACCTCTGGCCTGTCTACCATAGAGAAGGTTCAAAAGGTGAAACCCCAAAGAATCACTGGGGAACTTCCCTCATGGCAAACAAAGCAGCAGGTATGGTAATGATGCCACTCCTTAGTTTAAGGGAGCAAAGTTACCTTAAACGCTAAGGAGTGACCACTGGCCCTGCTACCATAAGAAGTTCAAAAGGTGAAACCCCCATAGAATACACCTGGGAACTTCCCTCATGGCAAACAAAGCACAGGGTAGGTAATTGATGCCACACCTTAGGTTTAAGTAGCAAAGTTTCCTTAAAATGGGACTTGAGAATCGAATGCTGGCGCTCATCCTCCCATTACAGCTGGATGATAGGTTGGTGAGAGAGGCCTTCACTCCCAGAAGGTTGGTATAGATGATTTGCATTAAGTCAGATGTGAATTGTATCCCACGGTCAGACAAAAATTCTCTAGGATGCCCACACTGAGAAGATGGACAAAAAGGGCTTCAGCCACCTCTGTAGTAGTGTTATGGTCTTTAACCCTTTGACTGTTTCCGACGTATAAATACGTCTTACGAGCCAATGTTTCTGACGTATTTAATACGCACAAATTCTAGCGCTTCAAACCGCGCGCCAAAGCCTGTAGGCCTACACGGAAAGAATGGGTCTCAGTGGTCGGTGGCACCTGTGAATAAAAATCTTGGGACCTAGCGGGTGTGTTGGGTGGGGGGTGCATTGTGGAACGCATGTTTGTCAGTCCATTTTCACCCATGCCTCTCGGTAAGAAGTTCCTCACTCCTCGGCGGATTGGAGGTCTTTTGGTGGGGTGACCCAAGTGATAGCACTAACAGTGATGAAAATGTCAGTGACAAGTGAATGTGTCTCTCTGAGATGTGAGAGGAGGATCGCTCAGTGAGTGTTACCGAAAAAAGTGCCCAGGATAACGTAAAATAGTGACGAAAACCCAGATGACCCACAATCCTTCGACCTCTGGTGCTGTGCGGCTTGTCACATTCACCTTCGCTGTTTTTTTTTTTTTTTTATGTTTTTTTTTTTTTTGTACAGGACGAAAGAGGATACTATTTGGTCGGTACACACCCTGATGATTAGCAGTGGATAGTGATAGTGATTTTCAAAGTCATTGAAAGCAGTTCTAGTGACAGTGAGAGAGCATATTCCCCAGTGAAGGCGCCATATGTTGACGTAGCATGCGGTCCTGGTAGTGTGTCATATTTGTTCCAAGGGAAGGAGAAACTCTGGGAGCACATCCCGTGGCCCCAACACCACGACTGATAGTGAAGATGACTTATATTGATAACGATGGTTATGAATGGTGACAGTGAGGGAGGAGGCCAGTGTGGAGAAGTGAGGGTGGCACGGCCCAGGTGCACCATCACCGGCCACGCATACTAGCCATGCGCGGACTCAGCAGAACAACAGCCTCACCTACCCAACACGCCACAACCTGCACCACCACAACCTGCACAGCCACCAACCACGGTACAAATATCCAGCCCCCATCCAGCAGACGCATCTGGGATGGCAGGACGGACGAGTTTTGTTCCCAGTCCCCATGACTGATGAACACAAAGTGGAATAAAGCCCTCTTGTCCACTGGTAACAATCCAGTGAACTGTAACTGCTTTGAAGTTATTCTTCGATGAACCCCTTATGGACAACATTGTCAGGAAACCAACACATACGGAATACACCATGGCAAATACAATTCTCCACCAAATCACGGCTACACAAGTGGAAGGAGACTACTGTGCAGAGATGTAACCTTGTTTTTTGCCACAATAAAGCTTTATGCCACATGTGTATAAGCCACACTGTCACCACATACTGGACAACGATCGCCTATTACAACTCCAGGTTTAGTGACATTATAGGTGACATCGTTCCTGATACTGTTGCGTAGTTACACTTTTCAGACAAAACCAGCCTACAGAAGCGACAGGTTATATATGAAAAGAAATTGTTTATGTACCTGAAACAAAAGTGCACATGTATTTTTATCCCTTCAGGAAGCTTGTTATTGATGAGTCCTTGATTTTATTCAAAGGAGACTCTCCTATCAAGCAATATATACCAAGCAAGAAGGAAAACGCTTTGGTATAAGCTATTTGTAGATTGTATTGCAGAAGTGGTCTTGTTTTAGATATTATTGTGTACACTGCAGTAATACTTTTGAGAGATACCGAAGTGAAGTTATTGGGGTATCTCTGGTGATGTGGTTCGAACAATGATGAAAACCATATCTTGGAAGGGCATAGTGTTATTACTGATAACTGGTACACAAGCCCCTTTAACTCAGTGATTTCTTGCGAGTGAACTTGACAGACGTGGTGTGCACAGTGCGTGGTAATCGCAAACATATGCCAAGTTCACGCTGCACTCGCAGAGTTGAGGTGCAAGCCTTTGCTGCCAAAGTGACATCAAGGCCTATCGGTGGAATGACAAACGTGATGTCAACATGTGACATCTTCACACAACGAAATGGTACCAGTGGCAGGACAACAGAGAGACAATGAACCCATTCTAAAAGCCTGCAGCTGTCATGGACTACAACCTCAATGATGCGCTTATGTGGAGCAATGTGACATGCAGAATGGGATGTGCAGACTGTGTACGCAAGAAGTTAATAGTGGTATATCAAACTTTTTTTCCATCTTGTTGATATCTCTATGCTAAATTGTCTTATAACATATACAAGTTGAAGACCAACAAAACACAAAATATGGTTAAGATGCTGTCAGTAATCAGACAATAATTGCAAAGTAACAAAGGACACTCCTGAAAAAAGACCACGCCCCACAGACGTCATCTCCTTTGAGGCCATGGTGATCACTACCCCATACAACTGCCTCCTACGACTGCCAAGAAAAATGCTCAGAAGAGGTGTTATGTATGTATGCATCCAACAAAAACGCCCACAAACACACAGAGACAATCGTTTATTTGTGAGAGTGTGAAGTGCCCTCAGGCATAACCCATGTATCAAAGAGTTCCACACGCTGCAGCAGTTCTAGGAACGTGCTTAGTGACTGTACATATGTATAAAATTAATGGAACAATTAGTAGTAAACATTGTTTTTGTATTGTTTGTTTGTGTAAACAAATAGTGTAATACACAAACTAATAGTGATAAAGATTGTTCTGTTTATTGTGTTTGTAAATAATGAGTGTAATATTTGAACAATGCACCTTACATTGGTCTCACAGGCCACAATAAGTTACCTGGAAAAGAAAAATATTGAAAAATGCAAGAAACATTTGATTAGAGTAAATAAAAGAATACCGGTGGGTGGCAGTGCCGCTGTTGCCATACGCACGACGATATCTGCAAACTTTGCGGCTCTATATCTCGTAAGTACTGATGGCAAAATTTTATTTTAGGCTTAAAACACTATGCACAAATATTCCTAACATTTCATAAGAAAAATTAATTTTTTTATTTACGAATATTTGGCGACATAGAATGACAGTTTTCAGAGAGGGCCCTGAAACAGTCAAAGGGTTTTAAGGAACGGCTTCAGGGAAACTCGAAGCATAATCAACTAATGTTAATATATATTCTATGTCCCCCAGATGAAAGTGGAGATAAGGACCAACGATGTCAACTAGCACTCTTTCGAAAGGTAAAAAAAACCGAATAGACCTGGCATTTGACCATAGGTACTCTCCTGGTACCATGGGAGGATGACAGTTGGCAAACATACCGATCTACAATAGGTAGTGACTCTGAGACATTTTTGGCCAAAAATAGGTTTCCCTAATTTTTACGGTTTTGCGATGCGAGAAATGTCCGGCCACTGGCGGTCATGAGCCATTTTAAGAACAGTCTCTCTGCATTGACTTGGAACAACGAAATGTGAATAGTCGTCTCATCTGAATTTAATTTGAATACTGACTTGTTCAAGATACCTTTTTATATAACAAATTGATATGAAAAAAATTTTTCCTTTGAGACTTGATTTTTGTTTAGCGGTATATGGCAATTCTGACGAGAAGGCAATTACGTTTAAATTGACAAAGGATTCTCGGTATGTCAAAAGGCTAAAGTCCAGGGAAAATCAAAGGATGGACAATAGGGGAAGCAGGGCTTGGTCTGAGCCTAGTCAAGACATTTATGTATTGAGGTTATATCTGTCACTTTCATCTAACAAGTGAACCGGTGATCCTACTACCTCGCTTTCACGAGAGTAGCATCACTGGTTTATAATCCCCACATTGAATCTCACGAGACATTGCTCATCTTGAACATTCGAGGGGCTTCTCCGACTCTACAGGAAAGGAACTGAAACACCTATGTCCACTTTGGTGACGAAAGGTCAACCCAGAAGGAAAATGCACCTTTTACATACCTATATAAAAGTACGGAGGCAAGAGTGATGGGAGCTAGTACGGCTTCAACCAACCTGTGAACCATTTAGACCTACTGTACCAACGGATGGTAGAAAAGTGTCCGTACGCCCAAATAGTCTGAAAGTATAGCAGAGGAATGATGTCTTTAAGGGTTAGGGAACAGCTTAATCGGAAATGGACTAATACATGTGCATCCGTGTCCTCGAAAATGGTAGACACATTAAGTCCATTAACTGTTCCTGAACAGAAGGGTGCGTGGGTCATTACAGTCTTTAAAACATCTTCCAACTTTTTGAACCTTTCCTTATAAGGACAATCTGGACGTTTAAATGTCACTTAACACCACACAAATGAACAAACAGGAAAAAAGGAATCATTATAACTTTCCACTAGAGGCTTTATTTCTTCAGTCTTGATTGAACCCTGCCCTTAGGTTTCGATCCCTTTAGGTCCTTATAGGAATTTGTGTGCCTCAGCATACAGGTCAGCAGCCTCAGCAACTTCCTCAGCTTAATCAGGTTACGTTCTCTGATGCAAGTTCGTATCTGATGGGGAAAGAGCTGCCAGGAACTGTCACAACTCATGAAGTCTCTAAAGATTCTTAACTGCATCAATTCCTGAACTCTCTAATCCAAAGTCGAACAAACAAAGAGTATTACCTTTAACTGCTGAAAGTTCTGGCCAGGCTGAAGGCATACCTGAAATCTTTCCTGTAAGAATTAGTGGTTTTTTTGATATGCTTTAAGACTGCCTTCTTCAGTAGGTTATAATTACATATGATATCCTTGCGACAAGTAAGCATATATAGTCATAGGCTTGTACCAGAAAATAACTTTCCTACCTGGTAGCCCAGGATGTCGCAGGCATTACAGGGGTAGCGGAATTTCAAAACCTGATAATGTATGAAGTTATGTCTTCCCTCTCTGTGAAGGGAGGTAAATTAGGTGTTGGAATATGTGCACTAGCTGCACGTTGTTCCATTACTCTTTCATCTAATTGCTGTTGTGAGAAAGTTACTTTTTATTCTCTATTTCAAGGCGAGCTTGTTCGAGCTCGCGATCCTTTTCTCTCTCTCTTAACTCATATTCTATCTCTGTTGCTCTTTTCTCAAGTTCCCTTAATTTAACTTGTTCCTCACATACTTTAGCTCTTTCCCCACGTTCTCTAGCTCTTTCCTCATGATCAAGTCTATTACGCTCTTTTTTGTCTTCTCTTTCGATTCTCAATCTCTCCTTTTCCTCTTCTCTTTCGATTCTCTCTCTCTCCTTTTCAATTCTTTCCTGATTTTAGCACTAATGAAAGATTCTAAATTTTTTCCTGTTATTCCAATTATTTCCACATTCAAAAATTTATTCCTCCTACTTAAAAATACTTAAATACCAAAAAAAAACTTAAAAAAACGAGGGTTCAATTTTGGGTTCAAAATTTAAAAACCAACTGTTGTTAATTAACATTGTATTAATAAAACGGGGGTTTTGCCGCTCCAAGCCCAAACAGAAAGTAAAAAGGGGGGGCCCCTTAACATCAACTTCTCACCAACAAATCAAGGGCCTCGACATTTCCCTTGATATAAAAGAGCTAATAAACAAATTTTGTCCCAAAAATCTCGGCCCCTAGAGTTTCCCCCAAATTTTCAAGCTGAACAAAAAGGTGGGCGTTTAAATAATACCCCTATTACTTAAAAAAATTGAGACTAAACAATAACCAATTTTTAAAATACCTATGAAAAAATTCTTTAAATGAATTGAGGTTAAAGGTAACACACTTGTTGGAGGAATAATTATTTCATTAGGGTGAAATACCCAGCTCCTTCCCTTTCGCTAATTCTGCCACCGATAGGGGGGCAGTAAACCCACTTGGATTTTGCCCCAACAAGGGGGGGAAAGGGGGGGGGGGGGGGGGGGGTTTTTTTGGGGGGGGGGGTGGGGGGGGGAAAAAAAAGGGGGGGGGGGGGGTTTTTCCCCTTTTTTGGGGGGGGGGGGGGGGGGGGGGGGGGCGGGGGGGGGGGGGGGGGGGGGGGGGGGGGGGGGGGGGGGGGGGTGTCAGCAAATAACAAAACACACAGTTGACAATTTTTCACCGGACATCTAATTATACAGACTTGTACATTTAAACCCAAATTTCGCGGGGGTTAGGTTTACATATGCAAATGTTTCATCTCTGGAGGATCGAATTCTCTCAATGGCAACACATGCCTTGATGGGAGAGATCTGAAGGAGTATCTACAAAAGAACTTGGGGTTTCTCATTATTTTGGAGTAGAAAGGGAGAAACGACATTCAGGTTGGTTATCTGACTGTATCTGAGGTAGGGGGTCAGAGTCAAGAGGATTTCGCATCTGTCACATTAGTCGGGTAGCATACATCAACATCGCATACTAATTTCATATGATCTAAAATGCGATCTTTGTATTTCCCAGTACTATTTTTTAAACCTTATACTTAACCAAGATATTTCTACAACTCGAAAAGGCCGAAAACTTTTGATCGAGCTTGGGGCTTTTCGGATGTTTTGTTGAAATTTGTCACATTACTCTTAAAACCTATTTTGTTTTTGACGGCTTAGCACGGCTTTAGTTACCTAGAAATTTTCTGCTTTTATTTATAAAGGTTTCACGGATTTTCTAAAACACTCTGACCATGCTGTACATTGGGAATTTAACAACTCATAGGGAAAAACACTTGTCTACACCAACAATGCTAATGGGGGTATCCCCTATGGAAGCATTGTAACAGAATTTATGGCCCCTTGAAAATGGTATATTCACCCCAAATTTCACTTTGGGGTTTGTATGGCTCTCAGGCATCAAGTCCCTTTTTTATTGGTTCTTTCGGCAAACCCCATTGCTAGCAGGATGATGGGGAACAATGGTGGTTTAGAGATCTTGTAAAAGTACAAAAATTTTTCAAGAACTCATTACAGAATTCACCCCCATTTTGTTACAAAGGTTTTTGGGGGTGGTAGGCCGCGATAAGTTTCTTTAAACCTTTTAGCTACTGTCTCTGCAGTTTTATCTAAATGGAAAAACCACAATATCGGAAAAAGGGTCTCCCAAAACACACAGATGTTTGTTCCTTTTGGAGGGAACTTTTAAAAAATTGGTTAACAAATAAAGGGCAACCTTTCCCACGGTTCGCTGGGGTTGGGTACATTTGGTTTGGGTTAGGGACCTTGACATTTCCTTTATGCGCATACGACCTACATTTTTCCCCTACCGGAATGCCCCAGTTCCATACGGGGCCAAAAAAAGTATTCATTCGGGCTTGTTTCACAGAACGATCATACAGGGTGTGAACACCTGGGCACTGAACTAGTGTAAGCTAGTTCCTAGTGACTGGGGAATTACTAACGGGTAAACTCTTTACTTGGGTCCCCAAAACTCGGCTTTTCGAACAGTAATTCTTGGCTCATTCAAACACTAATGGTGCGGGTGGTTCACATAAAATAAATCTTCCTGGAGCAGGAACAATCACACCAGACCCATGAATCTGTTCTTTGTCATTTTTGAATCCTCGACAGAAATGGGGGATCTGCAGTAATACACTAACGGTCGCGATAAAGACAGCGACACATTCGACTTGCAGGTAAATGTTCAAAAGTGGGATTGAACTCTTGGATAGTCAAGGTCCATCTGGTAACCTCCAGCAGGCTGTTTGTTTGGAATAAAGGTATCAGTGCGCATGGTCTGTCAAGACATGACAGAGTAGTAAGATGTCTCGGAAGTGCTTTAAAGCCCATCATTGAAAAGCTTCTTGCCGTTACTTTAATTACGTTCACCTTCGTAAGGACTCTCAGAAAATGAAACTGCTTGTACTGCTATCAGTCTTCTGAGCTATACGGCCCTATCCAATTGAACTAGCATCAGTTTCAGATAAAGGGCTT
The DNA here is from genome assembly GCF_026875155.1 of Cherax quadricarinatus. Taxonomy (NCBI): domain Eukaryota; kingdom Metazoa; phylum Arthropoda; class Malacostraca; order Decapoda; family Parastacidae; genus Cherax; species Cherax quadricarinatus. The sequence goes on from NC_069447.1 coordinate 36,651,551, forward strand.
AAAAAAATCGGAAATTTAAAATTGGAGCAGATGTTAGTTTTTTTTTAAATGTCTGGAATGCTTTTTCTTGAGGGAAGGTCAAAAAAAAAAAGGAATTTTTCTTAAGCAACTCAGTTAGAGGAGCTGCATGGAAGAAAAATTTGGCAATGAAAGATCTATAAAAACCTCCCAAGCCCCCAAAGGGTCTTACGGCATCAGCAGTTTTGGGGTTGGAAAATTTTTGTACTGCATTATTTTACTTTGTCAGTCGAACCCCTCGGAGTGATACTGACCAAAAACTTTTTTTCTGATCTAAAAAATTGACTTTTGGGACAGTTTGATTTTTAAATTGGCTTCTTAAAGTTTCCCAAGTCTGTATCAAGCTTTTCAAGTGGTTTTCACTTTGGACATGACATTAGTCGTCTAATACACCATAAGTGTTTTCCCTATAAGGCCCAAAAGATTTTGGCATGAGTCTAGAGAACGGATAGGAACGTTGAAATCCAAACCCCATACGTGGAAGTGATAATGACCTGGGGGAGTGGAGAATGCAGTTAACTCTTGGCTGCCTCGTGAAGAGGGACTTCCCAAAAACCCTTGTAACAAGCCCAGGGTCGAGAAGACTTTGTTATCCCAATTTTGCGTAAAAGGCACCTATAAGGAAGTGGAACGATTGGAATGGTTTTCGCTTTAAAAACTTCCTAAAGTCAATCACCGGGCGCCAAGTGCCGCCCCTTTTGGGCCTGGATCAAGGGCCCATTCCAGGGTAAATTTGCTATGTGCAAAAACTCCATAAACAAGCTTTTGTTTTGATCAATTCTTCTGCAACACAACTTGTAAAATGAGGCATTCTGAGCGGGTTGTAGATGGTCGTACCGGGTTCAAGTGGAAACGATGGACATAATTTCGTTAAAACCCATCTTCCACCTGGAAGGCACGGGCTTTACGGGACATTGTTCAACACGTCAACAAAGCTTGACTTACGGGGAATCGGGGGAGCTAAGTCTTTCTCCTCAACTGTGAAACAGATTGATCCGTGAAGTGGATGGGGTCTCCCCGGTAAAAATAGCCCCGACCCCTGGTCGGGTGACACGTCATCTGTACTTGAACGGTAAGGATAGTGAACTAGGTCAACGAGGTTGGATTTCTAGAGACAACACTGGACCCAAAGTTTTAGCAAGGAGAAAATGGATCTTACTGTCTTTTAAATGTGTAAGGAAGGTTCAACAAATAAACCTTTCCCTTGCAGAATCACTGTCACTAGGACTTATCACATCTAGAACATTGGAACAGCAACAGACACTCTAGTGAGAGCACTAGCCGAAACAGAGACGTTTTTCTGAAAACGGCATGTGACATCAACCAAGAAGGCTTTACTATTCCAAGTAATCGTTTTCTGAAAAGGCACCCCCTGTGGAAAAGTACACCGAAATACAGTCATTGCAGGAAAAGGTGTGCCTCAAGGGCATCTGATGTCCTGGGACCTTGGGGCAACGGAACACTATCCTGCAAGTCTAAAGGGTATGGTGGAACACGAGGGATGACAAATTACCAGTGCCTGACCGTTTGGGGTACCAGGGAAAATGCTTTGGCTTTAAGGACTTAATGCGTACATCTACTCTCGCAGTATGACGATTTCTATCCAAGCGGGTAACCCCAAATAAAACGTTTAAATCGTCTATTTGGGCATCCCATGGGTAGGGGTCGACCCAAATGCTAAGTCCGCATGGAAGCAAACCCCAGAAGAAGGTCCCAGGGGAAAATAAATTTGGGCGCAACAAGAAAAGCAGCATAAAGTCTCGCCTTGGATATAAAGGGACGAAGTCTGACCTCGGGTCGCAGAAGAAACAGCACCACTAAGGGGGGTTACAGTAGTTGGGTTTAAAGAGGAGGACACCGAACCGCTTCTCTTTAAACAAAACTAAACCAAAAAATTTAACTGCGCACCAAGTCCCTGAACACATGAACGGGGGCATTTGGCAAAACTTGTACTAATGGCCAACGTTTTCTTAGGGGTTTTATGCAAACAGGGAAGGGGAGTTTTCATCGGGAAAAGGGATTTTCCCCTTTATCCCCAAATTTCCCCTACTCGAGACGTGTGAAAACCAATCATCACAGGATTGTATTCTCGGACCCTTTAAAGGTTTAAAGGAATTTTTAACGGGGTGGTGTCTCATTATCACCTACCCTCCCATTGGGCTTTTACTGGGGCGCTCTAATTCCCCCAATTGGAAAAATGACCTGGTTCTGTTTTTTTGTGAACCAGATCTGTTTCCTCTCCCGGGCCTGCGTTGGAAGGCCACGGAAAGATCTAAGTAAATGCATATTGTAAGAGCTTTCACTCAGATGTGTCTGTCCATGAATTCTATGATAAGACAGTAGGGAAACTGACTGGACCCACATCTTAAAAACGCTTTTTTAGGGACTGCTAAAATTACTACGATATGGCCACGGAAACCCAAAATTTTAGCAATTCTTTGACTGTGGTTACTTTTTAACTATGGGTTTCACGGGAAAGATTGGGCCCTTTAACCCTTGCTTTGGTGTGGGGGGATGAGCGGTTGGGAGGTTTTTTTAGTAGACAAACTAGGGGTACAGGATCGGGCAAGTGTTTGGGATAGACCCACTAAGGGGAAAGGTTCCCCCGGGACACAAATTTGTACAGGATTAGAGTTTTTAAGCGGTCCCCTAGTAGACTACGGGCTTGAATTTTACACATACTTGGGTGTCGGGGGCATTTGTTTTTTAATGACTCCAAAAGCAGCTAATTTGGCGAACCACAAGGGCTGATTTTTCACATCTTTAAAATTCTTTAATTTTGCCTGCTTTAACAAATGAGGGCATTAGGTTATTAAAACGGAGAGCAAACTCATCTAATGACTCTTTTGGTCCGGAGTGGCAAACTAAATTTTTTGAGAACAACGAACGGATCGGTTTCTCGCATGGTTCAAGATAATTTCGAATTAAAAGTTCTAATCTTGCACCTGGTTTAAAACTTGGAAGTCCTTCATACGAAATTAATTTAAATACATTGAGGCGTGGGAAAGGGGTAGCTCCCTTTTCCCATATTATTAAAAGACTTCCCGATGGAGACCCTCAATGAAGCATTTTCTCGGCTCTAAATCGGAAACCAACCTTCAAGGTTGTCTGGGCCTTGAACAATGGGATAGCATCATACGGGTAGGACTGAAATTACGCAGGCTAAAGCGGTATTCTATCGTTGATAAGGGTTTTTCTCGAATTTTGGCTGGCAAATTAATGGTTTTACTAGCAGATGTGCTGAGGGATCGCTTTAGAAAACTTGAGACATGTTTGCAAAATGTAAAACAAAATTTTGAGAACAAAAGAAAATGGTACTGAGGGAAACACAACACAGTGAACTTAAATGGAAGAAAAAAAACTTAATATTCTGCATAATAATTAAAAACTGACAAGTTTCACTAACAAAGAACTCACAAAGAAGAATATAACTTAATGAACAAAACTTTGAAAATCAAGAGAACTTTTATTTACTAAAAATGTTTGTTCAACTTTTTCTTTAAATTGAAAGAAAGGCCAGTAGTTGTCTTTATTCAATGCAACGAAATACACAAAAAATGATAAAATGGACTCAATAAACTTGTGAAAAATTAAAACAGACACACAATTCACTAAATAAAAAAAAAATGACCCCAGACAAAATAAAAAATTAGCACAAACAGGCATATGAAACTGCACTGAAATAAACGAGCAATATATCGAATTAAAATTGCTAAACAACAAATATTCATAAAATTTTTTTGCAAGGAAACTTTAAAAGCAACACAATTTTGCACAAAATTATTGCAAAAAAAATCAAAGTGCAAAAATAAAAAAAATTTTTTTACACATCAAGGAAAAAATATATCAAGGAATGAACACTTTAACTCTTAACTGCACTCAAGCAACACTTAACAACAAAAAAACAATTTACTTTTAAAAAGGGAAATTAAAAATTGCACAAAAATGAATTTGTTCAAAAAAACATGAAAAATAATAGGGGCAAAAAACACATAACAAAAAAGTTTTTAACACTTACAGTGATGCAGAAAACAAACACATCAATATAACACAAAACTGAATTTTTCTTTCAATGAAACTTGATGGTGAAAATTTTTGTAAAAAAATGATTTCTTGTTTCACAAAATAATGGCACTATGTCTGTGGGGAAATAAGAAAATTAGACACTGGCTAAATGAAAAGAATAGAACACATGAAGTTCAACACACAGGGAAAAAATAAAAAAAACACAAATGCGGGAAGAAAAAAAAAAACAGACAACACTGAGTTTGTGCTGAATAGAGGGAAAAAAATTTTAAAACTTCACTGGAATACGGAACACTAGGTGATTCTGAAGTGTAACACAAGTTCTTACTGCCATTTTTGCACGTACAACAAAAAAAAAAACCTAAGTACTTATTCAAGGTAAAAAAAACACACAAAACCCAAAAGGCAAAATGATGCACAAAATTTAAAACTGAAATTAGGAGTTAAAAAAAATTAATGCAATCTCATGATAAACACGATTTTGATCAAGAGTCACGGGGAAAGTCACAAAGAAAAATCACTGGGGAAAAACAGAAAAATGTCTCAACACTCGCAAATTTTTCATGAAAAAATATTTTTGCGTAACCTTTTAAGAATGGAATTTAGGATTGTTTTATCTCTTGTGCTGCCTCTGCACAGTGATCGTGAATTGTGTTACTCGACGAAGACAAACACACAGGAGGCTTTTTAAAGGGGTGCAACACACTCTAGCTCTTGACCCTATGTGGGCCTTAAAAAAATGGGGCTTCAACCCTTTCAGTGCACCAAAACACTGAAGAATTGGTGAGTGGGGAATGGGTGAGCAGGGTCGAGACCGGGAATGGGGTGACACACGTGATCGTGAGTGGCGGGCTTATGGGGGAACGGTTTTAAATCTCATTGGAACACCCAACTGCCCGAAAATATTTTTAAGCCGACGGCTTTTAAAAAAACCCACAAAAAACCACAAAAACCACAAGGGGAAAAAGACACTCAGAATGACTTGGAGCTTAACACAAGCGATGAAGACTACTCAGTGGCTTCTTTGGTACTGGGGTAAGACACCCCGGGTTAGTTACTAGCTGCTTATCATAAAACCTTCACACAGAATGGCTTTAAACTTCACACGATGAGCCAGCAGGGTGGAAACGGCTTGGCAGGGAAAGGAATTGGATGGGGTGACTAGGCTCGACTGGGCTCGGTTTTTTTGATCCCCCCCCCACAGACGGGGCTGGCTTTTTTTGCAAACTTGGGGCAACCCCCCCGGGAGTGATGCAAATAAGCGATACACTAATCAAAGGACTGACCGTGAAAATGAAGAAGCTGGTTTGGAGCTTTGGGGGAATAGCGACTTGAGGTAGCTGGCTGGGGGGAACCTAGTAGGCCCATGGGACCGAAAAGGCCGTCTTGCTGGTCGAAATTTTTTTCTCCCGAAATCGCTGTAATCGCAGAAAACAGGCCCACCGCTGCCACCATTTAGTAAGGGTTCTTAAATGGGATATCGTAGGTTTAAAATACACACTTGTTGGGTGGTAATAATAACGGGACCCCCGCATAGCGAACGCCTTGCATAGCGAAACAATCCCATAGCGAACGCTTTTTTTGCTAAAAAATTTTCCCCCATTGGGGCAAAAAACCCGCTCGCAACTTTGTCCGGGGCGTCCCAATCTTTGGGCCCCCAGCCCTCAATGTGCCGCCCTCCTTGTTTTCCCGCCCTCCCCGGTAAAATTTAAGCAACACTCGGAATATTTCGTATTATTACAGTGTTTTTTTGGTGCTGTTTGTGGGAAAATAAGTGACCCTGGGCCCCAAGAAAACTTCTAGTGCCAACCCTACACCTCAAAGGGTAAGAATACCCATTGAAAAAGAAAAAGGGTCATTGAAAAGTATGAAAGTGGGGTACGTATCACCGACCTGGGCAGGTTTAAAGAAACCAAAATCAACCATCGTTTTATTGGGGCAAAAAAAAAGGGAAAATCAAGGAAGCTTTTGTTGAAAAAGGGTTTAACTGTTTTTTCGAAAAAAAGATGCAATGAGGGAAATGTTGAGGACTCTTTTTGGTGGGAAAAATGAAAAACACTAGCAGGAGATAGCGTCTCTAAATCGACATATGTAAAAGGGTGGGAATTTGCTGAGTTAATTTAAAAAAAAAGCCGCAATAGTGTGAGTGGTAAATTTTAAAGGCCAGAAAAGGGTTTGGGTTTGGAAATTTAAAAAAACGAAGTGGCACCTAGTGTGATCGGCATGGTGAGGCTGCCAGTTGGCCAAAAAGGGGCTGAAAAAATGTGCGGAATTCAAGGAGTACATGAAATGAAGGACTGGAACCAAAAAGTTTTTTAATTGTGAGAAACAGGCCTGTTCGGGAAGAAAATGCCAAGCAGGACCACATTACCGGGAAAAAAGGCCCCCCAGGACAAAGCCTATAAAGACAGGCTTACTTTGTTGAGGTTTGCCAATGCATGGTGTTTTTGCAAATTTTAAGCCTTTATTAGTTTTTCACCCCTAACTCCCCAAACGTTTAGGGAAAAGAAAGTCCCAAAGGGTAATTTGTGTGTGTGGGGGGAAAAGTAACATGGTCACTAGGGGAAATTTTTCTAAACGGTTACCATGCATTTGCCCCCAATGTGAAAAATTACCCAACTGAAAAGAAATTAGACCTTAAGTGCCTCCTGTGTTAGAAATGCCCCTGGGCTCCTACAGCGTTGGGAGAGCAAACTTTTGGGGACGAGCTTCATTAAAGGGGAAGTTTTTTTTCCTCCTAAATCCCTCCCTCCCCAGCCCATGGCCAGCAGGGCATTTCCCCAAATTCAAGAAACTGTACACAAAAGCTCTGTTTCAAAAATCTTTTTTTTTAAGTGCCACAGACACTCGATTGACCTTTTAAAAAGTTTTTGGGGAAAGGGAAATTTAATATCCCAATTGTGTAAACCTTTTTAAAGGGAAAACTTGGGGGGGGTGACTAAAAGAAAAATTAAATCTGCTTGGAAAAAAACTGTGGCCAAAAAGTGGTAGACAAAAGGGAATTTTAAGGGGGTTTGAGGGGTAACCCCGAGAGGGGTAACCCTTTGGGGAATCAATTGTGGGAAATTTGGGGGAAGTCCCTTGGGTTGGGGGGTTGTGGGGGATTGGAAGATTGGTGGAGGAGGGCAAAGAAGAACTAACCACTGAGAGCTGATAGATCAACTTCAAAGCAAGAGGCCCGACCCGGGGAAACGGTTCAAAGGGGGGGAGAGAGAAATTGAAGGAAAAGCCTACTTCAAAATTAAGGGAAAAGTGTACAAAAAGGCTTGAAGTAAACCTTTTTTGATGAAAAACACCCTCACCAGCTATGAAAGCCCTGCTGGGGACTGTTACAATGACAGTGTTGTGAACCACTTTAACAAATCAAAAGGAACGAGAGTACAGGCCCCCTAGGGCAAAATGTTGGCGAAAGAAGTCCCGGGAAATTAAGCTGGTCCAGTGGGTTTTAAAAGAGGGGGGAAAATAACCCCCGAAAAGGACTTTACCTCAAGTCCAAATGGAAGGGGATTCCCCAAAAAACCTAAACACTCCTCCCCCTCCTCCCTCCTCGTTCACCGATCTTCAATTTTAAAAGATTTGGGGTTAATTGTGATGCCTTTTTCAGTTTGTGTTACTAAAATTTAAAATTTTTTTTTTGTAAAAAAATTTTTTTTTTATACTTTTGGGTGTTTGCACGGGTAATTTTATTTCCATTATTTCTTATGGGGAAAATTAATTCGCATAGCGAACTTTTTCGCATAACAACCACCCTCTTGCCGGATTAATTTTCGCAAATGGGGGGGTCCACTGTATTGTCAGTCTGAGATGGTGAGGGATGGACCCCCGCTGCCTTTGCCGCCCTGCTAAATGGTCTGCCCCGAGTGAGAGGGGGGCAAAAGATATGAGCCTACACATGTGACGTCACACAAACCCAAACGGGCCCTACAAGGGATCTCGTTTTTCCTAAACCACAGGATAATACTAATATGCTATGCTATAAAATACAGGAAACAGGGATCAGAACATGCTGACAGTAATCCTACCATAGAGAATAAATTACTCATGGTTTGGGGGAAACCGCCCGGGAAATGCGGGTTTGAATTTCCCAAAAGGGGGTTTCGAGATGGGTTGAATCTTGATTCAGTCGAGTTGATCCGGGCAAGGTCCCCAACTTGGGGAAGGCTTACCCCGCCCTGTAACAACTTCAGACAGTATTACCAAGGCTGGCTCCTCCTCGGGAAAAATTTAAATGAAAAAGAAAAAAACAAAAACTGAAAAAAACATAAACACTTTATTTTTTTTAAAAAATATAAAATATAAAACACTTAAAATGAAATACTGATCCAAAACCTTTAAAAGAAAATGAAAAATAAAAAAATAAAAATTTGTTTATCTGAATTAAAACGCTAATTAAATATATATTATATATAAATATATATAAAAAATATATAAAAATATAAATATATATATAAATATATATTATATAATATATATATTTATTATTTTTTTTTATCACCCCGGGCCGATTCCCCACCAAGGCGGGGTGGCCCGAAAAAAAAAACCCCTTTAAACCACATTCACCCATCACTGTCTTGCCAAAAGGGGTTTTTAAACACTACATTTTTTTAAACTGCAACATTAACCCCCCCCCTTTCAGAGTGCAGGCACGAAATTTTCCCATCCCCAACCCCAAGTCCCCGGGCCGGGTTTTCCCCTGAATCCCTTCATAAATGTTCCCTTTGCTCACACTCCAACCGCACGTAAAGTTTTAAAAAACCATTTTCTCCATTCACTTCCTATCAAACACCTCACGAATGCCTGCGGAAAGTCCAACCCCCTCGCCCCAAAAAAACCCCCTTTTTACCCCCCCCCCCCTCCAACCCCTTCCCTGGGGCCGACCCCTCCCCCCCCGCCTTCCTTCCACTACAGACTGATACACTCTTGAAGTAAATTCTGTTTCCCCTCCATTCTCTCTACATGCCCGGGAAACCACCTCAAAAACCCCCTTTCCCCCACCCTCTGGACAACATTTTTGGTAATCCCCACCCCCCTCCAAATTTCCAAAACTCAATTTCTCTGCATTATATTCCCCCCACACTTTTGCCCTCAGACAGGGGTTTTTTTCCCCCACGCCTCCACCCTTTCCTCCTCGCTGCAACATTCATCACCCCACGCTTCCACCCATAAAGAGCTTTGGTAAAACTATACTCTCATACATTCCCCTCTTTGCCCCCAAAGGGACAAAGTTTTTTTTTGTCTCCACAACTCCTAAGTGCACCACTCACTTTTTTTCCCTCATCAATTCTATGATTCACCTCATTTTTCATAGACCCATCCGGACACCCCAAACCCCCAAAATTATCTAAATTACTTCACCCCCCCTCCAACTCTCTCCCCCCAAACCTTATTTCAATTTTTTCCCATCACTAACTTTTTTTATCCCAAAAACCTTACCCCTTTCCTGAAATTCCCCTTTTAAATTTTTCTTCTTTCACCCCCTCCCAAATTCACCCAAACCAACCCTCTGCAACTTCTTTTCAGAATCCCCCCAAGGGGCACAGTGTCACAGCAAAGAGCAGCTGTGAAAACCCCCACTTTGTGTGTGATTCTTTATTTTTTAACTCCACGCCTTTCCCCAAGACCCCGCTTTTTACTTCTTTTTAAAACCCCCAAATCTAAAAAATTTAAAAAAACCACGGTGACATCACACATCCTTGTCAAAGGGCCTACTTTCCCGGGAAAAAAATTTTCCCTTTTTCCTACATACTTAACTTGAGCCTCACAAAACCCCAAAAAAACTTTTCACTGCTTTCATAACCTACCCCTACACCAAAACACTTGCATTTTATTATATAAAATATATACAGTGACCCCCCCCCATAGGGCCTTTAAACCGTGCAAGAGGGCTTTGGGTGTTTTTGCGAAATGTTCCCCTATGCGAATGAAATTTTTTCCCCCTAAAAAATAATGGGGAAAAAAAAATTAATCCTGCAAGCCAACCCCCCAAATTTTGAAAAAAAAAAAATTTTTTAAACCCCAAAAAAATTTTTAATTTTAAATACACACAAACTGAAAAAAGGGAAGCACAATTACAGACCTTACTTTTAAAAGAAGATCTGGTGATGATTGATGGGATGGGAGGAGGGGGGAGAGAGTGTTTGTGTTTAGAAGGGGGAAACCCCCTTTCCCTTAGGACTTTAGGTACAAGTCCTTTTTTGGGGTTTTTCCCTTTTTCTTTAATGCCACTAGGACCAGCTTTAAGTCACTGGACTTCCCTTTTGCAAAAAACATATTGTCCATAGTGGCCTGTAAACCCCTCGTTTTTCCCTTTTTGATTTTTTTCTAAAGTGGGTTTACAACACTGTCATTGTAACAGTCCCAGCAAAAGGCTTGCAATAGCTGTGTGAGGGTGATTTTTTTATCAAAAAAGGTTTGCACTTTAAGCCATTTTGCACACAATTTTTTTTAAAACTTTTTTTTTAAGAAAGGGAATTCCTTCAATTTTCTCTCCCCTCCTTTGAAACCAGTTTCCCCAGGGCTGGCCTCTTGCTCTTGAAGTTTATCTTTCAGCCATCAGTGGTTGTTCTTTATTGTCCTCCCCCCACCAACTCCCTTTACATCCCCCCCCACTAAACCCCCAACCCCCAAGGGGCTTCCCCAAATTCCCCCCCAAATTGGGTTCCTCAACTGGGAAACTCCCTCAGGGTTGCCTGAAACCCTTCAAAAACCCTTTTGTTTTACACATTCTGGCCACGTTTCTTCCAAGCAGATTCAAGGTTCTTAAATTTACTCCCCCCCAAGCCTTATATAAGGTTTACACAATTGAGGGGTATTAAAGTGATCCTTCCAAAACTCTTTTAGATCAACGATGTCTGTGGTCACTTCAAACACTTTTAAACAAGGGTTTTTTGTACAGTTTTCCCAAGTTGGGAAAAGACCTGCTGGGTCCATGGGCTCAGGAGAGGAGGGGGTATTGGAGGGAAAAACTTTACCTTAATAAGCTCATGCCCCATAAAGTCGCTCTGCCACGTCTGTAGGGTGACCCGGGGGATTTTTCTAACACCAGGAGCACTTTAAGGGCCAAAAATTTTTTTTCAGTTAGGAACTTTCCCCATTGGGGGCAAATGCATGGTGTAACCCTTTTTAGAAAAAATTTCCCAGTGACCCATCCTTACTGTTTTTCCCCCCCCAGCACACCAAAAAAATTTTCCTTGAGGACATTCTTTTTCCTGAACGCTCTGGGAGTTTCCCGAGTTTATACACTAATAAAGGGGTTAACTTTGCAATCACCATTTGCATTGGGAAAATCCCCAAAAAAAGGGAAGCCTGTCTTTCATAGGCTTAGTCCCCAAATGCCTTTTTTCCTCCGAGTAAAGTAGGTCCTGCTTGGGATTTTCTTCCCCGAACAGGCCTTTTTTCAACACAAAATTTAAAAAAATTGGGTTTAGTTTTTAGTCCTTCAAATTTCCCATGTACTCCTTGCTTCATGCACATATTTTTAGCCGCTTTGTGGGCCGAACTGGCAGCCCCACCAAAGCCCTATCACACTATGGATGGGGGCTACGCTTCTTAAATCTCTCAAACCCCAACCCTTTTTTTTGGCCCCTTAAAATTTCCCCTCCCCCCCCAAACAAACACTAGTTCAGGCATTTTTTTTTAATTTAAAACGTCCCTGCCCAAATTCCTACCTTTTCACATATGTCGCTTTTAGAGATTACTCCTGCTACTGTTTTTCATTTACCACACCAAAAGAGTCCCTTTAACATCTTTTCCCTCACTTGCGATCTTTGTTTCGAAAACACAGGGTTTAAAACCCTTTTGGGAACAACAAACTTCCTTGATTGCCGTTTTTTTGCCCACAATAGAAAGATGGGGTTTATTTTGGTTTTTTTGTACAACCCGACCCGGGCGGTGATACGTAATCCACTTTCATACTTATCAATGATCTCTTTCTTTATTTCAATAGGAATCCTAACCCTTATTGCTGTAGGGTTGGAACTAGAAGCTTTCTTGGGGCCCATGGTCACTTATTTTCCAGAAACACCACCGAAAACACTGTAATAATACGAAATATTCCGAGTGTATGCTTGAATGTTACCGCGGAGGCTGGCTGGTAAACAATGGCACAGGCGGCACATGTGAGGCTGGCTGAGGGCGCACATTGGACGCGTCTCGGACGAAGGCCGCTGAGCGGGTTTTTGTCCACTATGCGGGGCAAAATTTTAGCGAACAAAGCGTCCGCTATGCGGATTGTCCGCTATGCAAGGCGTCCGCTATGCGGGGGTCCACTGTATATATATATGTGCAAAACAACCACTCTGAAAGCATAGAGAAATTCCAAGCGCTTTTGTGACTACTCACATTATCAAGGAACTATGAAAGTGAAGCATCCAAGGAAGCTATATAAGGGGTCCGGCCAGCACCTCACTATCAGATCCCACAACGGTTAAACACGTGACGCGCGGCGAGCCAACTTGGATAGGTCCTTTGCACAACTCACCCCCAAGCTATTCTACCCAAGAAAATTTAAAAATTATTTGTCCAGTGTATTATTAAATTCTTCCCAAATTCTATTAATTATAAATGGATCTAATTTATATAAACCAAAGGAAATATTCATATTATTGTCAAAACTGCTTTTTATGAAACAAGATTCAATTATATTCCTGTCGACCATGGACTTGCTTGATACTACTTTCTCAACTTTTTGAAAATCAATTGGATGGTTAAAATCTCTTACATGAATAAATAGAGCATTGGAATCTTGTCCAGTTCTAATGCTATATTTATGTTGTTTTAATCTTAGTTCGAGATTTTTACCAGTTTGACCGTAATAAACTTTATCGCAAATTTTACAAGGAATCTTATAGACACATCCATCAGCATTTTGGGGGAATTCTTTATCAAAAGTTTTTTTACTGTGTCAAGATTTTTGAATACAACTTTAATATTAAAGTCTTAAGAAGAGAAGGCATATCAACCAAGTTTTCATGGTAAGGGAGAACCAACATATTTTTAGTTGAATAAGGCTGGTTGCCCCTTTTTGGATTATAAAAAGTGTTTCTAGCAACTTTAAAAGATTTATCAATTACATTTCTTGGGTATTTTAAATCATTACCTATTTGATAAATTTTGGATATTTCCTCATCTATGAACTCAGGACTACAAATTCGTAAAGCTCTCAAAAACATTGATGAGAAAACAGACAGTTTGACTCTATCTTGATGCGAGGAATAATAGTGGACATAGGAACAGTTATTTGTAGGTTTTCTGTAAATTTTAAATTTGAATTCATTATTACCCTTAATAATTAAAACATCTAGAAAAGGCAATGAGTTATTTTCTTCAAACTCAACAGTAAAGTTTATAGAATGGGCTAAGCTATTTAATTTTCCAAGAAAATGGTGTATATCTACATTTTATCATCAACATATCTGAACCATTTAGCTCTATTAGGGAGGATTGTGTTAAGCAACCTTGTTTCAAAAAATTCCATGTATAGGTTACTAAGAACAGGCGAAAGAGGATTTCCCATTGCCATACCAAACTTCTGAGTGTAAAACTTATCATTAAATACAAATTTTGCATCAACAATGCAAAGTTTAATAAGTTTAATGATAGTAGGAACTGGCAATGGTAAATCATAGTTAACGAGTTCTTCAGATAAGAAACTTAATAAATCATCAACAGGAACTTTCGTAAACAAGGAAGTAACATCAAAACTAACCATGTTAAAATCATTTAAGTCAGTCAAGGAGCTTAATTTATCAACCAAGTCTATGTTGTTTTTAACATTAAAGTTAGAATTTTTGAGGAATGGTATATAGCTCTATGTTAAAACCAAACATTCCCAATTGCCCTCAAAGATTCTTTAAGTCTTATGATACACTTAATAACAATAAAAATTTGCGCCTTACTAAAGCAGACAAAATAAATGCAATAGTAATTATGAAAGAAAATGATTACCAAGAAAAAATGAATAATCTCTTAGATGATACTGAAACCTATTCTAAACTTAGGAAAAATCCCCTAGAAACCGTTAACAGCAATTTCAATAAAACAATAAAACTTCTACTGAAAGGCAAAGATGAATTAGTCAAACAATTCACTTCCACTAATCCATCTTTACCTTACATGTATGGACTAATAAAGACACACAAACCAGGGAATCCAGTCAGACCAATTATTAGCTCCATAGGATGAGTTTCATATAAATTATCCAAATGGCTTATTGATATTTTGAGCCCTATTGTTGGCAAAATTTCTAACTTTAATGTTAAAAACAACAGACTTGGTTGATAAATTAAGCTCCTTGACTGACTTAAATGATTTTAACATGGTTAGTTTTGATGTTACTTCCTTGTTTACGAAAGTTCCTGTTGATGATTTATTAAGTTTCTTATCTGAAGAACTCGTTAACTATGATTTACCATTGCCAGTTCCTACTATCATTAAACTTATTAAACTTTGCATTGTTGATGCAAAATTTGTATTTAATGATAAGTTTTACACTCAGAAGTTTGGTATGGCAATGGGAAATCCTCTTTCGCCTGTTCTTAGTAACCTATACATGGAATTTTTTGAAACAAGGTTGCTTAACACAATCCTCCCTAATAGAGCTAAATGGTTCAGATATGTTGATGATAAAATGTAGATATACACCATTTTCTTGGAAAATTAAATAGCTTAGCCCATTCTATAAACTTTACTGTTGAGTTTGAAGAAAATAACTCATTGCCTTTTCTAGATGTTTTAATTATTAAGGGTAATAATGAATTCAAATTTAAAATTTACAGAAAACCTACAAATAACTGTTCCTATGTCCACTATTATTCCTCGCATCAAGATAGAGTCAAACTGTCTGTTTTCTCATCAATGTTTTTGAGAGCTTTACGAATTTGTAGTCCTGAGTTCATAGATGAGGAAATATCCAAAATTTATCAAATAGGTAATGATTTAACCCTTTCAGGGTCCGTCCCGTAGATCTACGGCTTTACGTTCAGGGTCCAAACCGTAGATCTACGCCATGAGCTCAGCTCACTCTGATAAACTGTGAGTGGTACATTTGGGCCTAGATATGAGAGAATACATCTATGTGGTATGTGTGCACCACATAAAACAGATCCTACAGCACACTGTGTATAATGAGAGAAAAAAAATGAAATCATGATTTTTCGATTAAAACAGCAACTTTGCAGTGTTTTTTCGTATGTTTTTTTAGTTGTATTTGCGATTTCTTGGTCTCATTTGATAGAATGGAAGACATATTACAGAAATAGAGATGATTTTGATTGGTTTTAGCACTGGAAATGGCTTGAAACTGAGCTCAAAGTACAGAAATGTTAAATTTTGCCGATATTCAAGAGTAAACAAACGACCTCACACGTCTAATACACATCAGCTGGTGGGTCTAATATACATTCACAAATATGGTGATGATATTTATACAATTATTACAGTTTGCATAACAGTAAATCTTCTATTTTTTGGTGTGAATAAAAATTCATTATGTGAATAAAAAATCAAAATGGAATTTATTTGTAAAGCCTCAAAATATAACTAATGAACAGAGGAAATGTTAGTTTAGTGCCAGGAATGCCTAAATTGTTCATTCTGGACCCTATTTTGAAATTGGAATATTTTGAACTTTGTGTTAAATTGGCCAAATTAACAATTTCCGATCACTTTATTTTGTAGTTGAAACAGTTGACTTGGTGATTTCTTGTGCTCAATCGATAGAATAGAAGTAATACTAGTGAAATAGCTAAGAATTTGGTTGACTTGAATAATGTAATTGGCCTAAAATGGGAGTCAAAGTCGGCAAAATCGCCGATTCGTAAATATCGCTGACACATCAAAATTCGCGAGAGCATAATTTCGTCAATTTTCCACCAAATTTCGTACTTTTTGTTTTATTACCTTCACAAAAAGATTCTCTACGATTTCATAAGAAAAAATAAAAATTTTTTTTTTTGAAAATTCTTGGACACTGGTGCGTGACTCCAGATTTGGGCCTTGGACCCTGAAAGGGTTAAAATACCCAAGAAATGTAATTGATAAATCTTTTAAAGTTGCTAGAAACACTTTATAATCCAAAAAGGGGCAACCAGCCTTATTCAACTAAAAATATGTTGGTTCTCCCTTACCATGAAAACTTGGTTGATATGCCTTCTCTTCTTAAGACTTTTAATATTAAAGTTGTATTCAAAAATCTTGACACAGTAAAAAAACTTTTGATAAAGAATTCCCCCCAAAATGCTGATGGATGTGTCTATAAGATTCCTTGTAAAATTTGCGATAAAGTTTATTACGGTCAAACTGGTAAAAATCTCGAACTAAGATTAAAACAACACAAATATAGCATTAGAACTGGACAAGATTCCAATGCTCTATTTATTCATGTAAGAGAAATTAACCATCCAATTGATTTTCAAAAAGTTGAGAAAGTAGTATCAAGCAAGTCCATGGTCGACAGGAATATAATTGAATCTTGTTTCATAAAAAGCAGTTTTGACAATAATATGAATATTTCCTTTGGTTTATATAAATTAGATCCATTTATAATTAATAGAATTTGGGAAGAATTTAATACACTGGACAAATAATTTTTAAATTTTCTTGGGTAGAATAGCTTGGGGGTGAGTTGTGCAAAGGACATATCCAAGTTGGCTCGCCGCGCATCACGTGTTTAAGGACGGCAGCGGTCCGCATTTTAACGACATTTTTTTTATGAACCGATTACGTTCATTTTTGGTGTACTATTAGGAAGCTTATATTAAAGAGCCTTTGCTGAAGTTTCAATCATATCGGCCAAAAAGGAAATGAAATATGCAAAATTTACGAAAAATTACATTTGGCAGGGGAGTCCTTCTCAGTGGTACTTGAAAAAGTGGTGTTGACACTTGCTGCTGATAGAACACCTCTAATTCCATCAAATGTCGATTTCAATTCTAAAATAAACCTTATCCTCATGCTAAAAAAAAATAAAGTTTCATAACTTTTTTGATATATTGGAAGATGTCGGCCTTGTTGTTCACATAAATCTAAAAATATTTTGGATAGTTCGGAAACACGATCGTTACCTCGTAAAACAATCATTCTCCTATGTTTGTTGTGAGAAATGAAGTCAATTCAATCATAAATAAAGGTGATCTTCCCATAAATAGGTAAATAAGTTACTTTCGAGATATAGGCCGAAGCGCGCGGCACCCCCGCTGCCTGGGAAATAATTTTTTCCCCGAAAAATTCGCTTTATTTTACACTTTTTGCGCGACCTACGAGTGTTTATTACAGTTAACCATTGTAAATCCGTTTTCTCTCATCACTGATGAGAGAGGTCGGACCCTCTCTTCACCTTCAGGGGAAATATCGATAGAAATTTTTTCCTTGGGGCGTCATATTATGCTATATATTTTTTTTTAAGGTTTACTTTTTATGTTTATATGCTATTATTATATTGCATTATATCATAATAGATCAATTGTGATAGATAAATAAGCCTTATAATTGATATTAGCGTGGGTATGGAATATTTTGTTGGCTGGAGGTGTCGGCCATTTTGTGCACTATTCCCAGGGGTTCCCGATTGGTGCCGTGACCATATTAGCTCCGCCCACTCGGGAATGATCTCAGATGGTGAATTTGTATTATATTAGACATAAAGATATACGAAAACGATAAAAATAACACGGGAAAAATGTAACAAAAACGTCAAAAAAAGCCGAGTCAGCGCTTCTTACGCAATATGTTGCATCAGCGCTGTCACCATGCCTGTTATAAATGGCTGTAATTCCTTTTAGAAACATCGTACAAGGATAATAATTATACCAGCGTGTAGCCAGAAAGTTCAGCTATTTTTTGGTAACAATAACTCATTTTTCATATATTTTCGATTTTTTTTTCCTCCGCGCGCGGGAACCCTGAATCTACCCTTAACCGTTGTGGGATCTGATAGTGAGGTGCTGGCCGGACCCCTTATATAGCTTCCTTGGATGCTTCACTTTCATAGTTCCTTGATAATGTGAGTAGTCACGAAAGCGCTTGGAATTTCTCTATTCTTTCAGAGTGGTTGTTTTGCATATTTTGAAATCACCTGTTCACTGTGATCTTATTGCATATATATATAATTATATATAATATATATATATATATATATATATAATATATATATATATATATTATAAATATATATATATATATATATATATAAAACTTGGGTGTCTGGTGTTGGTGACACTGTGTGTTGTTGAAATCGTAGCCGTTACTGATGTGGGGGGGGGGGTCGCAGGTGTTGGTGACAACCCACCGGCTCGTTCTTCACAGATTTTATAGCTGTCAATAATCCGTCCAGATGACAGGAAAGCAGGTTTTCTCCACTGCAATGATGAGGGGTTATATCCTGCTACTTGCATACACAAACAGGTAAGTGGATCAGAATTTGGGACGTCTCAGAACGTTAGTCCGTCTCCTTCAATTCTACTCGTTGGTTGGCAGGTGACCCTCTCTGTCATTCCAGGCTGTAAAGATAGACAGGTTACCCACTGCTTAAGAAATCACTCTCCATGATAAGTACAATTCCTAAAAGATGTGGTGATTATTAAACATTTAACAGATAAAGACTGAAAGGACTAAGTTAAGTATTGGTCAAAAGTGAAGCTTTTAACCAATAAGTCCACTAAAATATGATCAGGCATGTACTTACAGTAGTGTTGGGAGCTGTGAGTCGAGTGATTTACTGTTTGACCGGAGCCCCACACGTCACCTTTCGGGGAAGGGGGGGGAAGAGGGAGGGGAAGGGATAGCGGGAGCTAGACTGACCCTACCTAAACAAGCAGCCGGCAATCAAACTATCACTTTCGGGGAGGGGGAAAAAGGGGGGAATAGCTGGAGCTGGACTTACCCTACCTTAACAAGTAGCCGGCAATGAAACTATTGTTACTATATACTCCCTCGCTACTTCTATCTATTGAACTTTTCCCTCACAACCCAGGTACCTACTTACGGCAATTGAACAGGGACAGGTGTTTACCTGGAGTTTACCTGGAGAGAGGAAACATGCTGAACAATACCACCAGTGTCGAGACCTGAACCATTAACATTTACTATGTGAGATGAGTGCTATGCACCGAACCACAGGACACATCACATAAAGTTTGAAGTCATTCAGGATTTGCATTACTGTTTTCAGTGCTGGAGGGTAAAGCCAGTCAAATAGGTAACTAAAAAATTTTTAGTTTTTGCAGTTTTTTCTTTCATCAAACCAGCCATATCCCACCAAGGCTGGGTGATCTAAAAAGAAAAATGAAAGTTTTTCTTTTTAAATTTAGTAATTTATACAGGAGAAAGGGTTACTAGCTCCTTGCTCCTGGCAATTTATTCGCCTATTAAGACATGCACGGGTTACGGAGGAAGCACTCTTTTCCACTTCCCCATGGAGAAGTTTTTGCAGTTATTCCATGAAAAGGGGCAACTTAGGATCTACATAGGCCACAATCAATCCAAACTATCTAAGTAAGATTGACCAGCATTTAACTAGGGTATAGTATTATTTATTTTATTTATTTGTTTATTTATTATTAACCCTTTGAGGGTTTCGGACGTACTAGTACGGCTTACGACCCAGGGTTTTTGACGTACTAGTACGCCTAAATTCTAGCGCCCTCAAATCTAGTGGGAGAAAGCTGGTAGGCCTTCATATGAAAGAATGGGTCTATGTGGTCAGTGTGCACAGTCTAAAAAATATCCTGCAGCACACAGTGCATAATGAGAAAAAAAAAACTTTGACCATTTTTTTGGAATAAAACAGCGACTTTGCACTGTATTTTCGTATGGTATTTATTGTTGTATTCTAGTTTTCTTTATCTCATTTTATAGAATGGAAGACATATTACAGAAATTGAGATGATTTTGACTGGTTTTACAATGAAAGGTACCTTGAAATTGAACTCAAAGTGGCAGAAATGTTCGATTTTTACTAAATTTCAAAAGTAAACAAATCGTGCCAAGCGTGCAATACACATCAACTGGTGAGTCTAATATTCTTTCACAAGTGCACCAATAATATTTATGCCATTTTTTACACTAATGCAGTAGTCTGCATAACAGTAAATCTTATATTTTTTGTGAGAATAAAAATTCAAAGTGGAAAGCAAAAGAATATAAGAAGGGCCTTGAGATGTGACTAATGACCAGAGGAAATGTCATTTTAGTGCCAGGAATGTCTTTCTTGTTTATTCTGGACCCTATTCGGAAATTGGCATCTTTTGAAATTTGTGTGAAATTGGCAAAATTGCTAAATTCTGACCACTGTACTGGATAGTTGAGTTTCATAAATGTGTTGTTTCTTGTACCCATTCGATAGAAAAAATGGTGTTCTAGCGAAATATTCATGTTTTTTGTCGACTAGTACAGTGGAATTGGCCGAAAATGGGGCTCAAAGTGGGCAAAATCGCCGATGCGTAAACATCGCCGAGACCGCTAGCTTTGCGAGAGCATAATTCCATAAGTTTTCCATCAAATTTCAAACTTTTGGTGTCCTTATGATCGGGAAAAGATTCTCTATCTTTTCATAAGAGTAAATAATTTTTTTTTTTTAAATTTGGCCGACCCTGAGAACGAGTTTCGGAGAGGGCCTGTCGACCCTCAAAGGGTTAATTTGGTCATGATACATAGATGTACAAAGAAATACAGTGGTTTAGTGTAACATGCCAAAAGCCCCTTGTATGCAGAGCATTATGGGCAGGCTTAAAATTAACTTAAGATTAACTAAGCAATGATATATTCAGTGGTAAAAATTATAGCAAACAAATAACAATTAAGCACAAATGAGTATTTCAAAGACAGGTCATATGGTCATTTGCTGAGTTGCTGTGCATTCAATAGAATGGAGTATTCTGTTAGGTAATGTATTTAAAAAAAAAAAAACAAAGTTTGATAGGGTCACAGGTTGAACATTTATGTGATACAATTATGAGAAGCATTTAAGATATGCAGTTTATAAGATACAATTATTCAGTATTTATTTAGTTGTGGGTGAGTAAGTGATTTTTAAGAAGAAACTTGAATTTATAAACAGTGTTTCTTTTATATTCACAGGTAATGAATTCCAAATTTTTGGGCCTTTTATGTGCATTGAGTTTTTGCAGTGTGAGATGGACACGAGGAACATCAAAGAGTGATCTGTGCCTTGTGTTATGGTCATGTGTTCTGTTGAGGTTGGTAAGGAGACATTTGAGGGGAGGGTTTATATCTGAGTTAAGTGTTCTATGTATGTAGTAGGTACAATAATAAGTATGGATGTTTTGTATGGTGAGTAGGTATTACAAAAAAAGTATTTTTAGATGGTGGATTTACTCATTTTGTAATAAAGAGTTCGGGATACATAAATACACGTTAAAATAAATGAATCTTTAATATTATATAAAAACAACTATCTTTGGTCTAGAGGTATTTAAAATATGTATACATGTTACAATAATAAATTATTAGCATCTTAAAATAATAATATATATCTATGCTAAAATAATAAATTATAAATAACATTTGTTTAATAATAAATTATGATCAACTCCGTGTCTCACACGACACTTATAATGACGCTCTGTGTCCCACACGACACTTATTTGAGTTGTGACGCTCCTCCACCGTGTCACTCGACACCCTTTTCGCCGTGTGATGACGCTCCTTCACAACCGTGTCCCTTGACACCCTTTTCTGTGTCACCAGACACTCCAGCTCTCCGTGTCACACGACACCCTTTTCTCTGCATCATCCACACCCTTTCTCGACTGTGTCACACTTGACACCCTTGTCTCTGTGACGCACTCACTATCGACGTAGCATCTTTTGAGAGGCCAGTCACATGATACTATTCAATGTACACTACAACCAGGCCATCTTCAGTGTCACAAGACACCCTTTTCTTCTCAGTGTTCCACTACGGTCCTGTAGCATATCTCAGTGTTCTACTCCATCATACTTCCCTAAATGTCACACTACGGTCCTAGCCCAGTTCAGTGTAACACTCCAACCTTTTCTTCATGTAATGTCCCACTAAAACAGCATCAGATGACTCCGGCCCACAGTTGACCAGCGTAGGCGGTGAGTTTACCTGGAGAGAGTTCCGGGGGTCAACGCCCCCGCGGCCCGGTCTGAGACCAGGCCTCCTGGTGGATCAGAGCCTGATCAACCAGGCTGTTGCTGCTGGCTGCACGCAAACCAACATACGAGCCACAGCCCGGCTGATCCGGAACTGACTTTAGGTGAGTCCGCAGACATCACCAGTAGTCCTGTAAATACTCTCCAAGGCTGGTAGAAGTACACCGTAAGATGGTCTGGTGAGTACTATCTACCGCCTTCAAGACCAATTGACACACCGCAAGGTGGTCCGATGAATTACTAGCAGAACACCATGCTGCAAGCTCACTGAGTGCGGCCGTCAAGTAACTGAGGCCATCAGACTCAGTGAGCTGCGGTGAGCGGCTCTTCTAAAATCAGTAGAAGCCAGTAGAATACCAAAAGATGCAGGAGAATACTCTCTACTGCCAGTAGATCTATACTGTAAGGTGTTCTGGTAATTACTGCTGTGGTGTGTACCGTGAGGTGTTCAGGTACTTACTGCTTCTAAAGCCAGTAGATGTGTACTGTGAGGTGTTTTGGTACTTACTGCTTCTAAAGCCAGTAGATGTGTACCGTGAGGTGTTCAGGTACTTACTGCTTCTAAAGCCAGAAGATGTGTACCATGAGGTGTTCAGGTACTTACTGCTTCTAAAGCCAGTAGATGTGTACCGTGAGGTGTTCAGGTACCTACTGCTTCTAAAGCCAGTAGATGTGTACTGTGAGGTATTCAGGTACCTACTGCTTCTAAAGCCAGCAGATGTGTACCGTGAGGTGTTCAGTTACTTACTGCTTCTAAAGCCAGTAGATGTGTACCATGAGGTGTTCAGGTACTTACTGCTTCTAAAGCCAGTAGATGTGTACCATTATTTGTTCAGGTACCTACTGCTTAGATGCATACCTTGAGGTGTTCAGGTACATACTGCTCTAAGGCCGGCTCAGCAGTCCCCACAATGGGTTTGATGACTTTCCCAGTGGTACTGCCGGCCGGCAGGTTAACTACTTAACCGCTAGTTTGGTAGGGGGCTGAAACACCCCCACCACAAAAGGACCGACACACAAAAATCAATGTAATATGCATCCCGAACCGTCATCCCAGATAAGATCATCCCAGAAATCATTCTTGATAATCATTATCATCCCAGACAGGCCACTCATATATTACAAAAAAAGTTATTTTTAAGATGGTAGATTTACTCATTTTGTAATAAAGAGTTTGGGATACATAAATACACATTAAAATAAATTAATCTTTAATACAATATAAAACACAATCTTTGGTCTAGAGGCATTTAAAATATATATACATGTTACAATAATAAATTATTAGCATCTTAAAATAATAATATATATATCTATGCTAAAATAATAAATTATAAATAACATTTGTATAATAATAAATGATGATCAACTCCGTGTCTCACACGACACTTATAATGACACTCTGTGTCCCACACAACACTTATTTGAGTTGTGACACTCCTTCTCCACTGTGTCACTCGACACCCTTTTCGCCGTGTGATGACGCTCCTTCACAACCGTGTCCCTTGACACCCTTTTCTGTGTCACCAGACACTCCAGCTCTCCGTGTCACACGACACCCTTTTCTCTGCATCATCCACACCCTTTCTCGACTGTGTCACACTTGACACCCTTGTCTCTGCGACTCACTCACTATCAACGTAGCGTCTTTCGAGAGGCCAGTCACATGATACTATTCAATGTACACTACAACCAGGCCATCTTCAGTGTCACAAGACACCCTTTTCTTCTCAGTGTTCCACTACGGTCCTGTAGCATATCTCAGTGTTCCACTCCATCATACTTCCCTAAGTGTCACACTACGGTCCTAGCCCAGTTCAGTGTAACACTCCAACCTTTTCTTCATGTAATGTCCCACTAAAACAGCATCAGATGACTCCGGCCCACAGTTGACCAGCATAGGCGGTGAGTCCGCAGACATCACCGGTAGTCCTGTAAATACTCTCCAAGGCTGGTAGAAGTACACCGTAAGATGGTCTGGTGAGTACTATCTACCGCCTTCAAGACCAATTGACACACCGCAAGGTGGTCCGATGAATTACTAGCAGAACACCATGCTGCAAGCTCACTGAGTGCGTCCGTCAAGTAACTGAGGCGATCAGACTCAGTGAGCTGCGGTGAGCGGCTCTTCTAAAATCAGTAGAAGCCAGTAGAATACCTAAAGATGGGCAGGAGAATACTCTCTACTGCCAGTAGATCTATCCTGTAAGGTGTTCTGGTAATTACTGCTGCTGTGCGTGCCGTGAGGAGTTCAGGTACTTACTGCTTCTAAAGCCAGTAGATGTGTACCATGAGGTGTTCTGGTACTTACTGCTTCTAAAGCCAGTAGATGTGTACCGTGAGGTGTTCAGGTACTTACTGCTTCTAAAGCCAGTAGATGTGTACCGTGAGGTGTTCAGGTACTTATTGCTTCTAAAGCCAGTAGATGTGTACTGTGAGGTGTTCAGGTACCTACTGCTTCTAAAGCCAGTAGATGTGTACCGTGAGGTGTTCAGGTACCTACTGCTTCTAAAGCCAGCAGATGTGTACCGTGAGGTGTTCAGGTACTTACTGCTTCTAAAGCCAGTAGATGTGTACCGTGAGGTGTTCAGGTACTTACTGCTTCTAAAGCCAGTAGATGTGTACCATGAGGTGTTCAGGTACTTACTGCTTCTAAAGCCAGTAGATGTGTACCATTAGGTGTTCAGGTACCTACTACTTAGATGCGTACAGTGAGATGTTCAGGTACATACTGCTCTAAGGCCGGCTCAGCAGTCCCCACAGTGGGTTTGATGACGTACCCAGTGGTACTGCCGGCCGGCGGGTTAACTATTTAACCGCTAGTTTGGTAGGGGGCCACAACAGTAGGTTTAGAGTTTTGAATATTGGTGGAGTGTGCTGCCTGTAATGGGAATTTATCATCATTCTGACTGCAGCCTTTTGTTGGGTAATTAATGGTCTGAGATGGTTTATTGTTGTTGAGCCCCATGCACAAATTCCATAGGTGAGATAGGGGTAAATAAGTGAGTGATATAGGGCCAGGAGGGCTGACTGTGGAACATAGTACCTTGTCTTTGATAGTATGCCTACGGTCTTCAAAATTTTCTTGGAAATTTGTTGTACATGTGTTTGAAATTTGAGTCCGTTATCAAGACGGATTCCTAGGAATTTTCCCTCTGTGAGCTTTGTGATAGGTGATCCATTTATCATTATGATAAGAGGGGCATCTGTAGCTCTGTTTCCAAACTGAATGAAGTAGGTTTTATCAATGTTGAGAGTAAGTTTGTTAGTCATCATCCATGTAGATATTTTCTGTAATTCGGTATTCACAGTATTGGCTAGCATGACTGGGCTTGGGTGAGAGAAGACGTATGTAGTGTCATCTGCAAATAGTGTGGGTTTGAGGAGTTGTGATGCATTTGGTAGGTTGTTTATGTAAACAAGGAAGAGAAGAGAGCCAAGGACACTTCCCTATGGGACACTAACTGTAATTGGCTGTGCGGTAGAGTTTGCTCCATTTGTGTACACATATTGGCTTCTGTTGCTGAGGTATGGCTTTTGGTAGTTGATCGAGTGCCCTCTTATACCATAGTGCGACAATTTTATGTGGAGCAAATCATGGTCAACTGTATCAAAAGCTTTATGTAAATCAATGAAGATCCCCAGTGGGACCTCTTTTTTTCTCTAGTGCAGTGTATATTTGTTCTAGCATGTGTATAATAGCATCATTTGTATTTTTATTAGGCCTGAACCCAAACTGACAGGGGTTGAGTATGTTGTGGGAGATGAGGTAGGAATAGATTCGCTTATGAATTAATTTTTCGAAGATTTTAAAAAGAGACTGTAAGTTGGATATTGGCCTATAGTTATTCAAGTCTGGTCTCCTCCTTCATGGATCGGGGTGACCCTTGCTATTTTGAGAACTGTAGGGAAGGTAGAGGATTTGATGGATTTGTTAAAGAGTGTTTCAATGATTGGTGACAGCACTTGTGATGCTTTTTTGTATATAAAGGGTGGTAAGGTATTTAAATCTCCTGTCTTGTTTTTTAGTGTGTTGATAATAAGGGACACTTCTGTTGGGTTAGTCGGAGCTAGGAACAGTGTGTTCAGGTAGTTGCCAGTGAGGTAGTCATTGGGTGGGGTATTTGAGCTTGGGATTTTATTGGCAAGGTTTTTTCCTATTGTGGAGAAGAAATCATTGAGTCTGTTTAATGTTTCAGTTGGTTGGAATTGGGGTTCATCTGGTTTTGTTAGTTCAATTGCGCTATTTCCTGATATCTTATTTTTTCCTCGAATTTCTAATAGGGTTTTCCAGGTCTTTTTTATATCACCTTTTAAGTTGGATAATCTGTTCTCATAATACAATTTTTTAGCCCTTCTTATCAGGCTGGTTAGGATTGACGAGTAACGTTTTGTTTGGTCTCTGGTTATGTGACCCATTCTGTACTGTTTTACATATACAGTAGGGCCCCGCTTTATGGCGTTTCACTTTACAGAGTTCCGCTAATACGGTCATTTCAAATTATGACCAAAACTCGCTATACGGCTCCCCCCACCTGACTTTTTAATACGGTCACTGCGCCCCACCCGGTTTGTTTACATTCTCTTTGAGATCCGTAAGCCACCAAGACAGGGAAAGGAAAATGGTATTTGTATACCATATCCTCTTCATACCTCTGTCGAACTGCTCAATATTGTGCCAAATATTATTCATTCTGGAGTATTTAACATGTTTTATATTATTTATATTGTTTCTTATGTCATATTAGATCAATTGTGATAGGCAAATAAGCTGTAGGAGACTATATTCATTTATAACGGCACAAAACATACTCAACCCCTGCCAATTTGGATTCAAAAAATAAAAGCAATAATGATGCAATTATAAAAATGCTAGATCTGCTTTACACAGCATTGGAAAATAAGGAATATCCACTAGGAATTTTTATTGACCTAAGAAAAGCTTTTGACACAGTAGACCACGGCATCCTACTCCACAAACTTGACCATTATGGTATAAGAGGCCATGTGCTTGCATATTTCAAATCTTACCTTACTAATAGGTATCAGTATGTCACCATTAAAGACACAGCATCAACAACACAGCCACTTGATACTGGCATTCTGCAGGGAAGTGTCCTTGGTCCCCTGCTCTTCCTCATATACATCAATGATCTTCCAAACATATCCCAACACCTGAACCTCATTCTCTTTGCTGACGACACAACTTATGTCATCTCTCACCCTAATCTTGCCACCCTCAATACCATTGTTAACGAGGATCTGATCAAAATATCGACTTGGATGACAGCCAATAAACTTACGCTTAACACTGACAAAACCTACTATATTATGTTTGGTAGCAGAGCAGGAGTTGCGCAAATTAATATTAAGATCGACAACACTCTAATTGCCAGACATAATGAGGGCAAATTCCTAGGCCTATACCTCAACAACAACCTGAATTTCAGCACCCATATCCAACGCATAACCAAAAAAGTATCCAAAACGGTTGGGATCTTCTCCAAGATACGATACTACGTGCCGCAAAATACCCTTCTCACACTATACCACTCACTTATTTATCCATACCTCACCTATGCTATTTGTGCTTGGGGATCAACTGCAGCAACACACGTAAAGCCAATAATAACCCAACAAAAAGCTGCAGTAAGAATAATCACTAAATCCCATCCCTGGCAACACACCCCCCCACTCTTCATAGATCTAAACTTACTCCCTGTTCAGAACATCCACACTTATTACTGTGCAATCTACATGTACAGGACCTTAAATTCCAATATTAACCTTGACCTAAAATGCTTTCTTGATAGTTATGACAGAACCCACAGGCATAACACCAGACACAAGCATCTCTATGACATTCCCAGTGTCCGACTAAACCTTTACAAAAATTCAATGTATGTCAAAGGCCCTAAAATCTGGAACACCCTACCTGAAAACTCTAGAACTGCAGACACATTCATCACCTTCAAAACTATCATTAGAAAACATCTTATCTCCCTGATACACCCTGATACACCCTGTCAACTAATTACACGAATACCACCTGGTGGTTCACACTTAAACTCACTCACCCATTTGACCATAAACAGAAATATCAATCTCAATCTTAAAATAATGAATCCTAACTAGTCATAAGTTGGCCTGTATCAGTAATGTATTGTGCCAAAACAAAAGCATTCACATTGCTAAACTCACAAACTAGTATTTAGTCACTTAGCCATAATACCAACTTACCTCATAATTTGTAATATTTTAAAATTAAGAATTAATCTAAGTCTGCCCGAAATGCCTAGCCATGCTAGGTGTTCTAGTGGCCCCCTCTGTAATTAGTATTTTACTAAATGTAAACCACGCTATAACCAAATTCTGTAAACTCAGCATTGTAATCCTTATAGAGAATAAACTTTGAATTTGAATTTGAATTAGCGTAATAATAAAGCATATTCTCCTTCTTCATGAGACTGAGCTCATGACAACCGACAGTGGCTTCAAAGCCACCTTATCGTTAATGGATAATGTACTGTGTAGGTGCTTTACATAATGAGAAGCATTTCTTTTATTCATTGGAACCATGGCTAGGGCTAAAAGTAAGCAGGTTAAAACAATAAATGGAGAAAAAGAAATTGTAATGACTTATGCAGCAAGTAGTGCCACCAAACAGTACCAGCAGGTTGGTGTGGCAACCCTGGAAATTTGAAATTATGCTAGCCAAAATTAGTGCCAAATAATTGAAGGAACCAAATAACTGATTGCCGGATTTGTGATGGCGGACCTGTAGTAGTATAATTTATTTATTTATTTATTAATTTGAACATGATACAATGAAGTACAAAAGAATGCAGTTAAATGCAGCATGCCAAAGCCACTTGAAGGCATAGCATTACAGGCAGGCTTAAAATTAACTTAAAATTAACTAAGCAATGAAGTATACAGTGGTAAAATATTATTGTAAACAGATAACAAGCACAAATGAGTATTACAAAAACAGGTCGTATGGTTGCATGCATTGCTGTACAAACAGTATTTATTTATTTATTTATTTATTTATTTATTTAATTTGAACATGATACAGAGAAGTACGAGGAATAAAATTTTTAAAGTGCAACATGCCAAAGCTCCTTGTATGCAGAGCATTATGGGCAGCTTAAAATTAACTTAAGATTAACTAAGCAATAATATATTCAGTGGTATAAAAATTATTATAAAACAGATAACAATTTAGTACAAATGAGTATTGCAAAGACAGGTCATATGGTCATTTACTGTGTTGCTGTGTAATCAGTAGAATGGAGTATTCTGTTAGGTAATGAAGTTAAATAGTAACAAAGTTTGATTGGGTCACAGGCTGACATTTATGAGATACAGTAATGAGATATATATATGAGATACAATTATTCAGTATTTATTTAGTTGCGGGTGAGTAAGTGATTTTTGAGAAGAGACTTGAATTTATAAACAGACAATGTTTCTTTTATATTCACAGGTAATGAATTCCAGAATTTAGGGCCTTTTATGTGCATTGAGTTTTTGCATAGCATGCGATGGACACGAGGAACATCAAAGATTGATCTGTGTCTTGTGTTATGGTCATGTGTTCTGTTGAGGTTGGTAAGATGTTTGAGGGGAGGGTTTATGTCAGAGTTAAGTGTTCTATGTATGTAGTAGGTGCAGTAATAAGTATTGTGGAAAATACTGTATATATTTTCCAAAAATTCAGTATTTATATGTAAATAGATGGCCATACTGTATTTAATAATATTTATGTCATAGAAAACGGAAAGCCTGCGTCTGCGCAGACGAGACTCGCCATCTTGGTTTTGAATTTTGTACAAACGTTGGTGTAATGGGAAGAATTTTTCGTGCTCTAAGAGGTTAAAATTGTGTTGACACCTCTCAAATGGGAGGCGAAATTGGTGGATGTGCATTCCTGCATAACTTGAGATATCAGACGACTGGACAAGACAGCTCTAGGAACCTCAGATAAGCTCTCTAGATTTGTGTGTAATTCTGGCCAGCATTATTTTCATAGATTTAGTTAGAGTGAGGTTTTCTGAGCATGATACACATTAATCTCCAGTCAAATTGGTGAGTGATATTAAGATATATTTTCCTTCTGTTATGTAATTGTGTATATATATAACCATTTATTATTTTTAATATACAGTCCACAAATTTATATATTTACCAGTATTCCTGGTGTATGTATATTTCATTTAATTAATAGGTCCAGAGCAACTTGTGGTTATGACAGTGGTAGGTATCGAAGGGGGACATATTTTGCGACCTAGGTGTCCCAAATTCCTACTTGTCTGTGTAACATTGATAAATAATAATTATCTTTGTTATCATTTACTGTTATGTACATAATTAGTTACATTCAGATAAATGCAATTTTCCACAAGTATGGATGTTTTGTATTGTGAGTAGGTTTAGAGTTTTGAATATTGGTGGAGTGTGCTGTCTGTAGTGGGAATTTGTTATCATTTTGACTGCAGCCTTTTGTTGGGTGATTAGTGGTCTGAGATGGTTTATTGTTGTTGAGCCCCATGCACAAATTCCATAGGTGAGATAGGGGTAAATAAGTGAGTGATATAGTGCCAGGAGGGCTGACTGTGGAACATAGTACCGTATCTTCGATAGTATGCCTACGGTCTTGGAATTTTTTTTGGAAATTTGTTGTATATGTGTTTGAAATTTGAGTCTATTATCAAGGCGGATTCCTAGGAATTTTCCCTCTGTGAGTTTTGTGATAGGTGATCTATTTATCATTATGTTAAGAGAGACATCTGCAGCTCTATTACCAAACTGAATGTAGTAGGTTTTGTCAATGTTTAGAGTAAGTTTGTTGGTCCTCATCCAGGTTGATATTTTCTGTAATTCGGTATTTACAGTATTGGCTAGCATGACTGGGCTCGGGTGAGAGTAGACGTATGTAGTGTCATCTGCAAATAGTGTGTGTTTGAGTAGTTGCGATGCATTTGGTAGGTCATTTATGTATATGAGAAAGAGAAGAGGGCCTAGGACACTTCCCTGTGGGACACCAACTGTAATTGGCTGTGCGGAAGCGTTTGCCCCATTTGTGTACACATATTGGCTTCTGTTGCTGAGGTATGACTTTAGGTAGTTGAGGGAGTGCCCTCTTATACCATAGTGCGACAATTTTATGTGGAGCAAGTCGTGGTCAGCTGTATCGAAAGCTTTACGTAAGTCAATGAAGATCCACAGTGGGACTTCTTTTTTCTCTATTGCTCTATAAATATGTTCTAGCATGTGGATAATAGCATCATTAGTATATTTATTAGGCCTGAACCCAAATTGACAGGGGTTGAGTATGTTGTGGGAGACGAGGTAGGAATAGATACGCTTATGGATTAATTTTTCAAAGATTTTAGAGAGAGGGTGTAAGTTGGATATTGGCCTATAGTTATTCAAGTCTGTGTGGTCTCCTCCTTTATGGATCGGGGTGACCCTTGCTATTTTGTGAACTGTAGGAAAGGTAGAGGATTCAATGGATTTGTTAAAGAGTGTTGCAATGATTGGTGATAGCACCTGTGACACTTTTTTGTATATAATGGGTGGTAACGTATTTAAATCTCCTGTCTTGTTTTTTAGTTTGTTGATAATATGGGAGACTTCAGTTGGGTTAGTCGGAGCTAGGAACAGTGTGTTCGGGTAGTTGCCAATGAGGTAGTCATTGGGTGGGGTATCTGAGCTTGGGATTTTATTGGCAAGGTTTTTTCCTATAGTGGAGAAGAAATCATTGAGTCTGTTTGCTGTTTCAATAGGTGGGAATTGGGGCTCATCTGATTTTGTTAATTCAATTTTGCTATTTCGTGTTATCTTTTTTGTTCCTAGTATTTCTGATAGGGTTTTCCAGGTCTTTTTTATGTCACCTTGTAAGTTGGATAATCTGTTCTCATAATACAATTTTTTAGCCCTTCTTATTAGGCTGGTTAGGATTGACGAGTAACGTTTTGTTTTGTCTCTGGTTATGTGGCCCATTCTGTACTGTTTTTTGTATGGGTGCTTTGTATTTATGGATTTGAGGATACTGGGTGTTAGCCAGGGACTGTTCAGTCTCTTGGTAGTTACTGTTAAGGTAGCGAGTATAACAGTGGTAGTTACTGTTAAGGTAGTATAGTAGTATAACAGTGGTAGTTACTGTTAAGGTACTAGTAGTAGTACAAGGTTGGCTATCACTAATTTGGCAATCAGTAATCCGGTTCCATCAGTAATCTGGCATGAATTTCAGCTAGCATAATTTCAAATTTCCAAGGTTGCCTCACCAACCAGTCACTACTGTTTGGCAATGCCACTTGCTGCACAAGTCATTCCAATTTCTTTTTCTCCATTTATTGTTATAATCTGCTCACTTTTAGCCCTAACCATGGTCCCAACAAATAAAAGAAATGCTTCTCATTGTGTGAAGTACATATACCATAGATTGTCCAAAAAAGACAAGGTGGTTTTGAAGCCACTGTCAGTCTCCATGAGCTTAGCTCACTCAGATAAGCTATGAACAGTAAATTTGGGCCTACATATGAGAGAATAGGTCTGTGTGGTAAGTGTGCACTATATAAAAAAATCCTCCAGCACACAGTGCATAATGAGAAAAAACAGACTGCGGCTTTGATGTAAAACTGTGACTTTGCAGTGTATTTTCGTATGGCTTTTATCATTGTATTCTGTTTTTGGTCTCATTTGATAGAATGGAAGAAACATTAGAGAAATAGATATGATTCTGATTGGTTTCACGATGGAAAGTACCTTGAAATTGAGCTCAAAGTAGCGGAACTGTTTGATTTTTGCCAATGTTCAAGAGTAAACAAATAATGTCACCATCCAATACGTGTACAACTGGCTGGTCTAATATGCAATCATGAACTGGTTTACATTATTTATACAATTATTACAGCAATGCAGTAGTCTGCATAACAGTAAATCTTCTATTTTTTGTGTAAATAAAAATTCAAAACGGAAAGCAAATGTAATATAAGAGGGGCCTGGAGACCTGACTAATAAACAGAGAAAATGTTATTTTAGTGCCAGGAATGTCTGTATTGCTTATTCAGGACCCTATTTTGAAATTGGCATCTCTTGAAATTTGTGTGAAATTGGACAAATTATCCATTTCTGACCACTTTACTGGGTAGTTGAAATAAGTAAATGGGCAGTTTCTTGTACTTAATCTCCTGGCACTGTACCATTCACTCATATACCCTTATCTTACATATGGAATTTGTGCATGGGGATCAACAACATCCAATCACCTAAAACCCCAAATAACCCAGCGAAAAGCAGCAGTAAGAATGATAACAAATTCCCACTCCCGCCAGCATACTCCACCAATTTTCAAAAGTCTGAATCTGCTTACCGTTAAGAACATCCATACTTATTCATGTGCCTACTACATACACAGAACAATACACGCAAATATAAACCCTCCACTCAAACTTCTCCTCACCAACCTAAACAGGACACATGACCACAACACAAGACACAGATCACTTTTTGATATACCTCATGTCCATATCACACTGTGTAAAAACTCTATGCACATAAAGGGCCCCAAAATATGGAATTCATTGCCAGAAGATATTAAAGTAACCCAGTCTGAAAATCAATTTAAGACTCTTCTCAAAAGCCACTTAATCACCCTAGACTAAATGCTAAATACTACTCAGTATACACTTACTCACCTATGTACTCCCACATCATAACTGAAACAATCACATTGACCCTTTTATCCATTGTTGACAGGAATATAATTGAATCATTGTTTTCACAAAAGCATTTTAGAATATAAATATTTTTTTTTTTTTTCAACAAGTCGGCCGTCTCCCACCGAGGGAGGGTGACCCAAAAAGAAAGAAAATCCCCAAAAAGAAAATACTTTCATCATCATTCAACACTTTCACCACACTCGCACATTATCACTGTTTTTGCAGAGGTGCTCAGAATACAACAGTTTAGAAGCATACACATATAAAGATACACAACATATCCCTCCAAACTGCAAATATCCCAAACCCCTCCTTTAAAGTGCAGGCATTGTACTTCCCATTTCCAGGACTCAAGTCCGACTATATGAAAATAACCGGTTTCCCTGAATCCCTTCACTAAATATTACCCTGGCAGTCTTCAAGCTGGCACTGGACAAGCACCTAAAGTCAGTTCCTGATCAGCCGGGCTGTGGCTCGTACGTTGGTTTGCGTGCAGCCAGCAGCAACAGCCTGGTTGATCAGGCGCTGATCCACCAGGAGGCCTGGTCACAGACCGGGCCGCGGGGGCGTTGACCCCCGAAACTCTCTCCAGGTAAACTCCAGGTAAACTCCAACAGATCGTCAGGTCCCAAGTACCATTCGTCTCCATTCACTCCTATCTAACATGCTCACGCACGCTTGCTGGAAGTCCAAGCCCCTTGCCCACAAAACCTCCTTTACCCCCTTTCTCCAACCCTTTCGAGGACGACCCCTACCCCGCCTTCCTTCCCCTATAGATTTATATGCTTTCCATGTCATTCTACTTTGATCCATTCTCTCTAAATGACCAAACCACCTCAACAACCCCTCTTCTGCCCTCTGACTAATACTTTTATTAACTCCACACCTTTTCTATATTTCCACACTTCGAATTTTCTGCATAATATTTACACCACACATTGCCCTTAAACAGGACATCTCCACTGCCTCCAACCGTCTCCTCGCTGCTGGATTTACCACCCAAGCTTCACACCCATATAAGAGTGTTGGTACTACTATACTTTCATACATTCCCTTTTTTGCCTCCATAGATAACGTTTTTTGACTCCACATATACCTCAATGCACCACTCACCTTTTTTCCCTCATCAATTCTATGATTAACCTCATCCTTCATAAATCCATCCGCCGACACGTCAACTCCCAAGTATCTGAAAACATTCACTTCTTCCATACTCCTCCTCCCCAATTTGATATCCAATTTTTCTTTATCTAAATCATTTGACACCCTCATCACCTTATTCTTTTCTATGTTTACTTTCAACTTTCTACCTTTACACACATTCCCAAACTCATCCACTAACCTTTGCAATTTTTCTTTAGAATCTCCCATAAGCACAGTATCATCAGCAAAAAGTAACTGTGTCAATTCCCATTTTGAATTTGATTCCCCAAAATTTAATCGCACCCCTCTCCCAAACACCCTAGCATTTACTTCCTTTACAACCCCATCTATAAATATATTAAACAACCATGGTGACATTACACATCCCTGTCTAAGACCTACTTTTACTGGGAAGTAGTCTCCCTCTCTTCTACACACCCTAACCTGAGCCTCACTATCCTCATAAAAACTCTTTACAGCATTTAATAACTTACCACCTATTCCATATACTTGCAACATCTGCCACATTGCTCCTCTATCCACTCTATCATATGCCTTTTCTAAATCCATAAATGCAATGAAAACTTCCCTACCTTTATCTAAATACTGTTCACATATATGCTTCAATGTAAACACTTGATCTACACATCCCCTACCCACTCTGAAACCTCCTTGCTCATCCGCAATCCTACATTCTGTCTTACCTCTAATTCTTTCAATTATAACCCTACGCTACACTTTTCCTGGTATACTCAGTAAACTTATTCCTCTATAATTTTTACAGTCTCTTTTGTCCCCTTTCCCTTTATATAAAGGGACTACACATGCTCTCCTCCAATCCCTAGGTACCTTCCCCTCTTTCATACATTTATTAAACAAAAGTACCAACCACTCCAACACTATATCCCCCCTGCTTTTAACATTTCTGTCATGATCCCATCAGTTCCAGCTGCTTTACCCCCTTTCATTTTACGTAATGCCTCACGTACCTCCCCCACACTTACATTCTGCTCTTCTTCACTCCTGAAAGATGGTATACCTCCCTGACCAGTGCATGAAATTACTGCCTCTGTTTCTTCCTTAACATTTAAAAGTTCCTCAAAATATTCTCGCCATCTACCTAATACCTCCATCTCCCCATCTACTAACTCCCCTACTCTGCTTTTAACTGACAAATCCATACTATCCCTAGGCTTTCTTAACTTGTTTAACTCCAAAATTTTTTCTTATTTTCATTAAAATTTCTTGACAGTGCCTCTCCCACTCTATCATCTGCTCTCCTTTTGCACTCTCTCACCACTCTCTTTACCTTTCTTTTACTCTCCATATACTCTGCTCTTCTTATAACACTTCTGCTTTGTAAAAACCTCTCATAAGCTACCTTTTTCTCTTTTATCACACCCTTTACTTCATCATTCCACCAATCACTCCTCTTTCCTCCTGCCCCCACCCTCCTATAACCACAAACTTCTGCCCCACATTCTAATACTGCATTTTTAAAACTATTCCAACCCTCTTCAACCCCCCCACTACTCATCTTTGCACTAGCCCACCTTTCTGCCAATAGTCGCTTATATCTCACCCGAACTTCCTCCTCCCTTAGTTTATACACTTTCACCTCCCTCTTACTTGTTGTTGCCACCTTCCTCTTTTCCCATCTACCTCCTACTCTAACTGTAGCTACAACTAAATAATGATCCGATATATCAGTTGCCCCTCTATAAACATGTACATCCTGGAGCCTACCCATCAACCTTTTATCCACCAATACATAATCTAATAAAGTACTTTCATTACGTGCTACATCATACCTTGTATATTTATTTATCCTCTTTTTCATAAAATATGTATTACTTATTACCAAATCTCTTTCTACACATAGCTCAATTAAAGGCTCCCCATTTACATTTACCCCTGGCACCCCAAATTTACCTACTACTCCCTCCATAACATTTTTACCCACTTTAGCATTGAAATCCCCAACCACCATTACTCTCACACTTGATTCAAAACTCCCCACGCATTCACTCAACATTTCCCAAAATCTCTCTCTCTCCTCTACACTTCTCTCTTCTCCATGTGCATACACGCTTATTATAACCCACTTTTCACATCCAATCTTTATTTTACTCCACATAATCCTTGAATTAATACATTTATAGTCCCTCTTTTCCTGCCATAGCTTATCCTTCAACATTATTGCTACTCGTTCTTTAGCTCTAACTCTATTTGAAACCCCTGACCTAATCCCATTTATTCCTCTCCACTGAAACTCTCCCACCCCCTTCAGCTCTGTTTCACTTAAAGCCAGAACATCCAGCTTCTTCTCATTCATAACATCCACAAATTTTGATTCATTTATAATTAATATTCTACTGTACAACTATGAAATAATTACTATCCTACTGTACAACTGTGATATACACCTTAGTATTAAGTAGACTGTAAGCCAGTAATGTTAAGTTGGCCCATAATGCCAAGGCATAATAGAGGCTCTCTTTGCATTGCAACCCACTATTGTAAATACAAAATCTCAATGTACTGTTTGCGAAGACAAAATAAATAAATAAATAAATAAATAAATAAACAGAAGGAGTACTAGTGAAATAGCTGAGTTTTTTAGACTGGAACAGTGGATTGGGTCAAAAACAGGGTGCAAAGTGGGTGAAATTGCCACTGCATAAATATTGCCATTGGCTTAAGTGTATTCTAACCTAACCACTCTGTAATCCAGCAAAATTACTAATCTGCCATGCTACAGGTCCCACTGATGCTGGATTACTGATGGTCAACTTGTAGTAGTAGTAGTAGTAGTAGTAGTAGTAGTAGTAGTGGTAGTAGTAGTAGTGGTAGTAGTAGTAGTGGTAGTAGTAGTAGTAGTAGTGGTAGTAGTAGTAGTGGTAGTAGTAGTAGTAGTGGTAGTAGTAGTAGTAGTAGTAGTGATAGTAGTAGTGATAGTAGTAGTGGTAGTAGTAGTGGTAGTAATAGTAGTGGTAGTAGTAGTAGTAGTGGTGGTAGTAGTAATAGCAGTGGTGGTAGTAGTAGTGGTGGTGGTGTGAGTGAGTATGAGTGAGTATAACACTAAAATGCAACAGTCACTTTATTGTTTGTCATAAAGTTGACTTTGATTCATTAAAATTATTATACTGTTTGAAGTGTATGTTGCTTTAAATTAATTTTTGTATAAGAAGATTGCAGTTAGATTGCTTTCTGTAACATGTACAAGAACCATGACAACTTCCTTCTGTTAATGCTACTGTGTATTCTTTGCAGAATTCCTTTGACAGTTTATTCCACCGGAAGCACCGCAACTTCTTCATCTCGGTGTTAATTGTCCTTGTGGTTGCTATCACACTTCTAGCATGCATACAGGTGAGATACTTATGATTAATTACATATTCAGTTAGTCATTAATTATGTGACTCTAACTGGGAAAGGTGTGCCAGATTTACAGAAACAGTGAATAATGCATCATTAGAGCCCTAAACGCTATATACAGCCTCTCCTCACTTACTGACGTACTCGTTTATTGACAACTCGGAGTTATGACAGGCTCTCCCACGAGTTAGTATTGTATGCCATACAAGAACTTGGGTCATGGAAATGGG
The DNA here is from genome assembly GCF_026875155.1 of Cherax quadricarinatus. Lineage (NCBI taxonomy): Eukaryota > Metazoa > Arthropoda > Malacostraca > Decapoda > Parastacidae > Cherax > Cherax quadricarinatus. The sequence goes on from NC_069447.1 coordinate 36,690,210, forward strand.
CAGTGCAGCATCTCAGTGTCAAGCATCTCAGTCTCCTTCCTACAGCCACTCAGTACACTAGCTTTCACAGTCTCCAAGAAAACATATTTGTACAAATTTGTACTTTATTGTGCACTCCGTAGTACAAAATAAAGTTAGAAGTGCAGCAGCACTTGGAAGAGGGAAATCAAGGGGAAACTTGAAGAAGTACAAAAGAAGTTCATTGTAAAAGGGTTAGTGATGCATCTCAGCATCAAGCAATCTCCAAGACTAACATGTTTCTTCTATAAATCTGTACTTTATTGTGCATCCTATAGTACAAGAAAGAAGTGCAGCAGCTTTTGAAAGAAGGAAAACAAGAAGAAAAATGGAAGTACAAAAGAAGTTCATAGTACAGGGGTTAGCTGGTGTGTTTGTCTGTGTGTTTACATTCTCTGTGTCTCTTGTGGCAGCTTAAGAAATGATTAAACTCAGTGAACAAGGTATGTCGATGGTAATGATAATCATAATAATAATCATCATAATGAAAAAATGAAAAACGAAAATGCTTATTTCCTTGCCAAGCTTACAATGTGTGGTTTTCATACTATAATACTGTGGAACCTTGCGAGTGCTTCCACATGCGAGCTTTTCCAAATATGAGCAGTTGATGGGTCAGTTTTTTGCTTCCACACGCGAGCGAAATTTCCGTAAGTGAATAGACCTCAACGGAAGTTCCTTGACGCTGGTGAGGGGCTCTTGCTCTTGATCTAGGGAATTGGATCTCATTTATTTGTTGGACTATCTTATTGAAACTTGGACATTGTATGTTGGAAAGATGCTTCTTAACCCTTTGAGGGTTTCAGCACTACTAGTACGGCTTTCGACCCAGGGTTTTTGACATACTAGTACGCCTAAATTCTAGCGCCCTCAAATCTAGTGGGAGAAAGCTGGTAGGCCTAGCAAAATTGCTAAATTCTGACCACTGTACTGGATAGTTAAAATTGGTAAATGGGAGGTTTCTTGCACTCATTCGATAGAAAAAATGGAGTTCTAGCGAAATATTCATGTTTTTTGTCGACTAGTACAGTGGAATTGGCCAAAAATGGGGCTCAAAGTGGGCAAAATCGCTGATGTGTAAACATCGCCGAGACCGCTAACTTCGTGAGAGCATAATTCCGTAAGTTTTCCATCAAATTTCATACTTTTGGTGTCATTATGATCGAGAAAAGATTCTCTATCTTTTCATAAGAATTTTTTTTTTTTTTAATTTGACCGACCCTGAGAACGAGTCTTGGAGAGAGCCTGTCGATCCTCAAAGGGTTAACATACACCAAAAATGAAAGAAATCGGAGCATAAATAAAGGAGTTCATTTCTCAGCAATTAGCCACCCCTTAGCAGTATTTTCATATGGTTTTCATGGTTATATTTTCGTTTTTTGGTCTCATTTGATAGAATGGAAGATTTTTTTTATTTTATTAGCACACTAGAAAGATTTTTTTTATTTTATTAGCACACTAGAAAAATGACAGGATGGATAATGAGAACCTTCAAAACTAGGGAGGCCAAGCCCATGATGACACTCTTCAGGTCACTTGTTCTATCTAGGCTGGAATATTCCTGCACACTAACAGCACCTTTCAAGGCAGGTGAAATTGCCGACCTAGAAAATGTAAAGAGAACTTTCACGGCGCGCATAACGGAGATAAAACACCTCAATTACTGGGAGCGCTTGAGGTTCCTAAACCTGTATTCCCTGGAACGCAGGAGGGAGAGATACATGATTATATACACCTGGAAAATCCTAGAGGGACTAGTACCGAACTTGCACACGAAAATCACTCACTACGAAAGCAAAAGACTCGGCAGACGATGCACCATCCCCCCAATGAAAAGCAGGGGTGTCACTAGCACGTTAAGAGACCATACAATAAGTGTCAGGGGCCCGAGACTGTTCAACTGCCTCCCAGCACACATAAGGGGGATTACCAACAGACCCCTGGCAGTCTTCAAGCTGGCACTGGACAAGCACCTAAAGTCAGTTCCTGATCAGCCGGGCTGTGGCTCGTACGTTGGTTTGCGTGCAGCCAGCAGCAACAGCCTGGTTGATCAGGCTCTGATCCACCAGGAGGCCTGGTCACAGACCGGGCCGCGGGGGCGATGACCCCCGGAACTCACTCCAGGTAAACTGGCCGATTCCCACCAAGGCTGGGTGGCCCGAAAAAGAAAAACTTTCACCATCATTCTCTCCATCACTGTCTTCCTAGAAGGGTGCTTTACAGTTTTTAAACTGCAATATTAACACCCCTCCTTCAGAGTGCAGGCACTGTACTTCCCATCTCCAGGACTCAAGTCCGGCCTGCCGGTTTCCCTGAATCCCTTCATAAATGTTACTTTGCTCACACTCCAACAGCACGTCAAGTATTAAAAACCATTTGTCTCCATTCACTCCTATCAAACACGCTCACGCATGCCCGCTGGAAGTCCAAGCCCCTCGCACACAAAACTTCCTTTACCAACCTCCCTCCAAGTTTTCCTAGGCCGACCCCTACCCTGCCTTCCTTCCACTAGAGACTGATACACTCTTGAAGTCATTCTGTTTCGCTCCATTCTCTCTACATGTCCGAACCACCTCAACAACCCTTCCTCAGCCCCCTGGACAACAGTTTTGGCAATCCCGCACCTCCTAGCTTCCAAACTACGAATTCTCTGCATTATATTCATGCCACACATTACCCTCTTTATATTGCCCACTGCCTCCAGCCTTCTCCTCACTGCAACATTCATCACCCATGCTTCACAACCATATAAGAGCATTGGTAAAACTATACTCAAATACATTCCCCTCTCTGCTTCCAAGGACAAAGTTCTTTGTCTCCACAGACTCCTAAGTGCACCGCTCACCCTTTTCCCCTCATCAATTCTATGATTCACCTCATCTTTCATAGATCCATCCGCTGACACGTCCACTCCCAAATATCTGAATACATTCACCTCCTCCATACTCTCTCCCTCCAATCTTATATCCAATCTTTCATCACCTAATCTTTTTGTTATCCTCATAACCTTACTCTTTCCTGTATTCACTTTTAATTTTCTTCTTTTACATACCCTACCAAATTCATCCACCAACCTCTGCAACTTCTCATCAGATTCTCCCAAGAGCACGGTGTCATCAGCAAAGAGCAACTGTGACAACTCCCACTTTATGTGTGATTCTTTATCTTTTAACTCCACGCCTCTTCCCAAGACCCTCGCATTTACTTCTCTTACAACACCATCTAGAATGGAAGATATATTACAGAATAGATATGATTTTGATTGCTTTCATGACAAAAAGTACCTTGAAATTGAGCTCAAAGTAGGAGAAATGTTTGAATCTTTGGCTATGTTCAAGAATAAACTGATGACGTCACTGTCCATTCCAACATGCAGTCGTGAATGGGTTGACATTATTTATACAATTATTGCAATAAGGCGGTAGTCTGCATAACAGTAAATCTTCTATTTTTTGTGTGAATAATAATTGCAAATTATTTATATTGTAATAATAATAATAATAATAATAATAATAATAATAATAATATAATAATAGTAATAATAATACATATAATAATAATAGTATAATAATAAAATATAATAATATAATACTTATAATAATAATACATATATAATAATAATGTACTATGTAATAGTAATTATAATAATAGATGGCTTCAGAAGGCCATCACTAGATGGCAGTGTTTACCACAACAGAGAGGGAGTGGTTGTGGCTGAGTTCACCTGTTACATAATGATATACACCTACCATCTGACTTACAACCAAGCTTGGTTCCGACCAACCGGTCGTAAGTCAAAATGGATGTAAGTCGAAAACCCTTTGAAAATTGCCGACATACTGGGTAGGGCATAAATTGTCAAATTTTTCCCTTTTATAAACTCCCTTTACATAGTACTGTAATGTAATGTACAATTTTATTTCTTTTTTACCATAATTTAATTCTCTTGTTATTTTTAAAAATTTTTTTTATGTACGTAAATAATTATACAGGGGGTAGTGAACTGTATTGAAAATTTTAAATCGATACTTTTCCCAAAAAGTTACTTTTAATTTTTATGTATTGTTAAACACAGGGGAAGGGGGAAAATTTCCAAACGGGTTTATGTCACCCTTTGCTAGAATGTTGTAAAACCTATACCCAAGTAAAGAGAAACAACTCGGGAAAACATGTTAATACAAGCAAACGGGCTGGCAGGGGGGGTTTTTGGGTTTTGGGCTGGCTGGGGGGTGGGTGGCGGGCTGGGTGGGTGGGGGGCCGGGGGTGAGTGTTGGGCGGGGCGGGGGGTTGGCTGACTGAATGGGGCTGTCTCCCTTTTTGTATCTCTCCTCTCTCTTTTCTCACAGGTACAGGAAAAGAAAAAGTTATCAAACATAGTATAAAAAATTCCTAGAAAAACCCTAAAAAAATCCAGACAAAGTGCTAAAACAGTGGCCCCCTCCCCTTAACAAATGGCATGGGCCAAAACTTAAACCGCCTGGGCGTTACATTTTAACGAAAAAATTTTTGCCTCGCCTAGCGCAAAAAAAACTCGCTTAACGGGGTTGGGCCCAAAAACGCGCCCATTTTTGGGGCCTGACCCAGCCTCACTTGTTCCGGGGGTGGCAGTTTTTTACAAGCCACCTCCCCCGGTTCAACCAAGCATACAATCGGAACTTTTTCGTATTATCACAGCGTTTTAGTGATTTCACCTGAAAAAATAAGTGACCTTTGGGCCCCAAGAAAGCTTCAGTGCCAACCCTACAGGAAAAAGGGGTGAGAATTACTAGGGGATATAAAAAAAAAAGGACCCTTTGCTAAGTATAAAATTTGGAGTGAAAGTCTCCGGGGCTGGCCAGGTTGTATAGAAAAGCCCAATCATCCATCGCTACAAATTGTGGCCAAAAAAACCCGGAAATCAAGGAACTTTTTTTTTTCCCCAAAAGGGGTGCAAACTTTTTTTTTGGGGAAACAGGGTTGAAAATGATAGAAGAATTTGAGAGACGTTATTGGTGTGGAAAAAAGGGAAAAACGATAGCAGGAGTAGCATCTCTCAAGCGATCAAAAGTGAAAAGGCAAATAAGTTGCATGAGGATTTAATTAGAAAAATCCCAGAACAAGTGGTGATGTGAGTGAATTTAAGGCCAGCAAAGGTTGGTTTGAGAGTTTTTAAGAATTAGTGGCATAAAAGCTTTATAAGGCATGGTGGGCCCTGCCATTCAGACCACAAAGCAGCTGAAAAATTGGGGCATGAATTCAAGGGTACATAGAATTAAAAGGACGAAACCTGAAAAAAGTGTTTAATTTGAAAAACAGGCCTGTTTTAAAAAAAATTTCCCAAGCGGAAATTTCATTACTGAGGGGGAAAAAGACACCCCATGACAAAAGCCAAAGAAAGAAGGTTTTCCTGTTGATTGTGTGCCAAGGGGGGTTAGTTGTGATTTGAAAAATAAAGCCTTTATTGGTGTTTTCACTCTGAAACTTCCCACATTTTTCAGGCAAAAAAAAAATTTTCCCCTTAAGGCTAATTTGTGTGCTATGGAGGGCAAACAGTAAGGCATGGGCCCACTGGGGAAATTTTTCTAGGGACTAAAAAAACCCCATTCATTTGCCCCCCCTGGGGGAAAATTTTACCGAAATTGAAAAAAAAATTTAAACCTTAATTGCCTCTGGTATTAGACAAGGGCCCCCGGGCACCCTTTTCAGACGTGGCAGAGCGACTTTTGCAGAATAGCTTCTTTAAACTTTCAAGTTTTTGCCTCCTAATACCACCCTCTCCTGCGGGCCCATGGACCAGCGGGCCCCATTGCAAACTTCAAAAAATTTACACAAAAGCCCCTGTTTAAAGGTCTTTGTAGTGCCCTAAAAAAACTCAATTGACTTTTAAGGATTTTTTGGAGAGTATTTTAATATCCCAATTGTTTAAACCTTATGGGTTTAAAAGGTTGGGGAGGGAGTGACAAAAGAGGGCCCTTTGAATTTGCTTGGAAAAAAACTGGGGGCCCCAAAAAGTGAGCAAAAGGGTTTTTTAAAGGATTTGGGGCCCTAACCCGGGGGAACGTTTGCCAGTTGGGGAATAATTGGGGCATTGGGGTTTTCCCTTGGGGGGGGGGTTTAGTGGGGGGGGTTTGGGGAAAAGAGTTGGTGGAGGAGGACAATAAGAACAAACCAAATATGAGCTGCTAGATCATCTTAAACAGCAAGGGCCACACCTGGGGGAAAACGCTTCAGGGGAAAAGGGGAAGAGAAATTTGGAAGAATTTGCCTATTTCAAAGATTAAAGGAAATTAAAAAGTGGTTTTAAAGCAAAAAACCTTTATGGTTTGAAAATCACCCTCCCCGAGCTATTCAACCTTTTTCTGGTGACAAATTTCCCACTGACAATGTTGTGAAACACTTTAGGAAAGCATAAAGGAACGAGAAGGTACAGGCCTCTATTGGTTTATGTTTTGGCGACAGAAGTTCGGGTGGCCCTCAGTGGCCCTTTAGGGCTTTAAAAGAAAATGGAAGAACCCCCGGGAAAAGGATTGCTACCTCAAGTCGAAAAGGGAAAGGGGGGTTTTCCCCTTCTAAACATTTAAACCCAAACCACACTCTCCCCCCCACCCCTTAGTCATCCCCCAGATCTTCAAAAGGTAATGTCTTTGAACTTTTCAGGGCTTTTTTCATTTTTGTGTGTTTTAAAAAAATTTAATATTTAAATTGGAAAAAAAAAAAAAAATTTTCTTATTTTTTGGGTGTTTCCCGGGATTGTTTTTGTTTCCCCCAATTTTTTCCCTTAGGGGGGAAAATTAATTCTTTTAATTTTTAATTTCGCCTAATTTTTGGGGGCTTCAGGAAGGGTTTTAATAGCTTTTAGGCGAGGGTCCACTGAAACAGTAAAACCTGCCTCCAGTGCCCAAAAATTAATAAAAATGTTAATAAAAAAAACGGGGAGGTTTTAAATGTGTGTGGATGAAATGGGGGGTTGAAAAGAAACAGTGATTGCTGATGTTATAATGAAAAGAAGTTGGTTTGTCCGGCCCAAAAGGGGAAAAAAAGGGTGGGGGGGTGGGGGAGTTTCGGGGGGGGAAAAAATAAATGGGTTTAAAATCTGGAGAACTGAGAGATTTAGAGAAAAGGGAAGGGGATAGCATTTAAATTTTAAAATGATTTTTTTAGGGAAAAAGAAAAAAATTTTTAAAGTAAAAAAATTTAAAGGGAATTATGGGGTTTAAAGAAAAGGGTTGGGATGCGAAAGGGGGTCAAAATAATGTTTTCACCTGGAAAAGGGAAAAGGAATCCCGGGGGAGAGAGAAGATTTTGGGGGGAATTTTAAAGTGAATGTATAGGAGCCTTTAAACCCAAAGTGAGAGATAATTGTGGTGGGGGACCTGAATGCTAAAGTGGAGAAAACTTTTTGAGAGGGTTTTGGTAGGTAAGTTTGGGGTGCCAGGGGTAAATGATAATGGGGGCCCTTTTATTGAACTTTTTTATAGAAAGGGGTTTTAGTTTATAGGGGAATACATATTTTTAAAAAAAAAGAGGGAAAAATAAATATACAAGATATGATGTAGGGGGAAATGACAGTAGTTTGTTTGGGTTAAGTATTTTGGGAGATAAAAAACTGTTAGTGACTTCAATGTACATGTTTATAGAAGGCCACAGATATATCAATCACTTTTTAGTTTTTTAGCTACAATGAGGGGTAAAAGGTATTGGGGAAAGGGAATAGAAGCATCAGGGAAGAGAGAGGGGGAAGGTTTATAAACTAAAAAAAGGAGGGAGTTAGGGGGAAAATATAAAAAGCTAATTGGGGGGATTGATGGGTAATGAGAGCCCTAGGAAAAGGATTTGAAGAGGGTTTTGGGGGAGGTTTTTAAAAAAGGGAGTGTTTTGAGTGGGTTTAGCAGAAGTTTTTTTGGTTCAGGGAAAATGGGTGCAGGAAAAAGGGGGGTGATTGTGGGAAAGATGATTTAAGAAAGTTTTTAAGGGAGAAAAATTTAGCATATGAGAAGTTTTTTTCAAAGTAAAGTGATTTCAAGGAGGGAAAGGGAAATGGAGAAAAAAGAGAGGTTAAAAGAGTGGGAAGCAATTAAAAAAAGGGGCAAAAGAGAGAGGGGGGGTGTATGTTAACAACAAATTTTGTTGAAAAAAAGAAAAAGTTTTGGGGGGGTGAGATTAAAAAAGTTTTAAAAAAGGGCCCAGAGAACCCAAATGGATTTGGGCAGTTAAAAAAAAAGGAGGGAAGTTTTTAAATGGGGAGTTAGAGGTATTAAGATGGGGGGAAAATTTTGGGGGGAAATTTTTAAATGTTGATGAAGATAGGGGGAAACTTGTGTTTCGTTTATAGGGGGAAGGAGGGAACAACATCCTTTTAGGGGTGAGGAAGAGCCAGTTGTGAGTGTGGGGGGAAATTCGTGAGGTAGTAGGGAAAATGAAAGGGGGTAAAGGCAAAACCGGATTGATGGGGTAAAGATTTGAAATGTTAAAAACAAAGGGGGGGATATAGTTTTGGGGGTGGGTTTGGGGCAATTATTTAAAAATTGGAAAGGAAAAAGGGTAAGGTACCTAGGGGTTGGGAAAAAGCATGCATAGTTTTTCCCTTTTAAAAAAGGCAAAGGGGGTAAAAAGAGTGCCAAAAAAAAATAGGGGGGAAAAAATGTTGAGTATACCTGGGAAAGTGTATGGTAGGGGTTATTATTTAAAGAATTTTAAAAGTAAGAGGGAATAGGATAAACAGATGAACAAGGAGGCTTTAGGGAAAAGGGTTGGGGGGTGTGGACCAGGTGTTTACAGTGAAAAAAATTTTAAGGTGAACAGTATTAAAAAAGGCTAAAGAGGTCTTTTTTTGGCATTTAAGGATTTTTGGGAAAAAAAAATTTTGTCAGGGTGGTATAGGGGGGCAATTGGCAGATGGGTTTCAGGTGTTGGGTAAGGGGTTTGGTACGAAAAAACATTGGGAAAAGTTTTTTCGAGGATAGTGAGGCTCAAGTTTAAAAGTAGTTAGGAAAAGGGAAGTTATTTTCCCCGTTTAAAATTGGCCTTTGACAAAGGGGTTTTGGGTTCAAAACCCTGGTTGTTTTTAAAAATTTATAGATGGGGGTTTTAAGAGAAGTAAATTTCGGGTCTTTGGGAAGGCCCTGGGTTTTTAAAAATAAAAGAAACACCCTAAAGTGGGAGTTGTCACAGTTTTCCTTTGCTGATGACACTGTGCTCTTGGGAAAATTCTGAAAGAAGTTCAGAGATTGGTGGAAAGAATTTGGGTTGGGGGTGCAAAAGGAAAATTGAAAGTGAAAACAGGAAAGAGTAAGGTTTTTGAGGATAACAAAAAGTTTGGTGATTGGGAAAAATTTTGGGTATCAATTGGAGGGAGGGGAGTATGGGGGAGGTTTAATTTTATTCAGATTTTTTGGGAGTGGGCGTTGGCAGCGGATGGTGGGCTTGAAAGATGAGGTGAAATAAATTTTAAAGAGGGGGAAAAAGGGGGATGGTTTCACTTTTGGGGTCTGTGGGGGACAAAGAACTTTGTCCCTTGGGGGGCAAAGAGGGGGAAAGTATGAGAGTATAGTTTTTTTCCAACACTCTTATAGGGTGGGGAAGCATGGGGATGGGAAAGTTTCAAACGAGGAGAAGGGTGGGGGCAGTGGAGTTTTCATGTCTGAGGGCAATGTGTTTGTGAATATAATTAGAGAATTCCCTAGTTTGGAATTAGGGGAGGTGTGGGAATTTTCCCCAAAAGTTGTCCAAGGGTGAGGAAGGGTTTTTTGAGGTGGGTTTGGGCTTTTGGATGAATCGAGCGAAAAAAGAATAAAAATTCAAGAGTTATCGTCCCGTAATGGGAAGGGAAAGGGGGGTAGGGCAGCCTAGGAAAAATTGGAGGGAGGGGGGTTTAAAAAAAGGTTTTTTTGTGCGAGGGGCTTGGGCTTCCAGAGGCTTTCCCTTGAGCGTTTTGATAGGAGTGAATGGAGACAAATGGTTTTTTAAAACTTTCATCCCGTTGGAGTGTAGCAAAGTAACATTTTTTTGAAGGGGTTTAAAAAAAACCGGGGAGGGACTTGAGTCCTGGGGATGGGAAAATAAAAAATTTCCTGCACTCTGAAGGGGGGTTTTAATGTTGCAGTTAAAAAAAGTAGGGGTAAAGCCCCCCTTCTGGCAAGGCAAAGGGTTTTGGGGTGAAAGATGGGGGGAAAAATTTTTCTTTTTCGGGGCCCCCCTGCCTTTGGGGGGAATCGGCCGTGTGATAATAAAAAAAAAAAAAAATTAAATTAAATTTTTAATCATTTTACAATAATACATAGGGACTCTAATTTAAAATTATTATTATTAAATTTAAACTATAATATAATAATCGTGTCCCATCATTACTTACCTTAAAATATTGTGCTTTTAAAGTACATTGAGGTGAGTAAACAAGGGTTAAAAGATAAACGAAAAGGGGTGTAGAAGGTTGGCGATTTTTGTAAACCAAAAATTGGGTTTTTGTTACCAGGGGGGGGGGAACCCGAACGGCCCTGTTCTCTCTCACTGGCCCCGCACTTTTTCCCCCACTACAAATTTTGGGTTGTAAGCCACCCCTATGCCACAGGGATGGTTTAAGAATACTCTTAAACATTTCCCAAGAGAGCACAAAGCGATACATGAAAAAAATTCTTCAAGGGAAATTGCGTGGCTTACTTTCTCCCCTTTCTGGGTTTTGAAGCCGGGGGTTTGGTGACTTTTTAACCCCGAGAATTTGGGGTTACTGGAAAAAAAGGGTAACGTTTCAAAACAGCAAGAAGGAGCGGTGGTGACCCGGGGACAGGCTGGATGGGAGGCTTTAGGCAGGCTGACTAAGCAAATTCAATTCCACTTTTGGCCCCTTTCCCGACCGGCTTAATTTCAAAAACCGGGGGCAAAACCCCCGGAGGGTTTTAAAACAATTAGCACACGAACTAAGCCAGGAAGCTTGAAAAATGGCTGCAACAGGCTTGCAGGCTGGAGTACACAGGGTGGAGGTGGCGAGGGGAGCGAGTAGCTGGAGATGGCTGAGACGGTTCACCTTTTGACCCGCCGGCTACTCACAAACAGTCTTCTAACGTCTTGAAATACCCTTAAAAAAGCTTAAATCCACGCTCCCACACCGTTGCTACCATTTATCATGTGGGGTTCGAACACGTGGATAGGGTAAAGAAATACTCACGTAGGCTGGTAGTACGTATAATTATAACGATAAGTATTGGTAGGCTCCAAACAGCCGGTGACCTGCCTCCTTGCTCTCTCTCGTAAGACTGACTAACTCACAGTGCCCATATGTGAGGGGGTGTTTGAAGTCCTGCTATGGTCAGCAGCAATATGAATACAGACAGTGATTCACGCAGAGACGGTTGGTAGTGAGTCATCTACTGGTACACTGGTTACTGGTAAGTGGTTACTACTACTGAGATCCAGACAAAGTGCTATACTCTGCTTGAAGATGTGAGTAAACGTGATGACACAGTCTTGTGGCTCTCTCTGAGACAGAGAGCTAGATGGACAGACAGGGATTTTGACAGACAGACAAATAGACAGACAGAAATGTTTGTGTACCAGCAAAAACAAAGGGAGGGCGATGTTCATCTAATCTTTTCTTATCAGCTCCACCCTCGTTTACGCTCATCAAAGTCAGCTCTTATCAGATGTTATCTCCCCTTATCTTGTCACTGTCATAGGGTGGACTTTTTTTTTTCTTGCTTCAATGGAACAATATTATTACATCTTCTTCTTCTTCCTCCTCCTCCTCCCTCCTCTTCCTCTTCCTCCTCCTCTTCCTCTTCCTCTTCCTCTTCCTCCTCCTCTTCCTCCCCTCCTCCTCCTCTTCCTCCCCTCCTCCTCCTCCTCTTCTTCCTCCTCATCCTCCATTGCTTTTGGTCTCAAACTCCTCCAAATCATGAATTTGATCTTCACTGACACTTCTATCTGTGTTAGAGCATCACTTGGGAAAAGAAGAGTCCCAGATTTGCTGGGGAATCACATATTTCTTACCGCTAGACATGCTGAAAAAGGACAACTGAAATGGCATTCCTACAATGCACCACTGGCTCCCCGATTTTTTTTATATGGTGCACATGGAGACCCATTCTCTCACATGTGGGCCTACCAGCTTTCTCCTGCTTGATTTGAAGCCGCTAGAATTTATGCGTATAAATACGTCAGAAACAGTGGCGCGTAAGACGTATATATACGGCGTAAACAGTCAAAGGGTTAAAGTGCAGGCATTGTACTTCCCATTTCCAGGACTCAAATCCAACTATATGAAAATAACCAGTTTCCCTGAATCCCTTCACTAAATATTACCCTGCTCACACTCCAACAGATCGTCAGGTCCCAAATACCATTCGTCTCCATTCACTCCTATCTAACACGCTCACGCACGCTTGCTGAAAGTCCAAGCTCCTCGCCCACAAAACCTCCTTTACCCTCTCTCTCCAACCCTTTCAAGGACGACCCCTACCTCGCCTTCCTTCCCCTATAGATTTATATGCTTTCCATGTCATTCTACTTTGATCCATTCTCTCTAAATGACCAAGCCACCTCAACAGCCCCTCTTCTGCCCTCTGACTAATACTTTTATTAACTCCACACCTTTTCCATATTTCCACACTTCGAATTTTCTGCATAATATTTACACCATACATTACCCTTAGGCAGGACATCTCCACTGCCTCCAACCATCTCCTCGCTTTTGCATTTACCACCCAAGCTTCACATCCATATAAGAGTGTTAGTACTACTATACTTTCATACATTCCCTTTTTTGCCTCCATAGATAAAGTTTTTTGACTCCACATATACCTCAACGCACCACTCACCTTTTTTCCCTCATCAATTCTATGATTAACCTCATCCTTCATAAATCCATCCGCCGACACTTCAACTCCCAAGTATCTGAAAACATTCACTTCTTCCATACTCCTCCTCCCCAATTTGATATCCAATTTTTCTTTATCTAAATCATTTGATACCCTCATCACCTATATATATAATATATATAATATACATATATAATAATAATGTACTACATATAATAATTATAATAATAGATGGCTTCAAAAGGCCATCACTAGATGGCAGTGTTTACCAAAACAAAGAGGGAGCGGTTGTGGCCGCCTCCATCTGTTACATAATGACATATTTTATTCATTCTAGAGTATATATCATGTTTCTATGTTATTTATATTGTTTATTATGTCATATTAGATGAACTGTGATATATAAATAAGCCATATAGATGATATTAACGAAATTATTCATGAAGTATTTTGCCCGGTCTCCTGACAAACTCTTGTCCACCGCCGACACCGCCCATACTACTACATGAATGACACATTTTATTCATTCTAGAGTATATATCATGTTTCTATGTTATGTATATTGTTTGTTATGTCATATTTGATGAACTGTGATAGATAAATAAGCAGTATAGATGATATTAGAAAAATTATTCAAGAAGTATTTTGTCCAGTCTCCAGACAAAATCATCTGCCGACGATACAACTACATGAACAACATATTTTATTTACATTGTTTATTATGTCAGATGAATTGTGATAGATAAATAAGCCATAGAGTTGTTATTAGGGAAATTACTGAAGTACAGAATTCCACTGGAAGGATTAATTGCATTTCAGTTAATTTAAATGAGGAAAATTGACTCCACCAATGAGCAAATCCAGTTGCGAGCAAGGTCACAGAGTGGATTGACCCTTTGGGGGTTGCCAGGCCCTCTCAAAGACTTGTTCTCAGGGTCACCAAAATTTAAAAAAAAAATTGTTTTTTTTTGTGAAAAGATAGAGAATCTTTTCCCGATGATAATGACACCAAAAGTATGAGATTTGATGGAAAACTTACGGAATTATGCTCTCACGAAGTTAGTGGTCTCGACGATGTTTACGCATCGGCGATTTTGCCCACTTTGAGCCCTATTTTCGGCCAATTCCAATGTACCAGTCGACAAAAATCATAGCTATTTCGCTAGAACTCCATTTTTTCTATCGAATGAGTACAAGAAACCACCCATTTACCATTTTCAACTATCCAGTAAAGTGGTCAGAATTTAGCAATTTTGCCAATTTCACACAAATTTCAAAAGATACCAATTTCCCAATAGGGTCCAGAATAAACAAGAAAGACATTCTTGGCACTAAAATAACAAGTTCTCTGTTTGTTAGTCACATCCCCAGGCCCCTCTTATATTTCTTTGGCTTTCCACTTTGAATTTTTATTCTCACAAAAAACAGAAGATTTACTGTTATGCAGACTACTGCATTAGTGTAGAAATGGTATAAATAATATCAGCGCACTTGTGAAAGACTATTAGACTTACCAGTTGACGTGTATTGGACGCTTGGAATGATTTGTTTACTTTTGAACTTTGGTAAAAATCAAGTATTTCTGCTAATTTGAGCTCAATTTCTAAGTACTTTTCATTGTAAAACCAGTCAAAATCATCTCAATTTCTGTAAGATATCTTCCATTCTATAAAATGAGACCAAGAAAACTAGAATACAACAATAAATACCATATGAAAATACAGTGCAAAGTCGCTGTTTTAATCCAAAAACACGGTCAAAGTTTTTTTTTTTCTCATTACGCACTGTGTGCTGCAGGATTTTTTTTTATACTGCGCACACTGACCACATAGACCCATTCTTTCATATGTAGGCCTACCAGCTTTCTCTCACTAGATTTGAGGGCGCTAGAATTTAGGCGTACTAGTACGTCAAAAACCCTGGGGCATAAACCGTACTAGTACGGCCGAAACCCTCAAAGGGTTAAACTTACAAGTAGAGGTTCCTCTGTATATTAATTACAAGGAAGGCCACATGCCTGCCTAGACATTTTGAGCAAACTAATCCTAATTCTTACTCTATATTGGCACAGATTATGGAGCAGTACATTTTAATATACTGCCTTATTGCATATTGATATAAAAGTTAGGTAACTGAAGTGATTAATTAGAATTTTAATAGTGAGGTAGTACAAAACATATAACAATATTTCAATTAGTAAATTTAGTAATGGGAATGGTGTTGTCTTGGCATGATATACTGTTTCTATTAAAGCTCCTATATTGGGAGAGTATCTTAGTCAAAGTTAGGACTAACTTAAGATTTATTAGGGAATAGCTATACAGTGGTACTTCGAGTTATGAACTTAATTCATTCCAGAAGACTGTTTGAGTGCCGATACCAAACAAATTTGTTCCCATAAGAAATATGTAATGTAAATTAGATTAGCCCGTTTCAGACCCCCAAAAATACACCTACAAAAGCACTTACAAAAATACACTTACATAATTGTTCGAGGTACCACTGTATTAGGAATTTTATGTTTACTGTCATTTGGGAAGGATCGCGGGACTATCGACATGGTGTTCACTGCTAGACAGCTACAGGAGAAATGTCAGGAACAGAACGCCGACTTGTACTCCACCTACGTCGATTTGACCAAGGCCTTTGACACCGTTAGTAGAAAGGGCCTTTGGAGAATCATGGCAAAGTATGGCTGCCCAAAGACGTTTATCGCCATTGTACGCCAACTTCACGATGGAATGCTGGCCAGAGTCCAAGACAACGGAGAGACGTCTAAACCATTCCCAGTCTCAAATGGAGTGAAACAAGGCTGCGTGCTTGCTCCCACCCTGTTCAGCCTGATGTTCTTGGCCATGCTTACAGACACATTCAGGGACACAGACGCAGGAATCGGCATCAGGTACCGTACAGATGGGTCTGTCTTCAACCTTAGGAGGCTTCAAGCAAAAACCAAGGCTGCAACTGACACCATTAATGACCTGCTATTTGCTGATGACTGCGCCCTCAACGCTGCTTCAGAAGCCGCCATGCAGCACAGTGTTGACAAGTTCTCTGACGCCTGCAACAACTTCTGGCTGACAATCAGTACAACGAAGACTGAAGTGATGCACCAGTCTGCTCCGGGAAAGACGTATGTTGAGCCAAACATCACCATCAACGGGCAGCGACTGAACGCCGTAGACAAATTCACCTACCTCGGCAGTACCCTTTCCAGAAACTTTGTCATCGATGATGAGGTGAATGCCAGACTTGCCAAAGCCAGTGACACCTTCGGCAGGCTCCACAAGAATGTATGGAACCGAAGAGGCATCACCACAAGCACCAAGATCAAGATGTACAGAGCCATAGTCCTCACCACACTTCTCTATGGCTGCGAAACCTGGACTGTCTACAAACGTCATGCCAGAAAGTTGAATCACTTTCACACCACACGGGTCAGAAAAATTCTTGGCATCAAATGGCAAGATAAGATCCCAGACACAGAAGTGCTGACTACAGCTGGCCTGCCTAGCATCTACACCATCCTAATGCAGACACAGCTTCGCTGGGCAGGTCACGTTGCTCGCATGCCAGACCACCGGCTGCCAAAGAAACTCTTGTTTGGCGAACTGCAGCATGGAAAGCACTCTCAAGGAGGCCAAAAGAAGCGCTATAAGGACACCCTTAAGACTGCTCTGAAAGCTTTCAACATCAACCACACCATGTGGGAGCTGATAGCTCAGGACAGGAATGACTGGCGAGCAGTTGTCCAGAAAGGGGCAACATCCTGCGAGGCAAGCAGAATCTCACTAGCTGAGCAGCACAGGCAGGCGAGGAAGACCAGAGCCATCAGACCCCTCGATGCCGCTACCCTTCCCTGTCCACACTGCCAGAGAACGTTTTGTGCACGGATTGGCCTGACAAGTCATCTGCGTACCCACCGACTTCGACCCCAAGATGACTAGATGGTCCTCGTCGAATCGACGGACAAACAACACAAGTGTAAATTAGGTGGAATTACAGATAATGAGAGTGTTAACCCCTTGAGGGTCGACAGGTCCTCTCAGAGACTCGTTCTCAGGGTCGGCCAAATTTAAAAAACAAAAAAAAAATCTAAATATTATAAGCTAAACAAAAATTTTTTACCGTCAATATTTACCGAGATATGGAGGCGTGAAGTTGATGAAAAAGGGGGACAATGTGGCAACATCGCCGACTGCCATCTCCCGGTATTCTTTTATTTACTTTCTTATGTACTAATTTCTATTATTTTTTAATTTTTCTTTTTCCAAGTAACTTTTATGGCCTGTGAGACCAATATGATCAGTATTTTGTAAGTTTTTTCTTTTTCAATGCTTCACAATAAGGGCATAAACACTGTTGTTATTGTTTTGTTTATAGAAAATATTTACACAAATGATATGAAATGTTGTTTATTACTATTTTTCTATATTTTATATACACATATATAGTCACAGGGAATGTTTCTAGAAGTTCTGCAGCCTGTGGAAGTCTTTGAAACATGGTGTCATGCACAGTAGTGTTTTACATTCCTCACACATAAAACGAGTGTGTCTGCATTGTTGTGGGCATTTCCTTGTATGTGCACAGATGTAACACCTCTTCTGAGCCTTTTCCTTGAAAGCAGTAGCAGGCAGTTTTACCAGGAAGTGATCACTATGCTTCAGACGAGAAGGTAGTTGTTGATAATTTGGTGGGCGGTCTATTGCAGGTGTTCTTCCTTGGTACTTGAATACTATTTGTCTGATGACGGACAAGCAGAATTCCCCATATTGTGCTTTGTTTCTGGTCCTCATCTTATACATATTATAAACATTGAGCATGGAAATGTCCAGAAGATGGAAAAAGAGTTTTATGTACCACTTATAACTCTTGCGAACACAATCAGCAAACCCAATCTGCATGTCACATTTGTCCACTGAAAGCATATTGAAGGTGTAATCAATCACAGCTGCAAGTTTTAGAATGGGTTCATTGTTCTCTCTATGGTGCCTGCCAGTGTCTGCCATTTCATTAGGGTGAACTGATGACAACAGTGTGACATCTAGTTTGTCATGCCACCGAAATGCCATGATGTCATTGGCAGCAAATGCCTGCACCTCACCTCTACGAGTGCCAACATCAAACCTGGGCATATGTTTCCGATTTACACTCATTGTGCCACACATATCTGTCATGTTCACTGGCAAAAAATCACTGAGTGAGGGGCTTGTGTACCAGTTATCAGTATATAATATATGCCCCTTACCAAGGTATGGTTCAGTCATTGTTCTAACCACATGTTATGGCCCCCTGCCAAACTAGCGGCCAGCCGGCAATACCACTGGGTATGTCATCAAACCCATTGTGGGGACTGCTGAGCCGGCCTTAGAGCAGTATGTATCTGAACACCTCACGGTACGCATCTAAGCAGTAAGTACCTGAACACCTCACGGTACACATCTACTGGCTTTAGAAGCAGTAAGTACCTGAACACCTCACGGTACGCATCCAAGCAATAATTACCAGAACACCTTACAGTATAGATCTACTGGCAGTAGAGAGTATTCTCCTGCCCATCTTTTGTTATTCTACTGGCTTCTACTGATTTTAGAAGAGCCGCTCACCGCAGCTCACTGAGTCTGATGGCCTCAGTTACTTGATGGCCGCACTCAGTGAGCTTGCAGCATGGTGTTCTGCTAATAATTCATCGGACCACCTTGTGGTGTGTCAGTTGGTCTTGAAGGCGGTAGTTAGTACTCGCCAGACCATCTTACGGTGTGCTTCTACCGGCCTTAGAGAGTATTTACAGGACTACCGGTGATGTCTGCAGACTCACCGCCTATGCTGGTCAACTGTGGGCCGGAGTCATCTAATGCTGTTTTAGTGGGACATTACATGAAGAAAAGGTTGGAGTGTTACACTGAACTGGGCTAGGACCGTAGTGTGACACTTAGGGAAGTATGATGGAGTGGAACACTGAGATATGCTACAGGACCGTAGTGGAACACTGAGAAGAAAAGGGTGTCGTGTGACACTGAAGATGGCCTGGTTGTAGTGTACATTGGATAGTGTCATGTGACTGGTCTCTGATAAGAAAGACGCTGTGGGTGATAGTGTGCGATGCAGAGACAAGGGTGTCAAGAGTGACACAGTAGAGATATTGTGTATGACGCAGAGAAAAGGGTGTCGTGTGACACGGAGAGTAGGAGTGTCGTGTGACACAGAGAAAAGGGCGTCTAGTGGACACGGTTGAGCAGGAGCGTCATTACACGGAAGAAAGGGTGTCAAGTGACACAGTTGAGAGGGAGCGTCACAACACACCACGGATAAGTGTCGTGAGAGACACGGAGCGTCATAAGGAGTTGATTGTAATTTATTATTGTAAATATGTTACGTATAATTTATTATTTTAGCATAGACAGCAACCACCCAGGGAAGTACTACCGTCCTGCCAGATGACTGTGAAACAAAAACCTGTAACTGTTTTGCATGATGGTAGGATTGCTGGTTTTTCTTTTTCTGTCTCATAAACACGCTAGATAACAGGGATATCTTGCTACTCCTACTTACACTTTGCTCACACTTCACAGACACGCACATGCATATATATATATATATACATACATCTAGGTTTTTCTCCTTATTCTAAATAGCTCTTGTTCTTTTTTATTTCTTCTATTGTCCATGGGGAAGTGGAAAAGAATCTTTCCTCCGTAAGCCATGCGTGTCGTATGAGGCGACTAAAATGCCGGGAGCAATGGGCTAGTAACCCCTTCTCCTGTATACATTTACTAAAAAAGAGAAGAAGAAAAACTTTATAAAACTGGGTTGTTTAAATGTGCGTGGATGTAGTGCGGATGACAAGAAACAGATGATTGCTGATGTTATGAATGAAAAGAAGTTGGATGTCCTGGCTCTAAGCGAAACAAAGCTGAAGGGGGTAGGAGAGTTTCAGTGGGGGGAAATAAATGGGATTAAATCTGGAGTATCTGAGAGAGTTAGAGCAAAGGAAGGGGTAGCAGTAATGTTAAATGATCAGTTATGGAAGGAGAAAAGAGAATATGAATGTGTAAATTCGAGAATTATGTGGATTAAAGTAAAGGTTGGATGCGAGAAGTGGGTCATAATAAGCGTGTATGCACCTGGAGAAGAGAGGAATGCAGAGGAGAGAGAGAGATTTTGGGAGATGTTAAGTGAATGTATAGGAGCCTTTGAACCAAGTGAGAGAGTAATTGTGGTAGGGGACCTGAATGCTAAAGTAGGAGAAACTTTTAGAGAGGGTGTGGTAGGTAAGTTTGGGGTGCCAGGTGTAAATGATAATGGGAGCCCTTTGATTGAACTTTGTATAGAAAGGGGTTTAGTTATAGGTAATACTATTTTAAGAAAAAGAGGAAAAATAAGTATACCGATATGATGTAGGGCGAAATGACAGTAGTTTGTTGGATTATGTATTAGTAGATAAAAGACTGTTGAGTAGACTTCAGGATGTACATGTTTATCGAGGGGCCACAGATATATCAGATCACTTTCTGTTGTAGCTACACTGAGAGTAAAAGGTAGATGGGATACAAGGAGAATAGAAGCATCAGGGAAGAGAGAGGGTGAAGGTTTAAAAAACTAAAAGAGGAGGCAGTTAGGGTAAGATATAAACAGCTATTGGAGGATAGATGGGCTAATGAGAGCATAGGCTATGGGGTCGAAGAGGAATGGGGTAGGTTTAAAAAATGTAGTGTTAGAGTGTTCAGCAGAAGTTTGTGGTTACAGGAAAGTGGATGCAGGAGGGAAGAGGAGCGATTGGTGGATGATGATGTAAAGAGAGTAGTAAGGGAGAAAAAGTTAGCATATGAGAAGTTTTTACAAAGTAGAAGTGTATGCAAGGAGGGAAGAGTATATGGAGAAAAAGAGAGAGGTTAAGAGAGTGGTGAAGCAATGTAAAAAGAGAGCAAATGAGAGAGTGGGTGAGCTGTTATCAACAAATTTTGTTGAAAATAAGAAAAAGTTTTGGAGTGAGATTAACAAGTTAAGGAAGCCTAGAGAACAAATGGATTTGTCAGTTAAAAACAGGAGAGGAGAGTTATTAAATGGAGAGTTAGAGGTATTGGGAAGATGGAGGGAATATTTTGAGGAATTGTTAAATGTTGATGAAGATAGGGAAGCTGTGATTTCGTGTATAGGGCAAGGAGGAATAACATCTTGTAGGAGTGAGGAAGAGCCAGTTGTGAGTGTGGGGGAAGTTCGTGAGGCAGTAGGTAAAATGAAAGGGGGGTAAGGCAGCCGGGATTGATGGGATAAAGATAGAAATGTTAAAGCAGGTGGGGATATAGTTTTGGAGTGGTTGGTGCAATTATTTAATAAAGATGTATGGAAGAGGGTAAGGTCCTAGGGATTGGCAGAGGAGCATGCATAGTTCCTTTGTATAAAGGCAAAGGGGATAAAAGAGAGTGCAAAATTATAGGGGGATAAGTCTGTTGAGTGTACCTGGTAAAGTGTATGGTAGAGTTATAATTGAAAGAATTAAGAGTAAGACGGAGAATAGGTAGCAGATGAACAAGGAGGCTTTAGGAAAGGTAGGGGGTGTGTGTGGACCAGGTGTTTACAGTGAAACATATAAGTGAACAGTATTTAGATAAGGCTAAAGAGGTCTTTGTGGCATTTATGGATTTTGGAAAAGGCGTATGACAGGGTGGATAGGGGGGCAATGTGGCAGATGTTGCAGTGTATGGTGTAGGAGGTAGGTTATGAAGCAGTGAAGAGTTTTTACGAGGATAGTGAGGCTCAAGTTAGAGTATGTAGAAAGAGGGAAATTTTTTCCCAGTAAAAGTAGGCCTTAGACAAGGATGTGTGATGTCCCCCGTGGTTGTTTAATATATTTATAGATGGGGTTGTAAGAGAAGTAAATGCGAGGGTCTTGGCAAGAGGCGTGGAGTTAAAAGATAAAGAATCACACACAGGGTGGGAGTTGTCACAGCTGCTCTTTGCTGATGACACTGTGCTCTTGGGAGATTCTGAAGAGAAGCTGCAGAGATTGGTGGATGAATTTGGTTAGGGTGTGCAAAAGAAGAAAATTAAAGGTGAATACAGGAAAGAGTAAGGTTATGAGGATAACAAAAAGATTAGGTGATGAAAGATTGAATATCAGATTGGAGGGAGAGAGTATGGAGGAGGTGAACGTATTCAGATATTTGGGAGTGGACGTGTCAGCGGATGGGTCATGAAAGATGAGGTGAATCATAGAATTGATGAGGGAAAAAGAGTGAGTGGTTGCACTTAGGAGTCTGTGGAGACAGAGAACTTTGTCCTTGGAGGCAAAGAGGGGAATGTATGAGAGTATAGTTTTACCAACGCTCTTATATGGGGTGTGAAGCATGGGTGATGAATGTTGCACGCGAGGAGAAGGCTGGAGGCAGTGGAGATGTCATGTCTGAGGGCAATGTGTGGTGTGAATATAATGCAGAGAATTCGTAGTTTGGAAGTTAGGAGGAGGTGCGGGATTACCAAAACTGTTGTCCAGAGGGCTGAGGAAGGGTTGTTGAGGTGGTTCGGACATGTAGAGAGAATGGAGCGAAACAGAATAACTTCAAGAGTGTATCAGTCTGTAGTGGATGGAAGGCGGGGTAGGGGTCGGCCAAAGGAAGGGTTGGAGGGGGGGGTAAAGGAGGTTTTGTGTGCGAGGGGCTTGGACTTCCAGCAGGCATGCGTGAGCGTGTTTGATAGGAGTGAATGGAGACAAATGGTTTTTAATACTTGACGTGCTGTTGGAGTGTGAGCAAAGTAACATTTATGAAGGGATTCAGGGAAACCGGCAGGCCGGACTTGAGTCCTGGAGATGGGAAGTACAGTGCCTGCACTCTGAAGGAGGGGGTGTTAATGTTGCAGTTTAAAAACTGTAGTGTAAAGCACCCTTCTGGCAGACAGTGATGGAGTGAATGATGGTGAAAGTTTTTCTTTTTCGGGCCACCCTGCCTTGGTGGGAATCGGCCAGTGTGATAATAAAAAAAAAAAAAATATATATATATATATATATATATTATATATATATATATATATATATATATATATATATATATATATTATATATATATATATATTATATTATAGTGACACAGTAGTGTCAAGAGAGTTGTACCCTGTGTAGGGTCACGAATTATTATTTGTTTTTTTAGTAAAATGCTAATTATAATTTATTATTGTAACATGTATATATATTTTAAATACCTCTAGACCAAAGATTGTGTGTTTTATATAATATTAAAGATTAATTGATTTTAATGTTGTATATATGTATCCCGAACTCTTTATTACAAAATGAGTAAAACTACCATCTTTAAAAAATACTTTTTTTGTAATACCACATCACCAGAGATGCCCAATAACTTCCTGGTATTTTGCAATGTATAACTTCCAGTGTACACAATAATATCCAATACCAGACCACTGTAACAATCACAAAGCACAAACAACTTTATACCAAAGCGTTTCCTCTTGCTTGATATGTACTGCTTGAAAGAGAGTCTTCCTTTGAATAGAATCAAAGACTTGTCAATTACAAGCTACCTGAAAGGATAAAAATACATATTGAATTTCTCTTTCAGATACACAAACACATTCCTAATCTTATATAACCTGTCGTTTCTGTCAGGCCTGGTTGTGTCTGAGAAGTGAAGCAGACGTAACATTAACACAAATCGATTCACTGGCATTATATCACTGAAACTTGGGGTTGCAATCAGGCGGTCTGTTGACCAGTATGATTTCACTTTGTGCTTATACACATGTGGCATAAGCATTATTGTGGCAAAGAAAAGATACATTTCAGCCACAGTTGCCTCCTTCCACTGGTGTAGACGTGATTTTGGTGAAAGTATTGTGTTTGCCATGGTGTACTTGTACAGTGGACCCCTGGTTAACGATATTTTTTCACTCCAGAAGTATGTTCAGGTGCCAGTACTGACCGAATTTGTTCCCATAAGAAATATTGTGAAGTAGATTAGTCCATTTCAGTCCCCCAAACATACACGTACAAACGCACTTACATAAATACACTTATATAATTGGTCACATTCGGAGGTAATCGTTATGCGGGGGTCCACTGTAGTATGTGTTGCTTTCCATGACAATACTTTCCATCAGGGGTTCGTCAAAGAATAACTTGAAACATTCCAGTTCAGTGGCATTGCTCCCAAGTGTATAAGATGGCCGTATTCCACTTTGGCTGTCATCAATCTGGTGGGCATTTGGAACAAAATTGACAGCTTCCTGCCAATCCCAGGTGCAGTCTGCTGGTGGGTACTGGACAATGACAGGTGGTTGTGGTTGTGGTTGTGGAGGCTGGTGTGGTGGGTGGGTGGGGGATGGTGGCCTTTGTTGTAGATCAGCTGAGACGGTGGCGTGGGTGGCAGCGTGAGTGGCAGTATGGCCCACTGCTGGTGCTTCACGGCCGTCACCACCACTACCACCACCATGCACATTTTGCATCCCAATTGCAACACTATCATCATCATTTTCACTGTCTGTTCCTGTTATACAGCCATGGGATGTACTCCAAGATGTACTCCTTCCCCTTGGAATAGCATATGGCACAGAGCGCATATATCGTCGTATATACTGACGCTTCACTGGGGAATATTCCACTTCACTATCACTACTGGAACTGTTTTCAAGAGCTTGTAGTTCATAATCACTATCACTATCATCACAAATGCTCACATCTGAGTCTGGGATCTGGGAAAATAGGAGTTTCCTCTTTGATTCTGGTACAACTGAACGTGAACAAGACGGCCCAGCACCAGAGGTGGAAGGCTGAGGGTCGTCTGGGTTTTCCTCACTATTACCGATATTATGGTCATTAGTTTCGGTCAAAACCTCACCAGAACCTTGAAACTCATCTTCACTGGCACTTCCATCTGTATTAGAACTGTCACTGGGGAACAAAAGTGTCCCAATTCACCGAGGAGTTTACCTGAACTTTACCTGGAGAGAGTTCCGGGGCTCAAAGCCCCCGCGGCCCGGTCTGTGACCAGGCCTCCTGGTGGATCAGAGCCTGATCAACCAGGCTGTTGCTGCTGGCTGCATGCAAACCAATGTACGAGCCACAGCCCGGCTGGTCAGGAACCGACTTTAGGTGCTTGTCCAGTGCCAGCTTGAAGACTGCCAGGGGTCTGTTGGTAATCCCCCTTATGTATGCTGGGAGGCAGTTGAACAGTCTCGGGCCCCTGACACTTATTGTATGGTCTCTTAACGTGCTAGTGACACCCCTGCTTTTCATTGGGGGGATGTTGCATCGTCTGCCAAGTCTTTTGCTTTCGTAGTGAGTGATTTTCGTGTGCAAGTTCGGTACTAGTCCCTCTAGGATTTTCCAGGTGTATATAATCATGTATCTCTCCCGCCTGCATTCCAGGGAATACAGGTTTAGGAACCTCAAGCGCTCCTAGTAATTGAGGTGTTTTATCTCCGTTATGCGTGCCGTGAAGGTTCTCTGTACATTTTCTAGGTCAGCAATTTCACCTGCCTTGAAAGGTGCTGTTAGTGTGCAGCAGTATTCCAGCCTAGATAGAACAAGTGACCTGAAGAGAATCATCATGGGCTTGGCCTCCCTAGTTTTGAAGGTTCTCATTATCCATCCTGTCATTTTTCTAGCAGATGCGATTGATACAATGTTATGGTCCTTGAAGGTGAGATCCTCCGACATGATCACTCCCAGGTCTTTGACGTTGGTGTTTCGCTCTATTTTGTGGCCAGAATTTGTTTTGTACTCTGTTTATTTTTTTATTATCACACCGGCCGATTCCCACCAAGGCAGGGTGGCCCGAAAAAGAAAAACTTTCACCATCATTCACTCCATCACTGTCTTGCCAGAAGGGTGCTTTACACTACAGTTTTTAAACTGCAACATTAACACCCCTCCTTCAGAGTGCAGGCACTGTACTTCCCATCTCCAGGACTCAAGTCCGGCCTGCCGGTTTCCCTGAATCCCTTCATAAATGTTACTTTGCTCACACTCCAACAGCACGTCAAGTATTAAAAACCATTTGTCTCCATTCACTCCTATCAAACACGCTCACGCATGCCTGCTGGAAGTCCAAGCCCCTCGCACACAAAACCTCCTTTACCCCCTCCCTCCAACCCTTCCTAGGCCGACCCGTACCCCGCCTTCCTTCCACTACAGACTGATACACTCTTGAAGTCATTCTGTTTCGCTCCATTCTCTCTACATGTCCGAACCACCTCAACAACCCTTCCTCAGCCCTCTGGACAACAGTTTTGGTAATCCCGCACCTCCTCCTAACTTCCAAACTACGAATTCTCTGCATTATATTCACACCACACATTGCCCTCAGACATGACATCTCCACTGCCTCCAGCCTTCTCCTCGCTGCAACATTCATCACCCACGCTTCACACCCATATAAGAGCGTTGGTAAAAAACTATACTCTCATACATTCCCCTCTTTGCCTCCAAGGACAAAGTTTCTTTGTCTCCACAGACTCCTAAGTGCACCACTCACTCTCTTTCCCTCATCAATTCTATGATTCACCTCATCTTTCATAGACCCATCGCTGACACGTCCACTCCCAAATATCTGAATACGTTCACCTCCTCCATACTCTCTCCCTCCAATCTGATATTCAATCTTTCATCACCTAATCTTTTTGTTATCCTCATAACCTTACTCTTTCCTGTATTCACCTTTATTTTCTTCTTTTGCACACCCTACCAAATTCATCCACCAATCTCTGCAACTTCTCTTCAGAATCTCCAAGAGCACAGTGTCATCAGCAAAGAGCAGCTGTGACAACTCCCACTTTGTGTGTGATTCTTTATCTTTTAACTCCACGCCTCTTGCCAAGACCCTCGCATTTACTTCTCTTACAACCCCATCTATAAATATATTAAACAACCACGGTGCATCACACATCCTTGTCAAAGGGCCCAAACTTTTACTGGGAAAAAAAAAATTTCCTCTTTCTTACATAACTCTAACTTGGCCTCACTATCCTCGTAAAAACTCTTCACTGCTTTCAGTAACCTACCTCCTACACCTTTACACTTGCAACATCTGCCACTTGCCCCCCTATCCACCCTGTCTACCCCTTTTCCAAATCCATAAATGCCACAAAGACCTTTTTTAGCCTTATCTAAATACTGTTCACTTATATGTTTCACTGTAAACACTGGTCCACACACCCCCTCCCTTTTTCCTAAAGCCTCCTTGTTCATTGCTACCCTATTCCCCCGTCTTACTCTTAATTCTTTCATTATAACTTACCATACACTTTACCAGGTACACTCAACAGACTTATCCCCTAAAATTTTTTTGCACTCTCTTTTATCCCCTTTGCCTTTATACAAAGGAAAACTATGCATGCCCCTCTGCCAATCCCTAGGTACCTTACCCTTTCCATACATTTATTAAATAATTGCAACCAACCACTCCAAAACTATATCCCCACCTGCTTTTAACATTTCTATCTTTATCCCATCAATCCCGGCTGCCTTCCCCCCTTTCATTTTAACCTACTGCCTCACGAACTTCCCCACACTCACAACTGGCTTTCCTCACTCCTACAAGATGTTATTCCCCCTTTTGCCCTATACACGAAATCACAGCTTCCCTATCTTCATCAACATTAAACAATTCCTCAAATATTCCTTCCATCTTCCCAATACCTCTAACTCTCCATTTAATAACTCTCCTCTCCTATTTTAACTGACAAATCCATTTTGTTCTCTGGCTTTCTTAACTTTTTTAATCTCACTCCAAAACTTTTTTCTTATTTTCAAAAAAAATTTGTTGATAACATCTCACCCACTCTCTCATTTGCTCTCTTTTACTTTGGGCTTCACCACTCTCTTAACTTCTCTCTTTTTCTCCATATACTCTTCCCTCCTTGCATCACTTTTCTTTGTAAAAACTTCTCTTTATGCTAACTTTTTCTCCCTTACTACTCTCTTTACATCATCATTCCACCAATCGCTCCTTTTCCCCTCCTGCCCCACTTTCCTGTAACCACAAAACTTCTGCTGAACATCTAACACTACATTTTTAAACCTACCCCTTACCTCTTCGACCCCATTGGGCCTATGCTCTCATTAGCCCATCTATCCTCCAATAGCTGTTTATATCTTACCCTAACTGCCTCCTCTTTTAGTTTATAAACCTTCACCTCTCTCTTCCCTGATGCTTCTATTCTCCTTGTATCCCATCTACCTTTTACTCTCAGTGTAGCTACAACTAGAAAGTGATCTGATATATCTGTGGCCCCTCTATAAACATGTACATCCTGAAGTCTACTCAACAGTCTTTTATCTACCAATACATAATCCAACAAACTACTGTCATTTCGCCCTACATCATATCGTGTATACTTATTTGTACTTATTTTGTACTCTGATGAAGATTTAATTTCCTCGTGTGTACCATATCTGAGTAATTGAAATTTCTCATCGTTGAACTTCATATTGTTTTCTGCAGCCCACTGAAAGATTTGGTTGATGTCCGCCTGGAGTGAGGAACTTATTACCGCGAGGCATGATGGACATTGTGTACTAAGATGGTGTTCCCACAATGCACCACTGGGTCCCAGATTTTTTTCTACCATGCACACCGACCACGCAGACCCATTCTCTCACATCTATGCCTACCAGCCTTTTCCCGTGAGATTTGACGGCGCTAGAATTTATGCGTACTAGTACACGTCAAAAACCCCTGCACATAAGCCGTACTAGTACGTCCGAAACCCTCAAAGGGTTAATGATACAAATAAGAGAATAGGTGGTTTTCACGTACGTACTTTATTAGTAATGTATTGGATGTGGGTGTTGAATTTCAGGTTGTTGTCTAGGTGCAAGCCCCGACATTTGCCCTCATTATAAACCATACCACGGGTGGGGTTTGAACCCGCGGTCAGAGAGTCTCAAAACTCCAGACCATCGCGTTAGCCACTGGGCCTGCTAGCTTCAATAAGATTCATCCAACTAGGTATATTTCTACACCATAGGAAGGTTAGCATAGGCACCACTGTGACCACAAATGCAAGTTTTTACAGATGAATCTCCCATTAGCATGGCCATGACAAACTCTAGCTCAAGTCCCCTCAAAGCCCCCTCAAAGCAGTTTCGTGAGTCATGTTGACTGTTTACACTCCAACAGCACATCAAGTCCTAAAAACCATTTGTCTCCATTCACTCCTGTCTAACATGCTCACGTATGCTTCCTGGAAGTCCAAGCCCCTCACACACAAAACCTCCTTTACCCCCTCCCTCCAACCTTTCCTTGGCTGACCCCTACCCCGCCTTCCCTCCACTACAGAATTGTATACTCTCGTAGCCATTCTGTTTTGTTCCAACCTCCATGCATGTCCAAACCATCTCAATAACCCCTCTTCAGCCCTCTGGATGATAGTTTTGGTAATCCCACACCTCCTAATCTCCAAACTACGGATTCTCTGCATTATATTCACACCACACATTGCCCTCAGACATGACGTTTCCATTGCCTCCAGCCTTCTCCTTGTTGCAACATTCACAACCCATGCTTCACACCCATACAAGTGCATTGGTATAACTATACTCTCATACATTCCTCTCTTTGCTTTCATGGATAGAGTTTTTTGTCTCCACAGACTCTTCAGTGCACCACTCACCTTTTGCCCCTCGTCAATTCTATGATTCACCTCATCCTTCATCAACCCATCTGCTGATACGTCCGCTCCCAAATATCTGAACACATTCACCTCCTCCTTACTCTCTTCCTCCAATCTGATATCCAATCTTCCATTACCTAATTTTTTGTTATCCTCATCACCTTATTTTTTCCTATATTCACTTTTAGCTTCCTTCTTTTGCATACCCTATCAAACTCAACCAACTTCTGCAACTTCTCTTCAGAATCTCCCAAAAGCACAGTGTCATCAGCAAAGAGCAGCTGTGACAACTCCCACTTTGTGTTAGATTTGTTATCTTTTAACCTCACACCTCTTGCCAGCACCCGAGCATTCACTTCAATTACTACTCCATCTATAAATATATTGAACAACCACGGTGACATCACACATCCCTGTCTAAGGCCTACTTTTACTGGAAAATAATCCCCCTCTCACCTACATACTTTAACCTGAGCCTCTCTATTCTCGTAAAAACTTTTCACTGCTTTCAATAACCTACCACCTATTCCATCCATTTGCAACATCTGCCACATTGCCCCCCCTATCCACCCTATCATATGCCTTTTCCAAATCCATAAATGCCACAAAAACCTCTTTACCCTTATCTAAATACTGTTCACCTATGTGTTTCACTACATTCGCTTGGTCTACACACCCCCTACCTTTCCTAAAGCCTCCATGTTCATCTGCTATCCTGCTCTTCGTCTTACTCGTAATTCTATCAATAATAACTCTACCATACACTTTACCAGGAATACTCAACAGACTTATTCCCCTATAACTTTACACTCTCTTTTGTCCCCTTTGCCTTTATAAGAAGGAACTATGCATGCTCTCTGCCTATCCCTAAGTACCTTACCCTCTTTCACTAACCACTCCAAAACTATATCCCTACCTGCTTTAACATTTCTTATCTTTATCCCATCAGCCCCAGCTGCTTTACCCCCTTTCATTCTACTCACTGCTCCATGCACTTTCCCCACACTCACAACTGGCTCTTCCTCACTCCTATAAGATGTTATACCTCCTTGCCCTATACACGAAATCACAGCTTCCCTATCTTCATCAACATTTAGCAGTTACTCAAAATATTCCCTCCATCTTCCCGATGCCTCTTAGTCTCCATTTAGTAACTCTCCTCTCCTGTTTTTAACTAACAAATCCATTCTTTTCTTAGGCCTTCTCAACTTATTAATATCACTACAAAACTTTTTCTTATTTTCAACAAAATTTGTTGATAACATCTCACCCACTCTCTCGTTTGCTCTTTTTTTACATTGCTTCACCACTCTTTTAATCTCTCTTTCTCGCTCCATATACTCCTCCCTCCTTGCGTCACTTCTGCTTTGTAAAAACCTCTCATATGCTCTAACTTTTTCTCTCTTACTATTCTCTTTACATCATCATTCCACCAATCACTCTTCTTCCCTCCCGCGTCCATAAGATTCATTACCCATTGTGCCTCGTTGTGCTCCGGGTTTTCTCGTGTTTTCACGGTCGCTCTTACGTGCTAGAACTTTAATTTGTGCCATCAATCCTATACGATACATCCCTCTAGCGCCTGGAACCAATCTTGGGTGGAAAACATTATATACTGAGCCAAAAAGGAGAATTAAGTGTGCACTACCTAGCAGAGTTTACTGCCAGAGGGGAATCATAGGCCTGTGTTCCATGTGCAAAATAATAATAATAGAACTTTTCTTTGTCAGAGGAAAGAAAGTCTCCCTGATAACATTGTGTATACATAGTGTATAGTGTATACTACAGTGGCTCCCTAGTATATAGATGATAAAGGCTCAAGTGTCATTTGAAAATAGGTGAATTTGTAAATGAAGTGATAAGCCTATAGAGGCAGGTGCCAGAAGTCGCCAGAAACTTACCACAGGTCAGCTGTTTTTAATAAACTTCCTGGCTTGCTAGTGTACTCGCATATAATCTAGTGATACCAGTGAATAGCAGAATGCAGTGCTGTAGTGGCAACTAACCAGTATTATAATGGTACTTAGTGGAGTGGAGTGACTTTCATTATTTTCTTTTTTCGTGAAATACCAGACGTATACTGTGATTTTCATATAACCTGTAGTTACCAGCGGTCGCAATATACACAACGAGAAGCAATTATTACTACAGAAAAAGCGTCCTTCCTCCAAAATTTCCACCAGTCAACTATAGTGATAATATAGCATTTATTGTGGTGGAGACGAAAAAAAAAAAATAGAAAAGCTAGATAAAGCGATTGATAAACAAGGATTGAGGAACGACCGTTCGTCACTGTAGGAGCTGCCAGAAATCACAGGTTTCTTCAACATGCAAGTTATACTTTTGTATCAATCAAATCACATATTACTCGGGTAGATAATTTCCAGTAGATCCTTCATGTGTTAGCCCAAATCACCGACCAGTATGTTTTAAATAAGTGACCCACTGATCAGATCAGATCGACTGGTCCGAACCCTTAACTGGTCCGAACCCTTGACTGGTTTCAAATGGATTCGTTGGACAATAAAGCAGACTGTAAATGGATGGGGTTGTAGGCGCCCTTATAAACACAAACAATAAATATAAATCAGGAACGTGCACAGTAAGCTGTCCAATATACAAGTACAGTTAGAAATAGAAATACAAATAGCTAGAGCTTCATTTAAGGAGATTATTAACCCTTTGAGGGTCGACAGGCCCTCTCCGAAACTCGTTCTCAGGGTCGGCCAAATTTAAAAAAAAAAAAAATTATTTTCTCTTATGAAAAGATAGAGAATCTTTTCCCGATCATAAAGACACCAAAAGTTTGAAATTTGATAGAAAACTTATGGAATTATGCTCTCGCAAAGTTAGCGGTCTCGGCGATGTTTACGCATCGGCGATT
Source organism: Cherax quadricarinatus (assembly GCF_026875155.1). NCBI lineage: Eukaryota > Metazoa > Arthropoda > Malacostraca > Decapoda > Parastacidae > Cherax > Cherax quadricarinatus. The sequence continues at coordinate 36,722,529 of NC_069447.1, forward strand.
TTGCCCACTTTGAGCCCCATTTTCGGCCAATTTCACTGTACTAGTCGACAAAAAACATGAATATTTCGCTAGAACTCCATTTTTTCTATCGAATGGGTGCAAGAAACCACTCATTTATGAAATTCAACTATCCAGTACAGTGGTCAGAATTTAGCAATTTTGCCAATTTCACACAAATTTCAAAAGATGCCAATTTCCGAATAGGGTCCAGAATAAACAAGAAAGACATTCCTGGCACTAAAATGACATTTCCTCTAGTCATTAGTCATGTCTCAAGGCCCCTCTTATATTCTTTTGCTTTCCACTTTGAATTTTTATTTTCACAAAAAATATAAGATTTACTGTTATGCAGACTACTGCATTAGTGTAAAAAATGGTATAAATATTATTGGTGCACTTGTGAAAGAATATTAGACTCACCAGTTGACGTGTATTGCACGCTTGGCACGATTTGTTTACTTTTGAAGTTTGGTAAAAATCGAACATTTCTGCTACTTTGAGCTCAATTTCAAGGCACCTTTCTTTGTAAAACCAGTCAAAATCATCTCAATTTCTGTAATATGTCTTCCATTCTATAAAATGAGACCAAGAAAACTAGAATACAACAATAAATACCATACGAAAATACACTGCGAAGTCGCTGATTTATTAAAAAAAAATGGTCAAAGTTTTTTTTTTCTCATTATGCACTGTGTGCTGCAGGATTTTTTTTAGACTGTGCACACTGACCACATAGACCCATTCTTTCATATGAAGGCCTACCAGCTTTCTCCCACTAGATTTGAGGCCGCTAGAATTTATGAGTACTAGTACGTCAAAAACCCCTACGCGTAAGACGTACTAGTACGACGAAAACCCTCAAAGGGTTAATAGAATATTCAAGAGATTGCTAGTGGAATTACAGTAAATCAACCATTCAAATCATTATGAAGCTCTGTGTAGTCTGCGGTCAATCAAACAAACGGGCTTCCACATGGATAAATTGTCATTTTTGTGGAAATTGGTGTCACGCCCCTTGTGCAGATATCCAAGAACTAGCTACAAGCAGTATTAAAACAGGGAAGTGTTTTTGGGTATGCCCAAATGAGATAAATCTGTGGACTAAAATCACAAGGGTATTAAAAGAGGACAACATCAAAGCTGCTTTCATAGACAGCTTTCTACAACAGATGGGAACAAAAAAAGTCTGGGCTGAATGGTCTGCCCTGTAGGCCATGTAGCCAAAAACTGTAAGGCTGGAGGTGAAGTCCGGTAGTCATAAAATGTGGGGCTGATAGTCTGTCCGGGAGACAGTAATGGGAAGCTGGGGTTGCTGTCCTGGAACAGTAATGGGAAGCGGGAGATGCTGCCCGGGGAGACAGTAATGGTGAAGCGGGAGGTGCTGCCCGGGAGACAGTAATGGTAAAGCGGGAGATTTTGTCCGGGTAGTCGAAAAATTATAGCAGGAAGGAATGATAAAAATGACCTTAGGGGACGGGAGCCGTAGGGGGGGAAAAACAAGGTAGTCAAAGATAAGATAAAACCAATATTGCAAACTAGAATTTCCCGCGGGAAATAGAAAACAAGAGGCCCCCACTAGAATAGTGGGATATATTAAAAAAAACCTGGGGGGCTCCTTTTGTTGGTCTGAGGGGAAAGGAGTAAGCAGGGAAAAATTGCACCAACAGGAAAACAGTAAAAAAAAACCCAAGGCAAAGGGAAACCCAAGCCTGTCACATCTATGCACTTGGTTTTGCAGGCATGGGAAATCTGAAAAACAAGGGGACGTGCAACTATGCCCACCCTAGAAAATGCCGCCCATATGAAAACAGGGGAAAAAGCAAAATCCCCTTTCCCGTAAACTTTTTTTACCCTTTAAATGTGTACCTCCCTTTAGTACAGGGGAAAAAAAATGGCTATAACTTAAATTGCCAGGAAACCCTCTAAAAGGGGACAAAAAGGGTACAAAAAATCCCGGCCATGGGGAAAACCTGGGTAGTCACAGCCACCAAAAGGGGGGAGGGTTTTTTTGTGCCGGGGGGAAAAAAAAAAAGGGAGGAAATGGCAGAAATCGTACCCAAATCAGCCATTCTGGAGTGGGAACCCCCAGTCGATGGCCTCCACTCCAAAAAAGTACAGATACATGCCGGAAAAAAAATCCCCCCCCCCCCCTACCAACAATACCACCAGTCCATGACATTCTTTTTTTGCAAAAATACAGGGTCTAAAGCCAGAACAAACAAAAAAATAACCCCTTTTATCCCGGGAGCTTTCAGAGGCAAAGGCAATGTTCGCGGTTTTTTACTGAGACCCCCAAAAGGGTTTTACTTGGACAACGAAATATGGGTCCCAGGTTACAAACCTATACAGATGTGACAGAGTGAACAGGCAAAAGGGGGGGGGGGGGTTGGCTGTACATTGCAGAGTCACTTGTTTGCACAGAACTGCTTAATGCCTCAAATGATGTAGTGGAAGTTTTAGCAGTAAAGGTCGAGAACCCAAAAACCTAGCCATTGGGGTGTCTACAAGCCTCCGGATGCAACATCCCAGCAATTCCAGGAACAGCTGTTAAAAATTGACCACTGTCTGGAAAATCTTCCAGCTCCTGCACCCAACATCTGCTCCTGGGGGATTTCATTTAAAGGCACCTAAAATGGAGGAATATAGCAAATAATATTGTTGCAGTAATAACACCAGGATGGCAGCTCTGATGAAAACTCACACTCACACGAGCTTTTAAATCTCTGCACAAAATTCAATTTAAACCAGCAAATAATAGAGCCTACTAGACTGGAGAATACACTAGACTCATCTTCCACTAACAATGATGATCTGATAAGAAATGCCCACCATATCAAAAACAATATACTCAGATCAAAACCCATAATTGAGGTTCAGACATGTATGCGTGGAGCCCCAGACCGACATAATGAGACTAGTCAGAGGGAGCATTCACCAAATTCATCTTCATTTAAAAAAAACATAAAGCGGGGACCAAGTAAACCAAGTCCTAACCGATATAAGCTGGGGGAAAATATACTAAGCAACACAGACCCCAACTTATGCCTAAACAGATTAACTTGGTGGCACTCGATGTATGCACAAGGCTTATTTCTCTAAAAAAAAGGAGGAGTAGATTTTAAAATAGAAGAGACAGGCGCTCCCTTTACAGGCGATGGAAAAGAATAACAGAGCGGCTAAAAGACATCAATATATCTGAAATGCGTAGGGAGACACTGGTCAGAGAAATAGCAAGCATCGAACTTAAGCTAAAGGAATCTTATAGGAGTCAGGAATCGCGTGAAGAACTAAAAGCCATAAATGAAATCGAAAGAAACCCAAAGTATTTCTTCTCCTATGCCAAATCAAAGTCAAGAACAACGTCCAGTATTGGGCCCCTACTTAAACAAGATGGGTCCTATACAGATGACAGCAGGGAAATGAGTGAGCTACTCAAGTCCCAATATGACTCAGTTTTTAGCAAGCCGCTAACCAGACTGAGAGTCGAAGATCAAAATGAATTTTTTATGAGAGAGCCACAAAATTTGATTAACACAAGCCTATCTGATGTTATCCTGACGCCAAATGACTTCAGACAGGCGATAAATGACATGCCCATGCACTCTACCCCATTGCCAGACTCATGGAACTCCGTGTTCATCAAGAACTGCAAGAAGCCCCTATCACGAGCCTTTTCCATCCTATGGAGAGGGAGCATGGACACGGGGGTCGTCCCACAGTTACTAAAAACAACAGACATAGCCCCACTCCACAACGGGGGCAGTAAAGCAACAGCAAAGAACTACAGACCAATAGCACTAACATCCCATATCATAAAAATCTTTGAAAGGGTTCTAAGAAGCAAGATCACCACCCATCTAGAAACCCATCAGTTACACAACCCAGGGCAACATGGGTTTAGAACAGGTCGCTCCTGTCTGTCTCAACCATTGGATCACTACGACAAGGTCCTAAATGCACTAGAAGACAAAAAGAATGCAGATGTAATATATACAGACTTTGCAAAAGCCTTCGACAAGTGTGACCATGGCGTAATAGCACACAAAATGCGTGCTAAAGGAATAACAGGAAAAGTCGGTCGATGGATCTATAATTTCCTCACTAACAGAACACAGAGAGTAGTCGTCAACAGCGTAAAGTCTGAGGCAGCTACGGTGAAAAGCTCTGTTCCACAAGGCACAGTACTCGCTCCCATCTTGTTCCTCATCCTCATATCCGACATAGACAAGGATGTCAGCCACAGCACCGTGTCTTCCTTTGCAGATGACACCGAATCTGCATGACAGTGTCTTCCATTGCAGACACTGCAAGGCTCCAGGCGGACATCAACCAAATCTTTCAGTGGGCTGCAGAAAACAATATGAAGTTCAACGATGAGAAATTTCAATTATCAGATATGGTAAACATGAGGAAATTAAATCTTCATCAGAGTACAAACAAATTCTGGCCACAAAATAGAGCGAAACACAACGTCAAAGACCTGGGAGTGTATCATGTCGGAGGATCTCACTTCAAGGACCATAACATTGATCAATCGCATCTGCTAGAAAAATGACAGGATGGATAATGAGAACCTTCAAAACTAGGGATGCCAAGCCCATGATGAACCTATCAGGTCACTTGTTCTATCTAGGCTGGAATATTGTGCACCTAACAGCACCTTTCAGGCAGGTGAAATTGCTGACCTAGAAAATGTACAGAGAACCTTCACGGCGCGCATAACGGAGATAAAACACCTCAATTACTGCGAGCGTTTGAGGTTCCTAAACCTGTATTCCCTGGAACGCAGGTGGGAGAGATGCATGATTATATACACCTGGAAAATACTAGAGGGACTAGTACCGAACTTGCACATGAAAATCATTCACTACGAAAGCAAAAGACTTGGCAGACGATGCACCATCCCCCCAATGAAAAGCAGGGGTGTCACTAGCACGTTAAGAGAGCATACAATAAGTGTCAGGGGCCCAAGACTGTTCAACTGCCTCCCAGCATACATAAGGGGGATTACCAACAGACCCCTGGCAGTCTTCAAGCTGGCACTGGACAAGCACCTAAAGTCGGTTCCTGACCAGCCGGGCTGTGGCTCGTACATTGGTTTGCGTGCAGCCAGCAGCAACAGCCTGGTTGATCAGGCTCTGATCCACCAGGAGGCCTGGTCACAGATCGGGCCGCGGGGGCGTTGACCCCCGGAACTCTCTCCAGCGCTTGAAGTTCCTGAACCTGTACTCCCTGGAACGCAGGCGGGATACATGATTATACACACCTGGGAAATCCTAGAGGGACTAGTACCGAACTTGCACATGAAAATTACTCACTACGAAAGCAAAAGACTTGGCGGACAATGCAGCATCCCCCAATGAAAAGCAGGAGTGTCACTAGCACGTTAAGAAACAATACAATGTGTCAGGGGCCCCAAGACTGTTCAACTGGCTCCCAGCATATATAAGGGGGATTACCAATAGATCCCTGGCTGTCTTCAAGCAGGCACTGGACAAGCACCTAAAGTTGGTCCCTGACCAGCCGGGCTGTGGCTTGTACATTGGGTTGCGTGCAGCCAGCAATAACAGCCTGGTTGATCAGGCTCTGATCCACCTTGAGGCCTGGTTGCAGACTGGGCCACGGGGGCGTTGACCCCCGGAACTCTCTCCAGAAAAACTCCAGGTAAACCCACTTTCCTGTAACCACAAACTTCTGCTGAACACTCTAACACTATATGTATTCTTAAACTTACCCATACATCTTCTGCCCCATTGCCTGTATTCTCACTAGCCCATCTGTCCTCCAACAGTTGTTTATATCTTACCCTAACTGCTCCTTCTTTAGTTTATAAACCTTCACTTCTGTCTTACTTGCTGCTTCCATTTTCCTTGTATCTCATCTACCTTTTACTCTCACTGTAGCTACAACTAAAAAGTGATCTGATATATCTGTGGCCCCTCTATAAACATGTATATCCTGAAGTCTACCCATCAGTCTTTTATCTACCAATATGTCCATTTTGCCCTACATCATATCTTGTATACTTATTTATTCTCTTTTTCTTAAAATATGTGTTACCTATAACCAAACTCCTTTCTATACAAAGTTCAATCAAATGCTCCCCATTATCATTTACACCTGGCACCCTAAATTTACCTACCACACCCTTTCTAAATGATTCTCCTACTTTAGCATTTTGGTCCCCTACCACAATTACTCTCTCACTTGGCTCAAAAGTTTCTACACACTTGCTTAACATCTCCCAAAATCAATCACTCTCCTCTACACTCCTCTCTTCTCCAGGTGCTTACACACTTATTATGACCCACTTTTCACATCCGACCCTTATTTTAATCCACATAATCCTTGAATTTATACATTTATATTCCCTCTTCTCTCTCCATAACTGATCCTTTAACATTATTGCTACCTCTTCCTTATGTCTAACTCTCTTAGATGCTCCTGACTTATTCCCATTTATTTCTCCCCACTGAAACTCCCCTACCCCCTTCAGCTTTGTTTTGCTTAGGGCCAGGACATCCAACTTCCTTTCATTCATAACCTTTGCAGTCACTTCTTATCATCTGCACTACATCCACACACATTCAAACATCTAGTCACCAACTACAACACACATTGCTTGTGGAGGAAGAATTCTGTTCAACTTCTTCATGGAGATAAGCAGAAATAAACAATTACAATAACTAGGAAGAAAATAGAAGAAAACCCTGAGGGGTTTGTATATATATGCTTGTACATGCATGTGTAGTGTGACCTAAGTGTAAGTAGAAGTAGCAAGACATGCCTACAACCTTGCATGTTTATGAGACAGAAAAAGACACCAGCAATCTTACCATCATGCAAAACAATTACAGGCTTTTGTTTCACACTCATTTGGTAGGACGGTAGTACCTCTCTGGGTGGTTGCTGTCTACCAATCTACTGCATATAACGAAGGGAGAAGTAATGAATAATTCATACCAAGAATTGTAAACAAAAGGGGAGTGGGGGAGTGACTAGGCCAAACACAGATTCATACACATTTTCTTGGGTGCTGGACCAGAGAAAACGTAATGTTTTCCCTCTGCCCGGCATATTAATATAGCATGTTTATATGCTATGTAATGTGTTTCTTATATAATTTTGAAGAAAATATCATAGGTGGATTAATGAAAATGTCTATATTAACGTAAAATAAGACATTTAACCTGTAAACGGTCCAAGCAGATCTATGTTCACATGTGTAGTGCTACAAAAGTAGATCTACATTTTTTTTTACATATTTTCAAATATAACAAAAAAAAAGTAGATCAAAGTTTTTTACACATTTTCAAATGTAAAAAGACAAAAAGAAGATCTATTTTTTACATACTTTCAAATGTTGAAGAAATGTATATGTATGTTTGGACCATTTACGGGTTAATGTGCCCAAGAGTGATTATTATTAGTATTACATAATGTTTTTCTTCTGCCTGGCAACCACCCCTCCATAGCATATAAACATAGTATGTTTATATGCTATGTAATGTGTTTCTTATATAATTTTGAAGAAAATATCATAGATGGATTAATGAAAATGTCTATATAAACATAAAATAAGACTTTTAATGTGCCTAAGAGTGATTATAGAGATATATGCTCATGGAGAATGTAAACAAACTGGGTGGCACTCGCCGTATTAGAAAGACCGCTTGCCATGTAGTTTTGGTCATAATTTGAAATCGCTATATTAGTGGAACACTGTAAGGCGAAACACCATAAAGCGGGATCCTACTGTACTGAAGGCTGGTGGTACTAGGGCATCAGCTGTGCACAGGAAGCTTGACAGAAGCAGTACACACCTCTTTAAGCTCTTGTGATCATTATAGGGTCTACTATGGGATTAGAGTGATCGAGTACAGCTTGAGGAAAAACAGGGGAGGGCACAGAACTCTGAAAACAGAAGGTGTGAGGAAACACGGCCAAACCTTCCACGAGGCTGCGCTGTATGTAAACACTGCAAGCGTGTGTGTTTGAACATGCCGGCTGGTGCGCAGATGAACAAGGCAAAAAACACTGCACAAAATAGCACTAGAACAGAATTCAAAGTTATGAAATGTAATGAGGACTGAAAGCAATTAAAAAAATCACTGCAAATGCTCACTGGGGGAAAATTTAAGAAATAATAAGCAACAATAAGAACAGAATCACTGCTTTTGAGAGGAGTTGATAGTAGAAGATGCTAGGACTAGCCACGGAAGAACCACTGCGGGCGGCTTAGGGATTAAGCCGGCCTGGCTTGAGGGTTAAGCCAACTGGGGGCCCATGTGGACAAGCAGGGTAGAACCTCGTGAAGAACACAGCTAGGTCAGCAACACATGCAGAATGTGGGCTGGACACAGGCAGCGTAGAAAGTAGAAGGACAAGAAGAGGAGACGGCTGATATGAGAGTTGGCATTGCCTAGATACTCCTACACCCTAAGTGGGATGCACATGGGGTCCAAAGATACCAAGACAACCTCATCTCGACTTCTGTACCTTGAATGGGCATAGGGATGCTGTAGGAGGGCTGAAGAAGGCTGCAGGGAAGCGCTGAGGTGCTACAGGGCAGGAGATGAAGTGTACATGTGACCACTGGGCCTGGGAATGCTGCCTTGATGACATTGTCCAAATTTTTCAGGAAAATCAGTGGACAAGGTTTTGTCCCTATCGCCAACGAGACGCTGTGAGCAGTTGTGAAATCTGTAAACAAGTGGGTGCCTTGGATGGACACCGATGCAGTTGGATAAAAGGCTCTGTCCCCCTCCACCGGCTCCACTCTGCCACTGAAAACTACTGCCACCACTGTTTTGAAGCTGTTTACTGGCTTCTTTGGTTGAACTGGTACTTGCCGGGTAGCATAGAAGAAGGATAGATATACAGCCATTGACTAGGTTTACTTTATTTGGAATAATGGGGTTCACAGCGGGCAGTGTGAGGTGTGCCGAACCAGTCCCAGAAGGGAGTTGTTGTCTCGTAGGCTGCCAGTCTAGGAGTGAGACCCAGATGGTGTGGTTTCGTGCTTTGCTAGGTGGGCCCATAGATAGTAGCACTAGCATGGCAGAAGATAAAACTCAGCCAGGCATACATCATAGGCTTACTGTCTACATAATGTGTGTACTGTATGTGCATTTTTTAGGCCTAGCTATATTCTTCACTTAATATATGATAGTATAAACATGTTATCAGGCTTTAATATGCATTTGAAAGTGAAAAAAAAGCTATGATTCACTTTTCATCAGTAGCCCACAACCTAACCTGCTGTTTAAACAAGGCCCTCCTTGTTTAAACAGCACCTCAGGCTTGTTAGACGTGCACAAGAGAGCTGAGAAGTTATTCAGAATTGTAAGAAGCACATCCATAATGTTAAGCAGAAAGTTTCTACCATTATATCTAGTGCACAGTAATGTACGAGAGCAAAAAAAATTTTGGTCATCTTTGATTGCAAGGACAGTGGAAATGTGGTGTAATAACACTGTTGGACCTCATGTCTTCTGTTTCTGCACCTATCTAGGTTACTATGCTTGACCTAGATCCTACACTTGACCTAGTTTCTACATTGACCTAGTTCCTATACTAGACCAGTTCCCTTCCTTGGACCTAATTCTAAACTGACCTGTTTCTACACCTGACCTAATTCCTACACCTGACCAGTTCCTACACTTGACCAGTTTCTGAGTTTTGCTTCTTTATGTAGGTCATGTTAGATGACCTGTGTATAAATGTAATTACTTATCCATTGTGGCAGTCTACGCAAATGGACTTCAGTTGCAGAACAAAAAACAGTGGAACCCCGCCTTACGATATAACCCCTTTGGCTGTCGCGGTCTAAAAGTACTCATGGGAGATACCGTGTGTTGACGTATCTATACGCATAAATTCTAGCGGCTTCAAATCGAGCGGGAGGATGGCTGTAGGCCTACACGAGAGAGAATGGGTTCTCAGTGGTCCGGTGTGCACCCTGTGAAAATAAATTCTGGGACCAGCGGTGGTCTTTGTGGGAACGCCATCCTGGTATCCATTTTCACCATGCCTCGCGTAAGAAGTTCCTCACTCCTCGCGGATTGAGGGCTTTGTTCCAAGTGATAGCTCAAACAGTGATGATAGTGTCATTGGAAAGTGATCATGGTTTGAAGCGGGTGTGACAGGAAAATTATCCCAGGATAACATAATTAGTGATGAAAACCCAAAATGACCCACAGACCATCCGGCCTCTGGTGCTAGCCTGATCGTTCTTATTCCTCTGTTTACCAGGACGTAAGAGGAAACTAATTTGCCCTGTACAAGACTCAGTTGTAGCAGTGCAAGTGATAGTGATAGTGATTGCAAGGTTATTGAAAGCACTCCTAGTGTGACAGTGAGGTGATATGCCCCAGAGAAACGGCAGTAGGTACGACTCGCATGCAGTCTGGACGTGTGCCATAATGCGCTCCAAGAGGAAGGAGTACATCTCGAGCTCTTCCCGGGCCCTACACCACGTCCGATAGTGGAAGATGACGATATTGTTACGATGGGTATAAATTGATGTGAGTGAGGCAGCAGGCTGTGGTGGTGATAGTGACGGTGCCATGAGTCTTTTGGACACACAAGCGGGCCCACGCTAGTGCCGGCGCTGCTGACTCTGCACATCTACAACCTGCTTCGGCCGACCCCACACTCTCACAACCACAACCACAACCTGTCACAAACCACACGACATTACAATATCCAGAACGCACCAGCTGACCGCATCTTGGATTGGCATCAAGATGACGAGTTTTTCCCAATCCCATGACTTTGATGGAAGGACAAATTGGAATACGGCCATCATGATCACTTGGAACATCCCCACTGAACTGGAATGCTTTCAGTTGTTTCTCGTGAACCCCTGGATGACATTATTTCAGGGAAAGCAATATCATACTATGAGAACACCATGGCAAACACTATGCATTTCGACCAAGATCACGCCTACACCTGTGGAAGACCACAACAGTGGCAGTAGATGTATCTGTTCTTTGCCACAATAATGCTTATGCCACTTTGTGATAAGCATAGGTGTCGAGCACATACTGGGCGACAGACCGCCTGATTTCAACCCCGCATTCAGTGACATTATACCATGAGATAGAGTTTGTGTTACTGTTACGATTTTACACTTTTCAGACAAAACCAGGCCGCAGAAGCGACAGGTTTATATTGAGTTCAGACGTGTGTGTTATGTACCTGAAACATAAGTGCTGTTAGTATTTTTATCCCTTCAGGAAGCTTGTTTATTGACGAGTCATTGATTTTGTTCATAAAGGAAGACTCCAATCAAGCATAGATACCAAGCAAGAGGAACGCTTTGGTAAAAGTTATTTGTCTTGTGATTTCAAAACTGGACTGTTTTGAATATAATTGTGTACACTGCGTAAAACAATGGAAGATACCAGAAGTTTCTGGTATCTCGGTGATGTTTTAGAACAATGCTGGAGCCATATCTTGTAAGGGGCATATTTTATATACTGAAACTGGTACACAAGCCCTATACTCAGTGATTTCTTGCGAGTGAACATTACATATGTGTTTGGCACAGTTGCCTAGAAGTCGGTAAACATATGCCTAGTTCGAAAGCTGCAGTCGTAGAGGTGAAGTGCAGGTGTTTTGCTGCGCAATGACATCATGGCTTTTCAGGTGTCATGACAAACGTGATGTCACACTGCTGACATCATTTCACCGACCACGAAATGGTAGAGTCTGGCAAGATGAATAGAGAGACCAAAGAACCTATTGTAAAACCTGCAGCTTGTGATGATTACAACCTCAATATGCGCTTAGTGGACATTGACATGCAGATTGGGTTTGCTGTCTGTGATCGAAAGAGTATAAGTGGTACATAAAACTGTTTTTCCATCTTCTTGACATTCCATGGGTCTGAAGCTTATAATATGTATAAGTTTGTAGACCAAGATCAAACCCTAATATGGTATTTTGTTGGTCCAGTCTTCAGACCAAATAATATTCAAGTACCAAGAAACAACACCTGGCAATAGACCACGCCCCCGAAATTACAACACATTTCCTCTGCGTCTGAGGCCGGGTGATCACTACCCCATACCACTGCCTGCTACTACTGCCAAGAAATATGCCTCAGAAGGGTGTATTGGTCTGTGGACCATACCACAAAACCCAACAAAAACGCAGAGACACTCTGTTTATTGTGAGGATTGTAAGACACCATTGTGGCATATACCATGTTTCAAAGAATTCCACAATAAGCTGCAGCAATTCAATAAAGTGTCCGTGATAGTAACATATGTAAATATAATGTAAAGCATCGAATAAAATTTATTTACATTGTTTGTTTGTGTAAGAAAAAACATAAACGAAGTTAGCAACATTTAATGATGGACGAGATGTTTTTGCTATAATTGTGTTACATTCAACGATGTATAGTTTGAACATTGCACAATAATTTGGTCTCACAGGCCTCAAAAGTTTATGTGAAAAATAAAATATGAAAAAAACAAGAAACCATCGCATACAAGATATAAAAGTTTTACCGGGTGAGCGGCAGTCCGCCGCTGTTGCCACCAAGCCATCAATTCAGCAAACTTCAGGACTCTATATCTCGTAATACTGATGGGAAAAATTTTTTTGGGGACTAAAACAATCATAAAAATAATCTTAACATTTTCATAAGAAAAAATAATTTTTTTTTTTTCGAATATTTTGCGACACCAAAGCAACTTCAGGATTTGGCCCTTCGACAGTCAAAGGGTTAATCCATTTCTGAGAGCTCATTGTAAGCTGAAATTATCATTAGCCGAATTAATTTTCCCCGAAAGAAATAAGGGAAAATAAAATTAATCCTTCCTGACCCCTCAAAGTAATAAAAAAAAAAAAAAAAATTTTTAAACCACATGAAATATAATTTTAATACACACAAACTGAAGAAGACATGCACAATTACTACTTTTTCAAGAATAAAATACATTTGGGACTTACCTTTTTGAAGAACTGGTGATGATTTATGGGTCGGGGGAGGGGGAGTGTGGAAGTTATTGTTTAGAAGGGGAATCCCCTTTCCCTTAGGGCTTGAGGTAGCAAGTCCTTTTCCCGGGGTTACTTCCCTTCTTTTTTAATGCCACTAGGACCACTTGAGAGTCACTGGACCTCTGTTCCGGGACAACAAATCTGTCCATAGAGCTCTGTACCTCCCGTTCCTTTAAGACTTTCCTAAAATGTGCCATAACATTGTCATTTTACAGGTTCCAACACGGCTTGCAGTAAACTGTGTCGGTGATTTTCATCCGTAAAGGTTTGCAGTTCAACCCACTTTGGGACACATTTCCTTAATCTCATTTTTCAATTCCATACCCAATTCTTGCCCTTTTTATCACAGGGAAGGCACTAGAAGCTTTCTTGGGGTCCATGGTGACTTACTTGCGTTACAAGCACTAAAAACACTGGGATAAATTGAAATGTTACCGAATGTATGCATAGATTGATCACACGGCTGGCTTGTAAACACTGGCGCTGAGGCCACATGTGGGACACATCCAAAACGAAATCACGTAAGGCAGTTTTTTATCATGAACAAGGCAAAATTTTTTGCGTTCAAGTGAAGGAAGGCGGGTAGGGGTCGGCATACGAAAGGTTGGAGGGAGGGGGGAAAGGAGGTTTTGTGTGCGAGGGCTTGGACTTTCCACGGGGAAGCGTGAGCGTGTTGATAGGAGTGAAAATGGGACAAATGGTTTTTAATACTTTACTTTCTTTGGAGTTTTAGCAAAAA